>OY755243.1:94107831-94572831 GCA_963576725.1 Azorinus chamasolen
AAGAGTTTGGTCCTTTGTGAACTTAGAAAATTTGCATTTCATATGCACAAATCCAATTTTGCTAGTATGATACATTGCTTGTCCCCCTCCCCCTCCCCCTCCCCCTCCCCCGCCCTGCTGGGGTTGAGTATTCATTAGCCTTTGACTTACAGTTCTATTTATTCATAAGGTAAAGGGTTAAAGTGGTAACTCAGTATGGACAACATCAGAAATCTCCCGCATTACTTTCATTCTGCATCGTCACGAACAGATCGCTAAGCCTATGAATGTTGCCGTATAACCAAGATACTCCCAATCTGAGGAATCCAAACTACCAAATTCCTAATTAGGAGGGTGGGGCTTAATTTGTATGGGACAAATTTTAGATTGCAGTTTCTAATATTAAAAAAACATAATTAACAATCAAGATTGGAGTTGAATTAGAGGATTTTATAAATTAAATTTGTAATACTGTCTGATTTAGAACAGAAATAATTGAATTGGTGCTCTTACATGGTGTTTGCTATTTGCGTTTTTTACCCCACCCCAAAATAAAGTTATATTTAGTAAATGGTGTTGATGTTATTAGTCCCCCACCGGTTACCGGTTGGGGGACTATAGGTTTGCTCGATTCCGTCCGTCCGTCTGTCACGCTTCTTGTCCGGGCCATATCTCCTACAAAGTTATGCCAAATTATAACTTCACACATTGAAGAAGCATGATGAGGAGTAGTGTCATGCACAAGGGCCATAACTCTAACATCAATATTTTTGGAGTTATTCCCCTTTTTCCTATTTTTTTGTCCGGACAATAACTCTTTATCTACTGGTTCAATTGATTTGAAACTTCACATATGGTACAAGCATGATGAGGGGTAGTGTCATGCACAAGGGCCATAACTTTAGCATCTATAATTTTGGAGTTATTCCCCTTTTCATATTTTCTTGTCCAGTTAATAACTCTTTATGTACTGGTTCAATTGATTTGAAACTTCTCATATGGAACAAGCATGATGAGGTGTAGTGTCATGCACAAGGGCAATAACTCTAGCATTAACATTTTTGGAGCTACTCCCCTCTTTCATATTTTCTTGTCGGGACAATAACTTTTTATTTACTAATTCAATGTATGAAAGTAGGTACTAATACCATACAGGTGGTCATGTATATACCATGGTCAACCACACCATGGGTGGGTGGGGTGGGGAGAGTGGAGGCTTTTTTTTCAGTCCAGTGGGGGACTCATGTCTTGCATAGCAATACAACATGCCCTTGTTTGTTCCTAATATAATTGTTTGTAAATCCTGTTTGATGAGCTTACAGATTAAAAAATCCTTGTATGTTTTTATAACAAGTTGAGGAATACTCCACATTTTTCATAAAGAGCTTAATCAAAATGGTGAATGTTTATTCTAGTTTATCATGCTTGATTTTGATACCAAAGTGATATACAGGCTGTCAGCAACTGTAGCTTTCAAGAGAAACAAAATGTACATATAAACTAAAAGCATGGAAGTGAATAAATGAACAATGGTAACACGTTTTGATCCAGCTAATGCATTCTAATGTGATGCCATGCATACAATTCCAGCAAAAATAGTTTGTACATTCTATGATATTCTTGAAGATAAGTGTATTTTCTCATCAAAATCAACTGAATTATTAACCAAATTCGATTAGTAACAAATTTCTTCATTGCTTTTCCACTGACCAAAGTCTTGCACACAGAACACATGGAACTTGTAAAAATCAATAATTTGGGGAATAATTTGGATGTATTACAATATTTCAGTGAACCTTGCATATTTAAAAAGTGTGTCATTGTAGATAGTTGGTCAATAAATTTTAATAACTTGATTTGTCCAGCTGGTATTACTACTTCAAATTATTACCTTTCTTTGTCTAAAGGATCTTCAAGTAATTGATAAACTGTGTCAAATTGAAAGACTTATTAACCCATTCCCTGTTCAATATTTATATAAGAAAAAAATGATATCGTGAATATTTATTAGCTGATTTTTTATAATGTAAGATTTCAGAGGGAGGTTTTCGCTTTGTCAAATACTGTGGAATCAGATAGATCTCCTGCAGAAGCTGCCTGATCTGGGTCTACCCTGGTTGCAAATGTGTGAAAAGGTGTTTATATGGAGTAAAGGGTTAATGCATGTATATTGATAAATAAAAAAATCTAGGTCCTACACATAGTAATTTCTGCAGATGAGTCGAGGAAATCAATGCTCTTGGTATACAGCTGGCATTTCATTAACCCTGTGCTCCATGAAACTTCATATAAAAATATGTCATGTTTCATATTAATTAGTTTAATTTCTAGTTTTTATTGTCATGACCCTCTCGTCGGCGTCGGTGTTGGTTAACCTTTTTGTTAAGGTCCTTTTCTCAGAAACCATCAATGATATTTGGTTCATATTTGGTATACATGTATGCTTACTATCACAAGGGGAATCCATTTCACAAGGGCAGGTAACCCTTAAATTAATTTTGCCATAGTTATGCCAATTTTTTGGACTTACAATTTTCATGGTTGGTTAAGTTTTATGTTCAGTTCCATGTCTCAGAAACTGTCAGAGATATTTGGTTCAACTTTGGTATACGTGTTAACTATTACAAGGGGGACCCATTTCACAAGGGCAGGAAACCCTTAATTAATTTTGTCATAGTTATGCCCCTTTTTTCGTCTTAGAATTTTCATTGTTGGTTAATGTTTTTGGTCAGGTCCATATCTCAGAAACTGTCAGAGATTCTTGGTTCAACTTTGGTATACATGTTTCTGAGACATGGGTTCCTGTACATGGGCAGGTAACCCTAAAAATTAATTTCGCTGTTGTTATCTCCCCTTTCTGACTTAAACTTCCACTATACTATCCAGCATTAAAGAAAGTGGAACGAGCTGTCTGCTCTTGTCATAATGACACATGAACACAAGAAGTTCTGTTCATGGCATAAACTAGAATCATATCTGTGTTATTTCATTAGCAGACCCTGATCAGATAACTGCTATAGGAGTCGTCTGATCTGGGTGTACTCTGTTTGCAAAAACTAGTACAGCCTGAACATTTATGGAGTAAAGACTTAATAGCCATATTTATTTCTGATGTGTTATTGTATTTAATCCTTTCAATGCTGTTTTTTCAAATGGATGATTCCTAAATTCAAACAGGTCAAGCTTATTGTGAATATTCAAGGATGTGTAACATGGCAAATTCACCAAACTGATTGGCAAATCCTCTAGGAGTCTAGGAGTCCTCTCATTAGGGTCTACACTGTTTGCAAAGGGCATTAGTGACTTGTTTCCTGCACTGAAAAGTTTATAGAGGATCTTAGATGAGTGTTCATTACAAATTGTATTTATGAACTGAGTTTACTATAATAATTTATCACACACCCTTAAAAAGTGCAGAATTTCGACCATTGTTTACAAACAGCGTAGTAATACAACAGACAAAGCACATGGAGTGAATCCAGATCACCTGCCTTGCTGGAGTATTGCATCTTATCAGTCTACATGTTTCCATCTAATTTGACTAAAAAATGCACTAGAGCATTTCCGTGGTTTACAACACTTTGTTTCGACACTACCACACTGCAGGTTATGTGATAAAATACTATATGACACAAAGATATGGTACTCTTTAATGTGTAAATTTAGATTGGACTTTGGGGTAGTTCTTGTATACATATGTATAACTATTACAAATAAAGTTAAATTCTGATTATTTTGCAGACATCTGATGAGTGTGCTGATCACATGAAGGCAGAGAAGCACCTGCCATTTTACCCACCTCTGTCTGTTGCTGGCTACATGTGTGCTCAGTGTCTGTATGTGTTTGAGAACTTTGGTGCTTGCTGGCAGCATATAGAACAGTCATCACACAGGGACATCTGTTACCCATTTGCTGGTAAGCAAGGTTTGGGGGTACAGTTTTAACTGCCCTAATGACTTCCTGCTAACAATGACTCCCTCCGTTACGTCTCTTTAACAACTGCCTGCCTTGCGCATATAACGACCATAAAAACCAACCCCAAAGCCGATTTTCTGTATTGAATTTACAGATTTAGCGACATTTCGATTGGCTCAGCTAATAGCCGGCAACTAACGAGGTAATTCACAGGTGAGAGCTATTGTTGCATTGTTATGGATGTTCACACAAATTCCAAATAGCAGCACATGAGAGTTTTGCTTACACTTAGAGAAAATGGCACACAAATTCTGAAAACTTGCCTCCATGCAGGAATTTGACTTGCCGAGCAATGATTGAATCAAATACGATATTCCTGCTAGGGAAGGTAACCAATGTAGGGAGTTTGTCAGCACTAGTGGATGCACATGACATGACATGCACATTCATCAATGTTCGTATACATGTACCAGCAAATTTACGATGTGGGAAAGACACAAATGCAGAACTGGCGAAGTTGAGAACAATTTTAACAGGAAGCGCAAGCACTGAAGACACGTAGCTGGTAGTAAAGAATTAAATGCTTTGAGTTTTAAATGGTTTAAGACCCCGATGTAAAGGAGTGTTCCTGACACTGGACCATTGATCCAAAGCCAATCCCTTAGGTTGGCAGAGAAATTGTGCAAAATGAAATTCAATGCCTCGAAAGAATGGCCAGAGAGTTTCTGCAAGAGACATGGAATTAAACTTGGCATAATGAGCCCTGCTAATTCAAACCACAAGTGATTGCAAACTGTAGACCCAGATCAGTTGCTGTATTGATAATGTGGCACCTTATTAGGGTCTGCACTGTTTGCAACATGCAATCACATACTGTACTTTCTTGATTTGCCTGATAAACGATGTAATCCTTGATCAGGTGCTGCATTTTCAATGCAGCAGCTGGTCCAGGTCTTCAAAGAATGCAGTTGGAAGTTGGTACTGTACACTGGTTTTGTTTGAATTTCTTCATACTTAAATTCAAACTACCAACTGATTATCCTCGTGCATGCAATTATTTATTATGAGTATCATCAGAGTTTGGCTATCTGAGTTTGAGTTTGGCTAACGGATCATGCTAGGATCTTAAAAAATTGAACAGTGAAAAGGCAAACAATCCAGGCTGCTTATTTTTGCTCTTTAGTGCACTGTACTGTGCAAGCCACAACTGTGACACTTTATATATGGATAGAGGGTGATGAGAGGATGTGCAGTCAACAAGGGTTGTAACTCTAAAGTCATTTTTGAGAGAGTTCCCCTTAGTTACTTTTCAGAAGCAATTTTTTTTTGTCTGGAGCATAACTTCTCAGGTATTGTAGGCACAACTGTGAAGCTTTATATATTAGAGGGTGATGAGAGGATGTGCAGTCAACAAGGGTTGTAACTCTAAATTCATTTTTGAGGGAGTTATTCCCCTTTGTTACTTTTCATAAGCATTTTAAGTGTGGATGAAATAATTATTGAGCTATTGCCTCTTGTATTGAAGTCAATGGATCTTGTGACAAGGTGGTGGATTGGGGTATTAATCACCTTTAGTGATAGCCCTAGTTATTCTTTTTCTTAAAATATTATTTTCTCACATAACTTCCCTTATCTCCAGGTTAAAACAATGGGTTAAGATTTTCTTATCAGTAACACATGTAAAAATACTTTAGAATATGTAAGACGTCATATATGACGTCAAGCTGGGGGAAAAACGATGTTTGCATGTCATTAAAGGGCAAGAATAGATCTAGATCTACACTGTTTGGTTATGTGAGAAAAAGAATCTGATGCTCGTCTTTTAAGATCACATGTTCCTAAACTCACCAAGGCTTGATTTTTCAGAAGTTGGGTATTTTGTTGATCACTGTGCGCGACTGATGGGTGCATTGAAACTCAACAGTCGTTTCTGAGTTATAGAATTGTTGCACTGAAATTGGCAAAACAGCATTCTTTGGTAGCGTACCTTAGATCAGAAAATGGAACACAGGCATCAACAAAATATAGTATAGATAGGTCATTGTTCAGCAGAAATGCTGAAGAATTCTTTGCATATCCTGAACAACATCCTTCCTTCGATGTATCAAAAGTCAAACTCTTGATACATTTACACTGATACAGTGAAACCCCTCTAAGCCGGATGCTAAATTTAGCATAAATATCAGTCTTGGAGACAGGTGGCAGCTTAATGCAGGGTGAAAATCTTGCAGAAAGCTCCTCTAGGAGCTTTCTGCATGACTTTCACCATGCATTAAGCAGCCACCTGCCAAAAGGTATCCAAATTCTTCTCTACTAGAATTCCGGTTTAGAGGGGTTTCACTGTACACGGCATATTACATGTAGTTCTACTGTAAAATGCTTTAACCCTTTCCCTGTTGAATATTCATGTAAGAAATAATGACATCATGAATATTTATTACCTGAATGTTTATAATGTAAACTTTTCAAGGAAATGTTTGGCTTCAGTAAAAGCTGTATCATCAGATCTATATCATGTCAAAAGCAAACAGAGCAGACGCTGATCCTATAGGAGCCATCTGATCTTGGTCTACTCTGTTTGCAAATGTGCGAAAAAGTATTTATATGATGGTAAGAGTTAAATTACTTGGGTTATATCACAGTTTGTCTTCATGTGATGGTCATGTTGTGTAAGTAACACAACAGTGCCTATATTACTGTGACACATCAAGAGGAGATTGGGTTGGGTAATCATTTAATGTCAAAAATGGGCCATAAATATAATTGTGGGACTCTTTTTAAAATAGTTCTGTTAGGGGCCCTATCAGGAAATTGTGGAGAACTGTTTGTAATTTTAAATGGGTTTAAAACTTGTACCACATAAATATTAAGGCAACAGTTAGATGTTTTTACATGAAAATTTATTAGATAAAGTGTTGAAGTACTTTCTATGAGGGATGTGGATCATATCCAACAATAATTATATTTCTTCAGATGACCTGACCTCCCATACCTCCGGGGTTGGACCAATTGCTGTTGTTCGTGAGCTTGTTGACGATCTTGTGAAGAAGTGTCACAGTGTGAACTTCCATGTGCAGTGCTTGGAGTGTTCCATGGAGATTAGTAACCCTGGTGCCCTGCGACAGCACATGCTGGAAACCAACAACCAGCACATAGTCAGTGCTCTGTGTGACTCCAACCTAGTAAGAACCTTGAAAGATTTGATAATATGATAATATAAAACTTTCAAAAGAAATTTTGGCCAAAACAATAACAGTAGGATCAGGTTTATATAATTCTGTAAGCAAATGGAGAAACCCTGATCAGGCTCCTACAGGAGCTGTCTGGTCTAGGTCTACTGTTTGCAAAGGCATTAAAGGGCATTGCTAGAAGATAATGGGTTAAGTAAGCTGGCTGAAGTAATACAAGCATCATATTCTCAGTGGAAGAGTTTAATGAAAATGATGAGACATCATTACACATGTGGGATTGATTTTTATTCACACAAAACAACAATGCAACATAATTACATATTTTTTGTAGCCTCTTTCCTTATATCCATTTCTTCAAAGAGTAGACAAAAGGTCATATTTTGGCGTAAAAAATGACACCATGGTCCTCATAGACATAATTTAGTATCTAACATACAGGAATTTTCTGCCCCTGGATTTGTACCATATGTGTTGCTAGTCAATGAAGTTTATGGAGTGAACTTCTACAGTTCTCAGCATAATTCAATGAAAGTTTATACACCTATTTCACTCCTATCATTCCATAGAGTTTTAAACTAAAAGAAAGCAGATTATGCTTGAGTCAGCAAATTATACTTGACCTTCCTACGCCATGAATTACAGTAAAATGGTGATAATTCGAGGACTATCGGGAACTGAGAAAATGCTTGGATTATCCATGGAATCATACTTTGTTGATTCATATGCGTAACGTGTCAAATCTATTGTATAGTGTATGCATGTGCATGTGCTTTTTGCCAACAGAATGGTCAAGAGTTAATTGATAGGTTTTCATATTTTTAGACAGTCTTGTTCTAATAGATGCTTGTCATGAGAGACAAACATTCTTTGTAGAGTAATTCAAAGAACAACGCCGAGTGTTCTGATTATCAATTAATTTCACAACTGGATCAACTCGCCCTGATTTTCCTTATCACGAAACAGCACGGGAGAGAAGTGATGTTGTCTGTTAACAGTCGCAACTAAATGAAATAAAGACGAATGTAAAATTAGGCAAACTAAATTCATTAGTATAATAATATAAGCTGTGACTGTTCTATGTCTAATGGTTTGAAACAAATTTTGGGTTTATTGTTGATCAGACCCGATTAAACTACAGTGAAACTTCCGTTGCAGCTGTGAATGGTGTTTACTGTTTAGTGTTATCACCTATATAAGGAAATAATCCATGCATTATATATATATGTGTTGTACAGGTTTTACAATTACTGCTTCCTTACGTGTATACTGTTGGGAGCCGGTGTTATTGACACGCAGTTGCAAAACAAACACAGCATGGCCTGTAAATGCTTGGGGCACGCGGAGTTGCAAGTCATGAATTAATGAGGTGTGATAAATTGACTTCAAAGTCTCGGATTAGGCAGGTAATTTAATGAAGCAATTGATTGAAGGGGCCGGGACTCGCGCTCGAAAAATCGGATTATCGAGACTTGGATTAGACTGTACATTGTTATATTAAAGTAATCGATTTCATGTCTGGACCATACGAATTCCTTTGGATTAGACGATATATTCTGAAAATGGCTCCTCGGATTATCACTGTTTTACTGTATGCTACACCATCATGTCTGTCTACATGAGTATAACAAAGTGTCCAAAAAAACAACAGAAAATAGTATGTTGCATATGGGGAAAAGGTAATTAATTTGAATATGCGGAAAGCAGGTTTGACAATAAAACAATCCAAACAATGAAAAACAGTCATATGAAAAATGAATAGATCATAGCAATGAATAGATCTATAGCAAAAAAGAATGGAACAAAGTACTGACAATAACAAACAGAGTAAATATTCTGTAAGTAAGATTATAATTTTCTGATTTATATTCTATGGAATTTACAATAGTTTATGTTTTATAATCCTAGATGAGACGCCAAGCTACTGGACTTCTCATATGGATCCAAACAGATTGCAAAGGTCATTATAGGTGGACCTATGAATTGTAGTACTTTATAACAGTAAGCCGTTTTCTGACCGTTAACCCAATTTCTATGCTATTTCAGGTGGATGTGTTTGCGGGTTATCTGGCGGGCTACTCTTGTGACAAATGCATGAGGCTGTTTAATGGTGATCTTAAAAATGGTGCTAAGCATGATTGTGCCAAGAGTCTCATTGGTACAATCATGGAGAACAATATACAATCATTTTTTGATTTTGTCAAACGCTGTGCATTGACATTGATCAAGTCCATTGATTCCAAAGACTCATTGAAACAAGCTCAGCCAATTCCTGGACCAAGCCAGCAATGCTCACAAGTGCAACAAAAACCTGGTGGGAGGAAGACAAGATGGGATGTACCCTGTGGACCAGTAGGAAATCTCAGATCTAGTGAAAATGAGCAAGACCAAGTGCAACAAAGACCTGGCCCAAGTCAGTGTAGTAGTCAAACACAGCCAAAGTCTGGCTTAAGCAAGTGTGATAGACAAGTTCAACAAAGACCTAGCCCAAGCCAATGTAATGGGCAAGAGCAGTCAAAACCTTGTCCAAGAAGTGGTGGGAGGAAGACAAGATGGGATGTACCCTGTGGACCAGTCGGAAATCTCAGATCTAGTGAAAATGAGCAAGACCAAGTGGAGCTCATTTCTAGTGATGAGGATGACATTGAGGAGATTGAAGAAACTGATAGTGACGATGATGACGATAATGATGATGATTGTGTTATACTGGGTATTGAGGAAAGAAAGGCAACTGGTGCCAGCTCTCCAGGCAAGTCAGGAGCTTCAAAACAAACCTCTCCTTCAGCATCATGTAGTAAAAAAAGAAAAAAAGGCAAAAAAAAGAAAAAGAAGAAATCAAAAGCTAAAGAGGGTATTAATAGTTCAGAAACTGTTTGTGCAGCTGCAAATGCAAAACATAGCGGGCAAAGATCACCTCCAGACATTCCAGGATCATCCACAATTAATGCCATTCCAACAATTGTTGGGAGCCACCGGTCCTCTCAGATAAGACAGGGGAGCCAGACCCATCTCGACATGTCTGTACCACTACATCCCCCAGTGCCCCCAGTTATACCTGCATCAGGGGTAGGACCACTGTTGCCTCCACTGGTCAATCCACTCGCCGATCGGCCATTTGGAACAAGGGTACCATTCTCTGTGCCCGATTCCACTACTAGTCAGACACAAGCAGCTTCAGGTAGCAGGTTACAAATGCCCAGGCCCGGGCCTAGTGAAAGCAGACCACGGTCCAGAAGTCCAATAGATGCACAGGTAAGCTGTTGATAACCTATTGCTAGTGTAAACAAATTGGTCTTGCTCTGTATGCATGATCACTGTACAAAATATGTACGCTAGATAACATGGGATGCATGTACATATTATAACCCTTTACTCAATGATAATATGGGCAAGAAAAGTGAAATAATGATACCATGAATACTAATTCATTGAATTTCTATTATGGCACTATGAACAAAATATTTTTTATCTTGACTGAGACTGTAGGAACTTATCTATTTTATATTAACCTATTCCTCCATAGGCTATTTTTAGATCCAATCACTTCAATCTACTGAAAAGGAGCATTACCTAGAGAAAAGGAATTTTTTAGAAATTTGTAATTTGAAACCATTGTGATAAATAGAGCATTTGCTCCTATAGGAGCAAATGCTCTATTTATCAATGCTTTCAAAAAAGTGACTATTACAAGGCATATTTATGGAGGAAAGGCTTAAAAGGAAAAGCAGCAGAACCTGATCAGACGGCTCTTATAATAGCTATCTGATCTGGGTCTACTCTCTTTACAAAGGTATAGAAAGGCATATTTATGGAGTATTCAGTAAAAGTGACCATTACAGAGGCGTAGAAAGGCGTATTTATGGAGGAAAGGGTTAAAAGGAAAAACAGCAGACCCAGATCAGACGGCTCCTATAATAGCTATCTGATCTGGGTATACTCTCTTTACAAAGCATAGAAAGGCGTATTTATGGAGAAAACGATTAACTTTACACACAAAATGAACTTAAGTTTATAATTCTCTGTTGAAACAAGTTACACATAACTTCCAAGTTTCAGACACCCAGTTGTACTATATTGGATGCACTATTATATACTGCTTCAACACTTTATTTGATGAATACACATGTGCATGTATGCAATAATGACAGTATGAATGTGAATTAGCAGGATTTAGATACATGTATGGCATAAGCACAGGAATTTTTTCATAGCAAAAACTGTAGAACAAGATCTGCTTTATTAAGTATTAAGCAAACAGAGCCGACCTTGTTTGCAAATGAGTAAACATGTATCTCTGTTTGGTATAGGGTTAAGTGACAACTTGCTAATTAAACATAGGAGTCTTAAAATGCAGGTAGTCGCTTAATGCAGGACAAAGGTAATGCAGAATGCTTTGGGAATTGTGTGCATGTTTACTTGCATTAACTACTGCCAGCCTTTCAAGACCCTGATTAGGCTTAATGGCCCCTTAACCCTATTTACTTCATATAAACACCTTTTCAATCAGAGTAGACCCAGATTAGGGTCTGTTCTGTTTGCTGATGGGATTATATAGATGTGATTTAATTTAACAGTTTCTGCCAAAGTAAATACATACTGTATTCATGTAGGATAATATATAGATCCATCTACTAAATATTCATGATGTCATTAATTCTTACATGAGAATTAAACAAGGAAAGGGTTAATATAGATTTATTGTACTTCAAAAGTCCATACAGGTCAAGACAGAAGTCGTAATTGGTAAAAGAATATGCTTTGAAATCTTATCTTATCAGTAGAAGATAATGAGTAAAGCAATAATCATAAATTGCAAAGATTTCACAGTTAATCAGAATGGTGTTAAGAGATTGTTTAGTTTTTTCACTTCTCTGTGTTGTTTAAATCACTGTGCTTTTCACTCACTTTTGCCACTGGACTTTAAGTGAAATTTCTTTTTACTCTGTGACTGAGCTTCCCTTGAATCCATCTTTAACCCCTTCCTCCATAAATACGTCTTTCTTCACCTCAGTAAAAGTCACTTTTTGAAACCATTGTGATAAATAGAGCATTTGCTCCATAGGAGCAAATGCTCTATTTATCACAATGGTTTCTACACTACACAATTCTAAAATGTTCCTTTTTTCTAGTTACTGCTGCTTTTCAGTAATTTTATTCAAAGAAGTTGGGTCTAAAAATAACCTATGAGGGAATAGGTTAAATAAAGAATTCAGTCCTAAAAACAATGTTTACCAATCATTAGCATCATCATTTCAATTTTTGCAAGCAGAACTGTGATATGGTATGAGGGTCACTATAACGCTTAATATCATATATGAACCACATCATTTGTTTTTGTATGATTCATTAACCTATATGTGCATTCCGTCATACAGCAGCCATTTGCAAAAAAGCAGCTGATCAAAGATGTTGAACATGCATTCTACAAGAGCTTTCTGCATTACTTTCATCCTGCCTTAAACTGCTACCTGCTTTGAAAGACCCCCTATGTCTATTTATACAGATGTTGCTTTATCTGTAACTCTGAGTTACTGCCTATTACAGAACAGTGATGCTTCAGCAGTGAGAGAGAGGTCAAGAAGCCCCATAGAGAATACACTCATTTCCACAGCAAACTTGAGCAGGATGAAGAACATAATATTCCTTGATCTTGACAACTGGTGCAGTTTCTTCATTAAATTGCCCAGGGTGCTGCCTGACCTGACATTTGTGTGGGGATTCTATGGGGGATTGCGTGACTGGCATGAGCCACGCAGGTAAGCATAGAGAGTTACAGTATTAAAGACGATTTCACATGCAGTTTCAGTTTGGTAGTCCGTTTTTTAGCTCACCTGGCACAAAGTGCCAAGGTGAGCTATTGGGATGATTCTATGTCCGGCGTCCGGCGTCGTGCGTATGTGCGTATGTGCGTTGTGCGTCGTGCGTACGTGCGGGCGTCAACAATTTACTTAAACATCTTCTTCTCTGGAACTACAAAGCCAAGAGCTTTGATATTTGGTATGTAGTATGATGTAATGGTCCTCTACAAAGATTGTTCAAATTATGTCAGCCGAGCCAAAAATGGCCCCGCCCCAGGGCTTATCAGTTTTTCATAGGAAAATCTTTAAAAATCTTCTTCTCTGAAACTGTAAGGCATAGACCTTTGATATTTGGTATGTAGCATCATCTAATGGTCCTCTACTAAGATTGTTCAAATTATGACCCCTGGGCCAAAAATGGCCCCGTCCCGGGGCTTATCAGTTTTTCATAGGAAAATCTTTAAAAATCTTCTTCTCTGAAAATGTAAGGCATAGACCTTTGGTATTTGGTATGAAGCATCATCTAATGGTCCTCTACTAAGATTGTTCAAATTATGACCCCCAGGACAAAAATGGCCCCGCCCCAGGACTTATCAGTTTTTCATAGGAAACTCTTTAAAAAAATTCTTCTCTGAAACTGTAAGGCATAGACCTTTGATATTTGGTAAGTAGCATGATCTAATGGTCCTCTACTAAGATTGTTCAAATTATGATCCCTGGGCCAAAAATGGCCCCACCCCGGGGCTTATCAGTTTTTCATAGGAAAATCTTTAAAAATCTTCTTCTCTGAAAATGTAAGGAATAGACCTTTGGTATTTGGTATGTAGCATCATCTAATGGTCCTCTACTAAGATTGTTCAAATTATGACCCCCAGGACAAAAATGGCTCCGCCCCAGGGCTTATCAGTTTTTCATAGGAAAATCTTGAAGAAATCATCTTCTCTGAAACTGTAAGGCATAGACCTTTGATATTAGGTATGTAGCATGATCTAATGGTCCTCTACTAAGATTGTTCATATTATGACCCCTGGGCCAAATATGGCCCCGCCCCGGGGCTTATCAGTTTTTCATAGGAAAATCTTTAAATATATTCTTCTCTAAAATTATAAGGTATAGACCTTTGATATTTGGTTTGTAGCAGTGTTTAATCGTCCTCTACTAAGATTAATCAAAGTATGACTCCCGGACCAAAAATGGCCCCGCCCAAGGGCTTATCAGTTTTTCATAGGAAAATCTTTAAAAATCTTCTCCTCCAGAACTTTAAGGTCTAGGCCCTTGACATTTGGTATGTACCATCATCTAATGGTTTTCTACCAAGATTATTCAAATTATTACCCCTGGGTCAAAAATGGCCCCGTCCTGGGGCTTATCAGTTTTTCATATGAAAAGCTTTAAGAATCTTCTTCTCCAAAACTGTAAGGCAGAGACCTTTAATATTTGGTATGTAGCGCTATCTAATAGTTTTCAACCAAGATTGTTCAAATTATGTCCCCTGGGTTGAAAACTTCCCGGCCCAGGGGTATATCAGTTTTTTATAGGAAAGTTTTTTAAAACTCTTCTCTTAAAAATCTTTAAAAATCTTCTCTGAACTTGTAAGGCATAGACCTTAGATATTTGGTATGTTGCATTATCTAAATAGTCCTCTACCAAGATTTTCAAATTATGAACCCCGGATCAAAATTGACCCCGCCCTGGGGCTTAACAGTTTTTCATAGGAAAATCTTTAAGGTCTAGACTCTTTATATTTAGTATGTAGCATCATCTGATGGTTTTCTACCCAGTTTTTTTCAAATTATGCAATCTGTCATTGAAATCATTAATCTGTTACGAACAGGTGAGCAATTCAGGGCCATCATGGCCCTCTTGTTTAGATCATGCCTCAGCCTTTGCTTCTTTGTATAGGATTTCCATTCAACTTCACAGCAATATTTAGTACCATAGGTCTTTATGTCATGGGCAGAACTGGGTCCAGCAGCTTAACCATTTACCTGATATAAACATATTTGCAAACAGACTAAGAGTACGCCCAGGTCAGATGACTCTGGTAGGAGCCATCTAATCAGAGTGTGCTCTGATTGCTTATATAGCATTATAATTTTATAGATGTGACTCTAGTTTCTGCCAATGTAAATTCACCTTGTGTTCATGTACCATTATAAAAACTAGGCTAATAAATAATAATGATGTCATTATTTCTTACATGAATATTTATCAGGTAAAGGGTTAAAAGACTCAGAGGACCCGCACTTGGACATCATAACCTTTCCAGCAGTACATTCAGATCAGTTACTGTGTTGGAGCTTGTATCTATGTTTGTTATACACTTACTTGGTGATGGCTATAAACAACCTAAATGCATATGGTCTTAAATATTTCTGTGAAATTGGATAGAACTCCTGAGGTAGCTACTGTGCTTTTCACTCATTCTACGGTTTCTGCCAAAGCCAAAATAATCGTATGCTCGTATACCATTATAAAACTTCAGCTAATAAATAATTATGATGTCATTATTTCTTACATGAATATTGAAAAAGGAAAGGGTTAAAGAGCCAGTCATCTGCAAATAGACCAGTGTCCTAAGTGGTGCACTCCAACAGATCATTGATAACCCTTTCCCTCATATAAACGTGTTTTCACGCATTTGCAAACAGAGTAGACCCAGATGAGACGGCTCCTAGAGGAGCCGTCTAATCAGGGTCTACTCTGTTTGCTAATAGAATTTGAAAGATCTGTGTCTTCACTTTCTAAAATGGCTATGATGTACCACCTTCCACATTTCATTGTAACTATTTTGCTAATGAATATTCAGTAGGTATTGAAATGTGTAATAAATATAGAACAGGGAAAGGAATAAACACCTGCAAATAGAGTGGCCCATTCACTGTTACCCTGTTCATAGAAGTTTCCCCCTTTCCTCCATAGGCTATTTTTAGATCCAACCTCTTTGAATGAATCTACCAAAAAGGAGCATTTACTATAGAAATGAAAACTTTTGGAATTGTGTAGTTCTAAAACCATTGTGAAACACAAGTTTCAAAAAGTGACTTTTATAGAGACGTAGAAAGGTGTATTTATGGAGGAAAGGGTTGAGTTAACCTTGTTAGAGCTATACTGACATGTGTAAAATCAAATGTTAAATTTGTCTGCCATTTTCAATTGGAAATGAAGCTGTTTGCATTTAGATAAAACATGTTTTATTGGCTAAATTCTTCATTTAATAATGGATCCAAAATTAAACTCCGGCACAGAATTCATAAAACCGATCCAAATTTGCATGAAATCTGGTAAGAAAAAAACAATATCCTGCTCCAAATTGAGTGACAGAAGTGAGTAAAAAGCATGTAGTAAGTTAATACTGAAAGTGCAGGAATTGAGTATATGACATTTGCAAACTGTAGAACCAGATCAAAGGGCTCCTGGGGGAGTCTTTTGATCTGGGTCTGCACTGTTTGTCAAAATAAATCATTTTCTTCAATGATACATTTGGATCCCATCTTTTGTTTATCCCTTTCCCTCATATAAACATGTTTTCATGCATTTGCAAACAGAGAAGACCCAGATCAGACGGCTCCTAGAGGAGCCCTCTGATCAGGGTCTGCTGTGTTTGCTAATGGAATTTGAAAGTTCTGTTTTATTGCTTTCTTAAATGGCTACTATTTTCCACCTTCCATATTTCATTTTGTCTCCCTCAGTATACTGGGGTGACATATTGTATTTTTTGTGGGCAGCGTCTGTCCGTCTGTCTTATTTTAATTTATCCGCTTGGTGTCTCCAAAAACCTTTGTTTGGATTTTCATGAAACTTCATAGGATTGATCAGCACAATGCCTAGTTGTGCATATCTTATTCATATTCTGGTTTGATGATTTTCTGTAGAGTTATGTGACTTACATGGAAAACTTTGTCTGAAGAGACTAAAAAACCATTTTGCCCATGACTATGAATATTCAGTAGGTATTGAAAATTGAAATAAATCTAGAACAGGGAAAGGGTTATAATGATGATCCTAATGAGCGGTTATAACATGTGGAATTGAGGACTTTTGAATTTGAAATACTCGCATCTTGAGCTTTGCTAATTTGAAGTTTACAAATATCCATGTGATTGTTTTTGATAATAACAGTGACCATATATATCATTTTACTTTCAGGTGCTATGTGTACAACAAAATGAGGAGTAATGGTCAGTTTTACCTTAATGAGAAGTGTGGCTACACTAAAGATGCAGCTGATTTTGCCATCGTACTGACAGTAAGTTGCTTTAATAGACTTTGACACTTTAACCCTTAACCTGTTCTATGTTTATTTAAAATTTCAATACCTACTGAATATTCATGGACAAAATAGTTATAATGAAACATGGAATGTGGAACATTGTAGCCATTTTAGAAAGTAAAGAAACAGATCTATCAAATTCTATTAGCAAACAGAGCAGACCCTGATCAGACGGCTCCTATAGGAGCCGTCTGATCTGGGTCTACTCTGTTTGCAAATGAGTGAAAATGCGTTTATATGAGGGAAAAGGTTAAAATGTGAATGCATCAATTCTGAATAAGGACTGTGTATATGCCTTTATCAGATAGTTGTTGGAATTGGAAGGGTGAAGTTTGTCACACTTTGTAGATGTGTAGTGCCCTGTTTGCCTTTTGAGCCTGCATCAGGTGTTCCTTTGAACATTTGTGTTTGCTCAAGTGTAAGACCAAATCATGTTTGGAAAGGCATTTTTCACTTTCACAAAGCATTGATAATATATATATATATATATATTGTACAAAATGTATTTACTTCCTTATTAAAGAGCTAAACTTTGTGATTTTTTCACACTTTTTCAGGTTGGAAAGATGGATGAGCGACTACCAAATGATGTTGCCTTCACAATCTTATCTGGAGATCGAGGTTTTATGGAGGTAGAGAGACAGATGAATACTGCGACAAGGAAAGCAGTGGTCATCAACCCTCACAAGGCTGAGCAGTTCTCCAATGAGATGATCTATACCATGGTCACTAGTGTCACTGACACATAAAAGGCTTCTACTGACATTGATTTATTTTTTGTTCATTACTCACTTTTTGTTTCTTTTCTTTTCTTTCACATGAAAAGTACATATATTATTTTGTCATCAAATTTCATTCAACGAAAAAAAAATACAATAAGAAAAATAAATTTGTTATGAAACCTGTATAACTTTAGTGTTTTGAATCAGCTCTAGTTCTCATTCAATAAATGTTCTTTGAACAAGGTAAAGTTCCCTTTATGCCATACATTTATACAGGTACTCTTTTAGCATTGTCATCATTCTAATGTCAGAGAATGAAATTAACCTAGTTCTAATCCAGCTTGATACATTACTAAACCCGTAACCTCATAGATATGCCTTTTAACCCTTTACTCCATACATACGCCTGTCTACGCCTTTCTACCTGTTATTTGAATGATTTTTGTAAGGTAAAAACATTGCTGCCAGAAACTGACAGGTTCTTCATTCTTTGCAGTACATGAATGTGAAACTTTGACTGTTATTGCTTCGACTATTTTCTCAATTCCATAATTATATACTCGCTCCTCACCCCCACCCCTAACTCTACCCCCGCCCCACCTTCAACAAAGTTAGAGGGAGTATAATGGAATCAGTGTGTCTGTCTGTCCATAGACACAATTTTGTCCGGGCAATTACTCCTTTTTAGCCGGATTTTTCTCGAAAAGTCACAGCTTATTGTTTGGCAAAAATCGGGTGGTTGGGCAGACGGGCAGCGTGCGGCTGCCGTCATTAAGAAAACTTTTAACATTGCTTATAACTTCTGAATAACTTAAGGTAGACCATTCATATTTGGTATGCAGATAGCTTGGGTGAAGGCCTTTCACTTGATACAGGAATACATGAAATCAGGTCAAGGTCACTATTTCGAAAACTTTGCCATTTTTAACAAACTTTAACATTGCTATAACTTCTGAACTACAAATGCTAGGCAATTCATCTTTGGTATACAGGTAGCTTTGGTGAAGGACTTTCACTTGTTACAAGGATACATGAAATCAGGTCAAGGTCACGGTCACTTTTTCCAAAACTTTGCCGTCGTTAACAAAACTTTAATATTGCTTATAACTTCTGATATACTTAAGCTAGACCATTCATATTTGGTATGCAGATAGCTGGGTAAAGGCCTTTCACTTGATACATGAGGTCAAGGTCACTATTTCCAAAACTTTGCCATAATTTTCAAAACTTAACATTCCTTATAACTTCTTAATAACTTAAGCTAGACCATTCATATTTGGTATGCAGATAGCTTGGGTGAAGGCCTTTCACTTGATACAAGGATACCTAAAATCAGGTCAAGGTCACTATTTCGAAAACTTTGCGGTTTTTAACAAATATTAACATTGCTATAACTTCTGAACTACAAATGCTAGGCAATTCATCTTTGGTATACAAATGGCTTTGATAAGGACCTTACAGATGACACAAAGATACCAGAAATTAGGTCAAGGTCACTATTTTGAAACATTGGCTGCCATTAAAAATGTTACAACTTGTGAACTACATGGGGTAGACAATTTATATTTGGTATGCAGATAGCTTGGGTGAAGGTCTTTCAGTTGATACAAGGATACATGAAATTGGGTCAAGGTCAACACAAAAAATCCGGCTTTAATGCGGTTTTCCGCATTTTTTGCTTGTCTACCGATGCAATTGATCTGAAGCTTCACACACATAATTAGGATGATGAGAGACAGCATCATGCACAAGGTCCATAACTCTAGCATCAGTGATTTTATGTTATTCCACATTTTCATATTTTCTTGTTGCCCCATTTTAGCTCGTCTATTTTTTTATTTTATTTTTTGAAGAAAATAATACGAGCTATTGTCATAACTCCGGCGTCTGTGTTTTCGTTGGCTATAACTTCTGAAAGTTTACATGCTTGTTCACAATCACAAGGCCTACACTCTGAGCAAGGGCTATACTTCTGTATACATATATATGTTTACACTTTTATTGAGACCATTTTACAGATTTATTCCCCTTTATGGACTTACTCTTAGGAAATAAGTTTAAAATGTCTCAACAGACCTACGTGGACATCCTTATGCGGTGCACTTGTTTATGATTTTTGGGCATGTTTTGTGCTTCAGTTCAAATTTCTTCTTAACAATCAAAGCTATTGTGGAACATGTAGTACCATCATTATGTAGTGCAAGGACCGTAACTGTGACTTGCATATTATAAGAGCTTTGGTTCTTTTTGAACTTAGAAAATTTGCATTTCTTGATACAGTGCTTAGTTGTATTAATTTAGTTAAGGGGGTATTTGTTTACAGTTCTACTTATGTCTCTCTCGTGTAACGGGGAGACATATTGCGTTTGCCTTGGTAGTCTGTCTATCACCAGTTGTGTCCGCTTCATATCTCTTTAGCCCCCTTGAAAGATTTAAATAGTATATGTCACAAAAGTTCACTTTAAAGATATATGCTGCACAAATTTCCGAAAAGTTTGCGTTTCAAGCTGACTTAAGAATCGGAATATATGTACCTTAACACTAAACAGTACGGTTAGTTAATGGTTGTTTGTGTCGAAAAATAGAAAAATGGATTTCTACGGAAACCAACGGAACAGCGTTCGCAATTGGCCGAAATCTACATATCAGAAATGTCAATTCGACGTATGTGTAGGACAACTAGTGTCATCCATCGTACATGTGATAACAACCTTATTAATATTCAAATATGTTGCTCCGAAATAGAATCGGAGTCATTCAGAACTTGGCCGAATATGTCCGCTGATTTCCGTACAAATACCCGTTTCTAAAAAGGAGGCTCCTTTTTAATAATTTAGCAGTATTCGGATAGCGATAATATTTAGCTGAACAAATATATCCTAGCGGAAAATGGGTTGTAAGCACTATTTTCATTGTATGTATGCGTGTACAGCTTCTGATGTTAATTGATTAATACGAAAAAATGCGCATAATACATCTTTAAAGGATATACATAGTGCATGTTTCAGGTTTGTGGGTCAAATTTCAAGATCAAAATACTAAGCCTCAAATGTGTTTCATATCTCTTAAACCCAACAATAAGCCCATTGAAGGGTTTATAAAGCATTTGGCACAACTATTTACATTAAGCAAAGGATTTGCAGTGTTAATGTTTCAGACATGGGTCAAAGGTCAAGGTCACAAATTAAAGTTGAACTACTCAGCCCCGAAATTCGTGCCCGTTTCATATTTCTTAAGCACCATTGAACTATTTATATTGTATGTCGCACTAGTGTTCACCGTAAGCCAAGGATGGGAGTGGTGGTCCAGTGGTAGGACGTTTGACTTGGGATCGAAGGGTCCCCGGTTCGAATCCTGCCATCGGTCTATCAGAATTTTTCTGAGCAAAAATGCATTCCACGTTTGCTCCTCTCTACCCAGGTGTATAAATGGGTACCTGTGAGGGAAATAAGCCAATGTGCCATGGCTGCCTTGGGCGCCGAGTGTTAATGGCCGACTTATAACCCAGTGATCAGGGGGTAAATTGTGAAGTCGGGAGAATATGTAGTGTATGTAGTTCCAGACTATAAACTTTACCTTTAAGGGTGTGCAGAATGCATGCTTCAGATATGAAATTAAGGTAAAAAAAAAACAAGATCAATCTGCTAAGCCTCAAAGTTCGTGTTCCTACATATCTGAAGCCCTTTGAATGATTTATATAGTATTTCACAGAAATCTTCACCTAAGTCAAATATTTACATCTAGTGCATGTTTCAGACGTGTAGGTCAAGGTCACAGCACTTTAGCACCATGTGTGTACAGAGTGCCTTTCAGACACGTCGATCAAAGGTTAGCAGGTTCAGGGTTGACATGTACTCCCCAGACTTAATTTCTTCTTTAAAACGCCCTTCTTTAAAAGCTACTCTGTATTCTAAGTGGCCAAGTTTTTTGGAGGGGTGTATGTTTTTGTTTAAAAACTGCCAAATTTCACAGATCTGTTCATCTTATAACACAGACTGTCAAATTATTGTATATTAATTACTTGAGATTACTCATTGCACTTCACAAATGTTAATGATTTGAATTTTATAAGGTAAAATTTAAAAAAAGAAATGGTTTGTTTAGACAAAGCATGTAGGATCAGATCTATATAATTTCATGAGCAAACGGAACAGACCACTCCTACAGGAACCGTCTGACCTGAGTCTACTGTTTGCAAAGGCATGGTAATGAGTTTGTATGAGGAAGTCTATTCGTTTTATATTATGATAAAACAGAAGCGCTTATTTAAACCCATTCCCTCATATTGACGACTTTGTGAAACCATTGTGACAAATAGAGCATTTGCTCCAATAGGAGCAAATGCTCTATTTATCACAATGGTTTCAAACTACAAAATTCTAAAATTGTCCTTTTCTCTAGTTAATGGTCCTTTTTGGTAGATTTATTCAAAGAGTATGTATCTAAAATAGCCTATGAGGTAATGGGTTAACCCTCATCTTGCCGACTTGCATTTGCAAATGGCCTGACTCTAGATGAGACACATAGGTACTCGAACCCTCCCAAGGATTCTAGCTGTCTGTTTTGAAACCTATAATCAATCACAAGTAATGAATAATGGCGGCGGATTGAAGTTTAAGCAGACGGCATTTTTACAACAGGATAAGCATTAAAATCATCTATTCATTAACCCTTTACTCCTTGAATATTCATAAAAGAAATAATGACATCATGAATATTAAATAGATTTATTGTTATTACAGCACATGTATACAGGATATTATTGCTTTGTGATACACTAGAATCAGATCTATGTCATGTCATAAACAGAGTAGACACTGATCAGACGGCACCAACACGAGCCGCCTGGCCTTGATCTACTCCGTTTTCAAATGCGTAGACACTAGAAAGGCGTTTTACTGAGTTAATGTTAATAGCAGATTATAAGTAGAAATACCATTCTCTCTATAAACTTTAGCTTTTTTATTTCTTTCGAGTTTCTGATATTTATTTGTCAATATGTTATCTTGATTTCTGTATTAAGCAGTCCAACAAACCACATGAACAATAAATAGGGGATGACGAACGGTAGGAGGTTTTTGATGCAGACCTGGTTCGGTTCTACACTGCAGAAACACATACAACATGAAGTATATTTTTCTGTTTAGGCGAGTCTTGTGAGCTCTGTGTAGAATCTCTCTAAACCGACCACTGGATGAATCAACCTGGTAGACTTTAATCCATAAATATGTCTAAGTGTTTGCAAACAGAGAAGACACAGATCAGGCGGCTCCTATAGTAGCGGTCTGATCAGGGTCTGCTCTGTTTGCTTATGATATAGATGTGATTCTATAGTTTCTTCTACGACAAAACCAATCCCAGTGTTTGTATGCACAGAAGAGCCTCTAGGGTTTTCCTCCTGTTATTAGCTGGACGTCGTGATAGGACTGAAATACTGTTAAACGACGCAAAACACGATAAAAACCAAACCAACTCACATGCCATTATAAAATATAATCTAAATTATTTCATGGAGTAAAGGGTTAAAAGCAGTAAAGTGAAAGTAATACAGATTATATATTATATAGAATAGCTTTCTGTATGAGTTTGGTCATGCATTAGGCTACCTTATGTCAACCATTTACTTGACACAGACGTTTTTTTACCCTATTGCAAATAAGGTAAACGCCCATAACAGCTGCCTGGGTCCATGCTTATAAAGCTTTATAGTTGAGTCTGTGTTCGTTTTCAAGCTTTTGATTGGTCAGATTTGAGTTCTCAAGCTTTTGATTGGTCAGATTTGAGCCAAAGGCTCAAATCTGACCAATCAAAAACTTGAGAACGAACTCCGACTCAACTAAAAGTTTTATAAGCATGGACCCAGATCAGGCTCGGCTCTTTTTGCTCACACCACATCGAAGATCTGATTCTTACTATTGTTATAGCAATGTATTGTCTAGTTTTATATAACAATATACGAAAATTAGTTAATTAATCATTTCCTCCATATAAACGCATTTGTAAACAGAGTAGACCCAGATCAGACGGCTCCTATAGGATCAGGGTCTGATCAGGGTCTACTCTGTTTGTGATATTATATAGATATGATTCTAAAGTTTCTGCCATTGCCGAAACGCCCTGTGTCCCATGTGCTAATATTATAACATGAATATTCACGGAGGAAAGGGTTAATATTCACAAAGGATGGAGTTCGCAACGAATAATTGGTAGTTAAAGGGTTAAAATGAAACATTTTTCTTCTGTAGAGAAGATTTACTTTAATTGCCATCGACCTAAATACATCTAACTTCTGAAAAAAAGAAACGGACACCTGTATTTTTATGTGTAGTAAAACGAGCGTACTCAGGCGGAAAATATAGACCGGATTAACTTGTTATGCAACACTGGGTAACTTTAGTCTAAAATGTATCGTCTACTGCAATATTTAAACTGTTTTCTCCAATACCTTTCAAAACCTGGGTCCAATGTTATAAAACTTCTGAGTCCGAGATCATTCTCAAGTATCTGATTGGTCAGATTCTGAGCAAGCTCAGAATCTGACCAATCAGATTATTGAGAATGATCTCAGACCCAAGGAAAAAATTCTTAACCTCGGGGCCAGTGCACTTGCGTCAAACGGTTTGTTTCATGATTATGCGCCGAGTTACTCGACATCTCGGCTAGATCCAAACTGTTTGTATCTCATCACACATTGATACATAGTGTTAAAAGGGTCTCGACCTGGAGCAACTCACCTGAGACATAATTATAATGTAGCCCCTATCAGGAGCGAAGCTGAATCCATATGTAATGTATGCACCGTTGCAATAGGGGTCCGGGGTGGGGTGCTCCCCCGGGAAAATTAAAAATTTTGAAACCATTGTGACGTAGGAGCAAACGCTCTATTTATCTCAATGGTTTCAAAAAGTGACTTCTATAACAGAGTCGTCAATATGAGAGAAAGGGTTAAAGCTTACATGGCAAGACAACGTTTGTCAAATCTGTGTTCCATTTTGTCCATAATAATGTTTTCACTTTCAGATTGATGTTACGTACGCGCGTAAGTGCGTATCGATAGCTACGCTTCTGCCTTTACTTCATAGAAACACTTTTTCACGCATTTTTCAAACAGAGTAGATCCAGATAAAACGGCTCCTATATACATGTACTCTGTTAAGCAGGTTACAGCAACTAATAATGGAGTCCTTAAATGACATCTCCTAAACCATGATCACAGTTACAGTTATTGTTTAGACCTCTGCTGTATACGTTTGATTTCAAAAAACAATTTCTTTAAACGACATCTCCCCTTAAACTGCTGAATGCACATTGATCAAACATCACAGTAATGATCCTTAGATATCTATCAAAGTGAACTATAGAGCGCCCTGAACAATCTCGGTAGATTGTGCCATCATTCAGTCAATCACTATGGAGTCGTGCTTGTCAAAGTTGCTGAGGAGCACCGTCTGCTGTGGCTGTACACGTATATCCTCGACCTGCACTTTCAACTGCAGCCGTTACAATTAAAGACTGGTGCACTGTGAACTGCAGCCGTCACATTAAAGACTTGTGCACTGTGAACTGCAGCCGTCACAATTAAAGACTGGTGCACTGTCAACTGCAGCTCTCACAATTAAAGACTGGTGTGCTATCAACTGCAGCCGTCACAATTAAAGACTGGTGCACTGTAAACTGCAGCCGTCACAATTAAAGACTGGTGCACCGTAAACTGCAGCCGTCACAATTAAAGACTGGTTCACTGTCAACTGCAGCTCTCACAATTAAAGACTGGTGCACTGTCAACTGCAGTCGTCACAATTAAAGACTGGTGCACTGTCAACTGCAGTCGTCACAATTAAAGACTGGTGCACTGTCAACTGCAGCCCTCACAATTAAAGACTTGTGCACTGTCAACTGCAGCCCTCACAATTAAAGACTGGTCCACTGTCAACTGCAGCCCTCACAATTAAAGACTGGCGCACTGTCAACTGCAGCCCTCACAATTAAAGACTTGTGCACTGTCAACTGCAGCTGTCACAATTAAAGACTGGTCCACTGTCAACTGCAGCCCTCACAATTAAAGACTTGTTCACTGTCAACTGCAGCCCTCACAATTAAAGACTGGTGTGCTGTCAACTGCAGCCGTCACAATTAAAGACTGGTGCACTGTGAACTGCAGCCGTCACAATTAAAGACTGGTGCACTGTGAACTGCAGCCGTCACAATTAAAGACTGGTGCACTGTCAACTGCAGCCCTCACAATTAAAGACTGGTGTGCTGTCAACTGCAGCCGTCACAATTAAAGACTGGTGCACTGTAAACTGCAGCCGTCACAATTAAAGACTGGTGCACTGTCAACTGCAGCCCTCACAATTAAAGACTGGTGCACTGTCAACTGCAGCCCTCACAATTAAAGACTGGTGTGCTGTCAACTGCAGCCGTCACAATTAAAGACTGGTGCACTGTAAACTGCAGCCGTCACAATTAAAGACTGGTGCACTGTAAATTGCAGCCCTCACAATTAAAGACTGGTGCGCTGTCAACTGCAGCCGTCACAATTAAAGACTGGTGCACTGTCAACTGCAGCCGTCACAATTAAAGACGGATGCACTGTCAGATTGGTATTGAGACTGATGCTGGCTAGTCTTTTATCTGTCGCCCAGTCTTTGTGTTTGTTTCCGCCCAAGGCCAGTCCTTTTGACACGAAGGGTTTCCAGAAACGCCTTCAGTAGATGTACGACAAGGCGAAAGAAACAAGGTCACAATGGCACACTTGTTTATTTATCATTATTATACCCACGAACAACTAGTTGTAACGGCAAGGTGGGGTATATGGAAATCAGCTTACCCGTCTGCAAGCAGACGCACATTATCTCTCAAGACGTCGGGATTGAATTAGATGAAACCTCACAGGAGTAATGAATTGAAAGCCTAGTTGTGCACGCCGTCGGCAGTTGTTTGTTTTTTTGCGGTTTGTTATGGCCGTTCCAATTTTTATATCTTTAGTTTTATATAACACAGTGGCCTTATACATAAGCCCACGTCACAATTGTACAATGACAATTCCATTCTGTCTACAGACACACTTTTGTGTATGCAATATCCCCAAGATATATTGCTTGAATCGGATGGAACTTCACAGGAGTGGTCAATAGCAAGCCTAGTTGTGCATGCAGTCGACAGAGTGTTCGCCGAGTTACGACCGTTTCAGTTGTTTACAATACGTGTATAGTGCATCGATACATTCCCATGAGCACAATATCTCCAAAACCATAGGCTGGAATTAAATTAAACTTCACAGGAGTAATTTATACCAAGCTAGATGGGCATACTGTCGACGGATTTGTTTTCAACTTTTCATGTTCAGACCAATAACATAAACACCAGTCTGTTGCAAGACTTTGGAGCACATTGTCCGTGGACAGGTTATGGAGCAACATGGCATACTCACTGACAGTCAGCATAGCTTCAGAAAAAGACGCTCCTGTGAAAGCCAGCTTATACTCACCATACAAGATATCGCCTCCAGCTTGCATGACGGCGACCAAATTGGTGCGGTGCTACTAGACTTTAGTAAAGCCTTTGACAAGGTTCCTCACAAGCGACTCTCCATCAAGCTTGACCACTATGGCATCCGCAACCAGTTTCTGAGTTGATAGAGAGTTTCCTCAGCAATAGAAGCCAGGAAGTTCTTGTTGAAGGCCACACATCGCAATCTGCCCCGTCACGTTCTTGGTCCCCTACTCTTCCTCCTGTACGTCAACGACATGCCAGGAAGAGAAGCCTCCTTCACATGCCTCTTCGCAGATGACAGCCTACTGCACCCTGCAAGAGGACCTAAAGGAAACTGGAGCAGTGGGAGAAATACTGGCACATGCAATTCAACCCATCCAAATGTGAGACCATGCACATAACGAGGAAGCGTAAGTCCATTAGAAGGACATATGAGCTTCACGGGCAACAGCTCAGAAATGTCACAAGCGGGGAGTACCTGGGGGTCACACTGCACGAGAAGCTGTTATGGAACAACCATGTCGATGACGTATCCAAAAACGCCAACAACTCACTAGCATTCCTGAGAGGAAACGTTGCCAGCTGCCCAACAGAAGTGAAGGCCCGATGCTACAAGTCGCTGGTACGTCCAATATTGGAGTACGCATCACCAGTACGGGATCCATATACTGCGACCAACATCGACCAGCTCGAAGCAGTTCAGCGCAGAGCAGTCAAATTTGTAAAAGGAGACTGCAGGACGACAAGCAGCACAATCTTAATGATTGCCACTCTAGGCTGGTCCACCTTACAAGAACGACGTACTGACTCCCGACAGGTAATAAAGTACGGGATAGTGCACAACCTGATCGACATACCAGCCAACCTGTATCTCTATCCTGCTACTGTGTCCCTCCAGAGAGGGAGGAACGTTTGCTTCCTTATCCCATTTTGCCACACAGACCTATACATGCACTCCTTCCCTGTGGCCGTCCGACTGTGGAATCAGCTGCCGGTAGCCATCGCCACAGCCCGTCCTTGAACAGCTTCAAGGCAGGCCTGGAATATACGCACAGCTTTTATTGATTTTAATCTGCACTTTTGTTTGTCGCCTCACAATACCTTTGTACAGTCACAGTGTGTCGATGCTCCAGAGGGGCCCTGTACTTAAAGGGAAGAAGAAGAAGGTAAATAGAGCATTTACCCCCATAGTAGCAAATGCTCTATTTATCACAATGGTTAAAAACCTACAATTTTCTAAATTTGTCCTTTTCTCTAGTAAAGTTCCTTTTCGGTAGATTTATTCGTAGTATTTGGATCTAAAAATAGCCTATGAGAGAATGGGTTTTGGCCAATTCATTTATTGCAATAAAGAGCTCTTATACATTCTTATACAAACAATATATTCAACACGTTAGACTGGAATAGGATGAATCTGCCCAGGAGATAGGAGAAATTAGTAGCAAACCTAGTTGCGCATGCTTTCTGCGGCTATAGCCTGGACGTTCTTTCAAAGATTCAATAAGGTGCACTCGCATATTCGTGTCTGTGCGTTATCTTAGATATCCCCAGACTGTAATTTGGTGATTTGGCAATATGAATTGCGCACACAAGTTCACTACTGACAGATTTGCAGACAATGGTTTCATACCGTGGCAAAACTCTGTTTATGGGGTATTTGTCACTTATGTGGCACTTCTAACTATTGTATGCTATTAACTAATTCCCTAATGTATATTTATTCCAAATTTCAATACCTACTGAATATTCATTGACAAAATAGTTATAATTAAAGGTGGAACGCTGTAACCAATTTAGGAACTAAAGAAACATATCTATTAAATTCCTTTAGCAAACAGAGCAGACCCTGATCAGACGGCTCCTATAGGAACTGTCTGATATGGGTCAACTATGTTTGCAGATCCGTGAAAAGGCGTAAACATGAAGGAAAGGGGTAACTACATGCATTGCTATTATTTATTTATTACAAACTTTCTAAAAGCCCCTCTCATATGGGTTAATACTCTAGTTTACTCTATTTAATACGATAACAATATAACCAGTAAGTACATGAACCGTAGGACAATACATCAAACTTTTGGAATTCTCTAATTAATCCAAACCAATACTTCTGAAAAGATTTTGATTTGATTTATTCTACACTTTATTCTTTATTCTTGGACCCTGCACGATGTAACCATCTGCTTCAATGACTCCAATACGTATTTATTAAGTGATCCGTTTAGAAGGGTTCTTTTGGGTCCAAGTTTATAAAACTGAGTCTGAGTCTGAGATCATTCTTAAGTATCTGATTGGTCAGATTGTGAGCAAGCTCAGAATCTGATCAATCAGATGCTTGAGAGTGATCTCAGACTCGAGCAAAACCATTTATAACCTTGGGACCTGTACTTCCAGTACAAATAAAATAATGTAAAAAATAAATTGTAAATAAAAGCATTCCGAGTGATTAAGCAAACCGGCGAAATTTGCAATTTACAATTTTAATACCCCCGTATTAAACACGTTTTCATTCATTCATTCGAAAGCAGAATTTCCCCTTCATTGAGATTTGATTAAATTTATAATCCCATGTCTCGTGAGTTTTGTGAGGTACCTGGATCTAACAGTGAGTATACATTTGGAGCTTGATTCAATTAACTGTAGTTGAACTCTTCACTTACCTATCTGCACGGGGCTAGTACCCTGTATCAGGTTAACCTTGCCCTCATAGTAACTCTTGCCCTGGTCTATGTTTATTGCAAATTTCAATACCTACTGAATATTCATGGAAAAAATAGTTACAATGGAATATGGAAGGAGGAACACTGTAGCCTTTTTTAGAGTAAAGAAGTATATCTTTCAAATTTCATTAGGAGCCGTCTGATCTGGGTCTAATCTGTTTACAAATGCGTGAAAACACGTTTATATGACAGAAAGGGTTAACACCTTTGCAAACAGAGTAAGGGCTGTCTGATCAAGGTCTGCTCTCTTTGTCTGATCAGGGTCTGCTCTCTTTGTCTGATCAGGGTCTCTCTTTGCTTATGGAATTATATAGATCTAATCTGTTTTGTCTGTCTAAGTCAAATAAAAGCTGCCTTGAAAGATTGATGAACATTCATGAAGAGATAAATTCACACGTAAATGTTCATTAGGGAAAGGGTTAATGTGACTGCGCGCTGGGTTATCATGTCATGTATCAGTGACTGAGCGCTGAGTTATCATGTCGTGTATCAGTGACTGAACGCTGAGTTATCATGTCGTGTATCAGTGACTGCGCGCTGGGTTATCATGTCGTGTATCAGTGACTGAGCGTTGGGTTATCATGTCGTGTATCAGTGACTGCGCGCTGGGTTATCATGTCGTGTATCAGTGACTGCGCGCTGGGTTATCATGTCGTGTATCAGTGACTGCGCGCTGGGTTATTATGTCGTGTATCAGTGACTGAGCGCTGAGTTGTCATGCCGTGTATCAGTGACTGAACGCTGGGTTATCATGTCGTGTATCAGTGACTGAGCGCTGAGTTACCATGCCGTGTATCAGCGACTGAGCGCTGAGTTATCATGTCGTGTATCGGCGACTGAGCGCTGATTTATCATGTCGTGTATCAGCGAATGAGAGCTGGGTAATCATGTCGTGTATCAGCGACTAAGCGCTGAGTTATCATGTCGTGTATCAGTGACTGAGTGCTGAGTTATCAGTGACTTTTTTTTATAATGAATCTTAAGTCTTTACTTAAAAATTCTAACATATTCCTATAAGAATTTATCATCTGATACATGTAAATTTTAATTCAGTATGTCTTATGGCACATGGGAAGGGGTGGGCGGGGCCTGGGGGCAACGGTAGACGGTATATATCTATATTATTATTTAAGCAAACGGAGCAGATCCTGATCAAACAGCTCCTACACTGTCTGGTCCACATCTTTTCTGAGTGTAAAATGCGTATACATTCAGTAAGGGGTTAACCCTTTGAATTCGAAATACCAAAATGGGATGGCCCATCAGCGTTTAACAACTGAGTCCATTCATAATGAAAAGGTATACTTTGTGGAAGGTTATTGACTGACAAACAGCGAAAACCATAATCAGAGCGTTGCTCAAGAATCCCTTTAATTCCCTACAACAGAACCTGTCTTAAGCGTCTAATTATGGGTCTGTATGACAGGTAGTTGCTTAATGCAGGTCAAAAGTGATACAGAAAGCTCCTTTAGGGGATTTCTGCTTTACTTTTGCCCTGCATTAAGCAACCACCTGCTTTTTAAGATGTTGAGCTCAATCAATTCAAAGTCGCTTAAGACAGGTTCTACTGTACACTGTCTACAAGGCCAATGCACTCGACAACCAGTACACACCCTGATCAGGGGACTGCCCTGTCGGTCGTTTGGTCTGAGCTGAGTTTACAATATTTGCCATTTCTATGAAACTCGATTCACGCATTCAGTGATCTAAGAACCATGCCTTCCACAGCCACAATTTCGCCTTAAGCTGTTCGCGATTTTGAAATAATATTTCGGACAGTTTGGACCCCGAGTCCGAGTAATTGGGATCAGAATCTGCACGTGCTTTATATATTTCATATTTATTCCCACTTATAGACCCCGCCCTACAAATGAAAACTAGATTCGCTGAAAATATTTATTTGGACGAATCTTCTTAGATACACGGTTTATATATATATATTCATGAATAGATTGGTTGATGCGTATCGTTTGATGTTTTTTATGTCAGTGTTTAAGAACGACTCTTTACCTCGTATTTATACGGAGAAACGTTTTGACTTCTTATGGTGTCTGTATCAACTCCGTCAGTCTTTCCGTCCGTCCTTTGGTCCGTCCTTCCGTCTGGATATTTGTCCGGACAATACGTATCTCCCCAACCACTTGGGTAATGGTTTCCAAATTTCTTACGTGGATGCATCTTGGGAAGGCGGAGTATCACACACTGCGTAGATTCTCTCTGGCCTTGACCTTGACTTCGCGATAGAAATGTTCTAATATATTTGTTTAGGTTTAAACCTTTAATTGATTTAAGCATCTTTTTATGGCTTTGAAACAGAGTAGACCCAGATCAGACGGCCCCTTCATGAGCTGTCTGATCAGGGTCTGCACTGTTAGCCAGTGGAATAATATGTTGATTTGATTCTACAGTTTTCAGTCAAAAATTCCTTTATTAACAATACTGTCTAAATATTCTGCTAATTAATATCCATGATGTCATTATGTCTTACATGACTATTTAGTAGGTAAATAGTTAAACCCATTGACTGCGGGACACGAGTTTACTGTTAGTTTCAATCAATGTACACCCATATGTAAACATTCAAGAGGATCTCTTTGACCAGGTTCTGCATTGTTTATCGTTCAGACTTCCAGCAAGTATAGTCTATGAAACAGAATAGTCTCCACAGTTAAACAATAATGGAGCAGTCCACTGAATAGTCTCTACAGTTAGACAATAATGGAACAGTCCACTGAATAGTCTCTACAGTTAGACAATAATGGAGCAGTCCACTGAATAGTCTCTACAGTTAGACAATAATGGAACAGTCCACTTCGAAATATGCAGCAGTCAAAGGGTAAACATCCGGGTAACTAGTTGCGTATGAGTCATCCATTGCAGATCTAGTTTATTATTATATCTTTCTTGTGTAGGAATACCACACCCATGCACACGCATTCTCATTAATACAGTGAAGATGCATAAAAATAATTGTCGTCTGCAATAATTATCGTCTGCTGCAATTTTCAAAGCTATTTTATTTCCAGTTCTCCTCACAGATACAGTTACAGTGTCAAACAGTTTGTATTATGATGAGGTGCCAAATTACTCGGCGTCTCATATGGATCTAAACTGTTTGTAAATGCCATATAGCATATTTTCCCTGTCTAACAGTGTCGGACAAAGCCTTCTTTAAACCCTTTACTCCGTGAATATTCATGTAAGAAATGATGACATCATGAATATTGATATATTCATTTTTAAAGTGGCATACAAATGTATTAACACATTAATATTTGGCTAAAGTAGAAACTATAGAATTAGATATGTACTACTCCTTAAGCAAACAGAGCAGATCCTGATCAGACGGCTCCTATAGGAGTGGTCTGATCTGGTTCTACTCTGTTTGCAAATACGTACTTATGGAGAAAAGGTTCAAACCATTCCCTCATATTGACACCTTTTGACGCTCCTGTAAATAGAGCATTTACTCCATAGGAGCAAATTTATCACAATGGATTTCCCTTTTTCTAGTAAATGCTCATTTTCGGTAGATTCAAAGAGGTTTGGTCTAAACATAGCCAATGAGGGAATGGGTTAAACCACAGGTGCTAGGCGTGTGGCCATTTCACAAATACTGCTTTTAAATACCTTCAAATACGTTTAGACATCATAACTTGACATTATAAAAAAAGAAAAAATTTTTTTTTTTCGTATAGTATATTAATATACTATACGAAATTATTATTATTTTTTTTTTTTTATTATTTTTTTTATAATGTCAAGTTATGATGTCTAAACGTATTTGAAGGTATTTATAAGCAGTATTTGTGAAATGGCAACACGCCTAGCACCTGTGGGTTAAACCAGGTATTGCGTCTAATAAATCATGTTGAAAATTATACGATTATTAAACATACTGAACAAAGACAAAATAAAATTGTGTAATCCTACTTGTACATCTAGAAAAAAGGTGTAAATAGATTAAGAACACATGTCTACATATGGTTGAGTTAACAGCCGAACATCACTGCATTGTATACATTTAGATGCATTATAATAGAAATGGGCAGATACAAAATTTCGCCATTGGTATAATAAAATGTATATTTTGTAAAGAGGGGGAATCTCAGAGTCATGTCATTCTTCACTGTCTGTTATTAGATCGTCTGTTTTTCAAAAAAAAAAAAAAAGAAGATACGAGCTACTGTCGTAACTCCGGCGTCGGCGTTGTTGCTGCCGTCGTTGTCGTCGTCATCGTGGTTGTCGTTCGGAAACTTTAACGTGGCTATTACTTTGTTACTATTCATGCAAACCTTATGAAACTTCACACACTTGTTCACCGTCATAAGGGCTACAATCTGATCAAGAGCCATAACTCTGTAAAGCTCTTTTTACAAACGTGCCAGCGCTCGTCTGTCGAGACATTTTAAGTCCATAAAGGGCGTACTTTTGTACAGAAGTATTACAGAGTTATGGTCCTTTGTTAGCTTGTAACACTTTAGATGGTGAAGTATGTTAGGTTTCTTAAGATTTACTCAATTCGATTTAAAACAATAGGCAATGTTAAAGATTTTGTTACAGTTTTAAAAACTAGGTCAAAGTTCAAAGGTCAAGGTCACAAATCAACAAACGTGAACTAGGTGGAAAGACCTGGCCACAAGGGATCACGTATGAAATAAGAGAGCTCTGCTAGTTATGGTATCAAAATGACAGACATATTATTTTTGTTATTTCCTAAGTCCAATGTATGTATATATATATATGGTAAAGGCCTACAATAGAACCCCTCTAAATCGACCACTCAGTAATTAAACATGGGTGTCTTTAAAAGCAGGTGGCAGCTCAATGTAGAACGAAAGTAATACAGAGAGCTCCTATAGGAGCTTTTTTACACAACGTTCGTCCTGTATTAATAATTTCCTTCATATCAATGCTTTTCACATATTTGCGAACAGAGTAGACCAAAATCTATAGGAACTGTCTGATCAGGGTCTGCTCTGTTTGCTTGTGACAAGGTATAAATCTGATTCTACAGTTGTTGACAAATTGATACATTATGAAAATTCAGCTACTAATGAATAACCATAATGTCATTATTTTCTTACATGAATATTGAACAGGGAAAGGGTGACGCTATCGCTGCCGCAATAAGGCCTGTTTGGTTGTCACATTATAAGGGGTTAACTGTACGTGCTGGTCTACTGCAGACGGCAATGTTTCTAAGTTATGGATTCTTTTTAAGCCTTAGTCCTTACCCTCACTGTGAAAAAAAGTATTGTCCGCTCAAATTTGAATGTGGTGCAATTTTGACTTCTTTTGATAAACTGTTGATCGTGTGATAAAGAGCTTGGATCCTTAACGCTGTGCACGCTAGCGGCGACATCGTGATTGCCTATGCAAACAGTTTGGATCTAGATGAAACGCGGCATAATGCAGCGTCTCATCAGGATCCAAACTGTTTGACACTCTGACCACATGTTTGCAAAGGAATGAGAGGAAATTTGTTTAACGAATTGAAGCAGATGTCGATTGTTGCAGACAAAACCTTACTTAGCACGCACAAAGATAAGGGACTCCGAGCCACTCAGCGTATCATCTGGTGTTAAGTTGTTTAGAAATGCGAATCAGATCGCGCATAGAGGGAAACGATTAATGATTTAACCCTTTACTCAATAAATACAACTTTCTACGCTTTTGCAAACAGAGTAGACCCAGATCAGACGGCTCCTGTAGGGTCTGCTCTGTTTGTTTATAACATTAGTCTAGGTCTGATTCTACAGTTTCTAGCAATACCAAAATGTCCTGTGTGCATATGCTTTTATACAATTCAAATAATAGATATGCATGCTGTTATTATTTGTTAAATGAATATTTATGGAGCAAAGGGTTAAACAGAGATTCCTCAATACGAGATATGATATGAGTGTAAGATATGATAATATTAGTCCATTTTGAAATGACGCTGTCGACAATGTACAATTATTACAATTTACTTTCACCTTGCTTTAAGCAGCCACCTGCTCTTCAACACAAAATGCTTGATGTAATTTAGTGGCCGTTATAGAGATGTTTTACTGTACAACAAAAAGGTATATAAGTATCTACGAAATCAGTGTATTTTGTATCACAGTGGCTTTTTTCGATACAAGTTCAAATTGACAATCTTCATAAAAAATAATTGAACAGAACTGACACCGTGTTATATGATTTTATTGAAAATATCTTTGTGTGCGTTATTGTAGAGCCTGTCACTTCTTAAGTCTTTCGCTGTCAATTTCACATGTGTGATTACCTTTGCAAACAGTTTGGATCCAGATAAAACGCCGAATAACTTGGCGTCTCATCAGACCCAACTGTTTGTTATTGTGATGATGCTTTTTTAAAGAAAAGCAAAGGAAATTAAACATACGAAGTTTGTAGCAGACGACATATTTTTGTGTCACCTGCCGAGAGGGATCACTTTTCCCTCGTCTGTCTGTCTGTTTGTCTGTCCGTCCGTCCGTCTGTCCGTCCGTCTGTATATCCGTCACACTTTCCTTTTTTGGCTGTCATTTCGAAACTAATCATTATAGAGCGTTCAAATGTCACACATGGAGTAAGCATGATGAGAGGAAGTTTCATGCACAAGAGCCACAACTCTAGCATCAATATTGTTTGAGTTATTCTCTTTTTTCATAATTTTTTGTCCGGACAATAACTCTTTATCTACTGGTTCAATTGATTTCAAACTTCATATATTGAATAAGCATGATAATAGAAAGTATCATGCACAAGGGCCACAACTCTAGCATCAATATTTTCGGAGTTATTCCCCTTTTTATATTTTCTTGTTCGGACAATAACTCTTTATTTACTGGTTCAGTTCATTTGAAATTTCACATATTGAACAAGCATGATGAGCGGAAGTGTCATGCACAGGGGGCATAACTATAGCGTCATTATGTTTGGAGTTATTCCCCATTTGTCATTGGTTTTCTTATTATTTTTATAAATACCATTCAGGTTTGTATACCATTGTCAACCACACCTTGGGTTGGTGGGTCAGTGGAGGTTTCTTTTAATCCGGTAGGGGAGGTCATGTATTGCATAGCAATACGACATTTACTTGTTCCCCTTTGCTCTGATTTTCGCACTCCAGTATATTAACAGTTTTTGTGTCAGCTTCGAGCAGGTGACACATGTGTTCCTCCGAACACTCTTGTTCAGTTAACAATATAGTAGCGAAAGAGTTACCCTTTACTCCATAGATACGCCTTTCTATGTCTTTATAAACAAAGTAGACCCAGATCAAACTGCTCCTATAGGAGCCGTCTGATCAGGGTCTGCTCTGTTTACTAATATAGATATGATTTTACAGTTTCTGTCATGGCCAAAATTCTTGTGTCCGAGTGCTAGTATCTCATTAATCATATTCATGATGTCATTATTTCTTACATGAATATTCATGGATTACTAGATCTCCAGTCAAGGTACTCCAGGCTAGGTACTTCAGTCTAGATACTCCAGTCTAGATACTCCAGTCTAGATACTCCAGTCTAGGTACTCCAGTCTAGATACTCCAGGCTAGGTACTCCAGTTTAGATACTCCAGTTCAGGTACTCCAGTCTAGATACTCCAGTCTAGGTACTCCAGTCTGGGTACTCTAGTCTAGATACTCCAGTTTAGATACTCCAGTCTAGCTACAGTCTAGATACTCCAGTCTAGATACACCAGTCTAGGTACTCTAGTCTAGATACTCAAGTTTAGATACTCCAGTCTAGATATATCAGTCTAGATACTCCAGTCTAGATACACAAGTTTAGGTACTCCAGTCTAGATACTCCAGTCTAGATACTCCATGCTAGGTACTCCAGTTTAGATACTCCAGTTCAGGTACTCCAGTCTAGATACTCCAGTCTAGGTACTCCAGTCTAGGTACTCTAGTCTAGATACTCCAGTTTAGATACTCCAGTCTAGATACATCAGTCTAGATACTCCAGTCTAGATACACCAGTCTAGGTACTCTAGTCTAGATACTCAAGTCTAGGTACTCCAGTCTGGGTACTCCAGTCTAGGTACTCCAGTCTGGATACTCCAGTCTAGGTACTCTAGTCTAGATACTCCAGTCTAGATACTCCAGTCTAGATACCCCCAGTCTTCATACTTCAGTCTAGATACTCCAGTCTAGATACCCCAGTCTTCATACTTCAGTCTAGTATACCCCAGTCTTCATACTACAGTCTAGATACTCCTGTCTAGGTACTCCAGTTTAGATACTCCAGTCTAGGTACTCCAATCTAGATACTCCAGTCTAGATACCCCAGTCTCCATACTCAAGTCTAGATACTCCAGTCTAGTTACTCCAGTCTATATACTCTAGTCTAGATCTCCACTCTCCATCTGTTTGTAAAGCTGAATAATAAGTTAATTTAAAACAAATTTGATGACTTTAGAACATTTCGACTTTGCAGCAAATAGATTAGACTGATTAAGCTGCTAATGAAGGAACAGTCTGAACTGGGTATTTGCCTAAGTTTATCTGTCCGAAGTCCAAACTAATAGCACATCGGAATATGCGAGCCTCCGCTGTGGCTTGAACTCAAGAGCCCTGGTCCTGAAGGCGGATACTATACCATTAACCCTTTCCCTGTTCAGTAGTTTATAAGCTGAAAGATTATAATGGAACATGAACACAGATATGTTTTACTTTGGCAGAAACTGTAGAATCAGACCCATAGGCAAACAGAACAGACCCTGACCAGACGGTTCCTATAGGAGCCGTCTGATCTGGGTCTACTATGTTTACAAATGTGTGAAAAAGCGTCTATATGGAAGAAATTATTAAGCAAATTATGCACAAAAGAAGCGTGCAACGGTTCAGCCACTGTGGGTAAGGTCGTAGATTTGTAGGTTGTTCAAAACACTTCATCTAAATTGCATGCGTGGTTTATTTTTGCGAATATTGGGTACATATATTTGGGTGGGGTGTCTGAGATAGTCAGTCTTTCGTCAGTGATGCGCGGAGGACAGCCATTACACTAACAGTTTCGACACTTCGTCTGCATAATTGTTGTCTGCTTCATAACTCATGATATATTTACTTCAAAATCGGTGTCAAGAGTTCAAATACATGCGGTTTGAATCTTTATGTGTCTCTCAGTTACTCAGTATCTGGATCTAAACGTCCTATTCACTAACTCCGAGCATGACACTGGCGTGTTTATGATATGTTACAGGTACAGTGCACACATAGTTTTGATCCTGACGAGACGTCGGATAAACAAGCGCTTTACGAGTTCTTGTCGGATAAACAAGCGCTTTACGAGGACTTGTCGGATAAAAAACACTTCATGAGTTCCCAAAATCTCTTGACGTTTTGTAATTGCTTTAAAAATGAAATGGAAGAGACTTCTAAACGTGAGCTGGCTTGTGTTTCCAAACAGTTTGGACCCAGACACGATACCGTATAACCCGGCATATGATAAGGATCCAAACTATTTGACTTTAGGTTACTAGGTCCTAGAAAGCGGGACACGAGCCACTAATGGCCTTTGCAAACAATGTAGACCCAGATTAGAGGGTTCCTAGATGATCCCTCTGAAGAAGGTCTGCACTGTTCGTTAATTTTACATTTTTCTTTAGAAAAATCCCTAAATATTCACCATAAACTGGACCTGTTTGAATATTTGAATAGTCCATTTAAACAGTGAGCGTCGTTAGGGTTAAACGAATTGGAAAAATAACTAGATGAAAGTGTGAGCAGATACTAGGTGTTCAGCTATATAAGGGTTTACCTTTACAAGGCGGAAAACGGGTAACTCATGTCATTTACAAACAGTGTACACCCAGAGCATAGGGCTCCTGCAGGAGCACAGTCTAAACTGTTTGCCATGTTACACTTTTTCTTCTAAAACATTCCTGAATATTAATGGTAAGCTTAACATGTTTGAATTTTGAAATAGTCCTTTGAAAATTTCAGCGTCGAAAGTGTAAGCCAACTACGTGTATTGTACTTTACTGCGTATGTAAGAGAGCGTCCCTTTATAGCCATTGTGGTAGTTAACCATCGTCGGTCGAGGATATCACTTGATGACAGTAAGTGTGCAATGGAAGAAAACAAGAGACTGAAACACGAATGAGACATTGTAGTTGTGGTAGCACTATTTACTTGACACTATTTGAAGCAGATGGCATTTTCACAGGTGGATTTTGTATGCAGATCAGTGATCAGATTGACTATATAAGATGAAATTGAAGGACAGGCTTTTGTGGTTCGTATTTATTTATTATTTCTTTTATACATTTATAGCTGTTGCTCGAAGATTAAAGTCGACGTGTTGCCATAGCCTTGGTTTTGTCGCCGTGGGCGTTGGCGTTGTGCATACCCTGACACTTTGTCGTAGTTACAACATCAGTACTGTGTACACCCATATCTGTCTAAGTGCACATAGTTCTCCGCCATCTCAGGGGCTATATAGCCTGGTAATGGGTCATACGTCTATCTAGCCTACTGAGTTATAGCCGAGTTTCTGCACATTTGCAGACAGTGTAGAACCGGATCGATTATGAACAATCAATAAAATACTATTCGTGTGTGTGTGTGTGTGTGTGTGTGTGTGCGGGGGGGGGGGGGGGGGTAACCCTTTCCCTGTTCTATGTTTATTTCATTTTTCAGTACCTACTGCATATTCATGGCCAAAATAGTTATAATGAAATGTGGAAGGTGGAACATTGTTGCCATTTTAGAAAGTAAAGACACAGATCTTTCAAATTCTACCAGCATTTATCTAGGAGCCGTCTGATCTGGGTCTAATCTGTTTGCAAATGCGTGAAAACACGTTTATATGAGGGAAAGGGTTAATGTACTCTGGAATGCTTAGGGTGAGCTCTTAGTTAAATGTCGACCGTCCGTCCGTCTACAATTAGTTCATACTCTAGCTTCCAGATTTCTAAAGCAATATTGTTCAGACTTTGATATAATGTGTAAATGGTAGAGAAACAAACCCGTGTTAGATCAACAATACCATTTTTACCTAAATTCAGCTTGTGTACTTTTATTTCTTGAATGGTCCTAATTATTATTAGAGATTATATGTATAATTATAAGATGGTTTACACTCTGGAGATACATGTTTCTTTATAACCTCTCTATAACGGCCACTTAATTGTGTTAATTAGTTGATATTTAGGACAGGTTGCTGCTTAAAGCAAGGTGAAAGTAATACAGAACGCTCCTATAGGATCGTTCTGTTTTACTTTCACCTTGCTTTAAGCAGCCACCTGCATTTAACACAAAAACTTAATGTAATTTAGTGGCCGTTGTAGAGAGGTTTTACTGTTTATCCACTAATCCTCATCATTATTCGGGTAGTATATGTATGACTAATGTATTGATTGATTTCGATTTTGGTCTAAACCCCATTTTAATTGCTATAACTATGTGTCCCTGTTTTCAAAAGTATCGTAGCTATGATTATATTATAGTTTCGTAAATGATCCTGATCACGTTCAAATAGTATGTATTATATTTTGAACTAAATTATATTTCGAACTAATGTACTGGCATTTCCAAGCAGTGTAGACCAAGATCAGGGCCTCCCTGGGGTACCCCCTTATCAGGGTCTGCACTGTTTGTCATTCAAAATCTTCTATCAAAGTATACACTCTCATACTAAATGGTCTCTGATGGGTTATTCCATTTTGAATATTCAGCAGCCAAAGGCTTAATCCTTTCTTCCATATTAACGTGTTTTCACGCATTTCCGAACAGAGTATACCCAGATCAGACGACTCCTATAGGAGCCGCCTGATCAAGATCTGCTCTGTTTGCTAATGGAATTTGATAGATAAGTTTCTTTACTTTCAATGATGACTACAATGACCCACTCTCCACATTCCACATAATTATTTTGTCTATATATATTCAGTAGGTATTGAAATTTGGAATAAATATTTTGAACAGGGAAAGGGTTACTCCTCGACATTTGGTGCAGACCGACGCTATATCTACATACCCATGACTCATATACAGTAAAACCTCTCTATAACGGCCACTAAATTACATCAAGTATTTTTTATTAACCCTTCGCTTGCTGAATTTTAAAATACATGTCTCCTTCTTTACCCATGCCCTGTTGTATAATTACATATATCTTCACTGTGTACAAGTATTTCGCTGTGCAATCACTGCTGTGGAGTGCACTGGTTGCAAAACCAACTTGTAAATAGTGCAGACCCTGATGAGACAGCTCCTGCAGGAGCTGTCTCATTTGGGTCTTCACTATTTACAGGTAAGTATATTGACGTGAATAGCAAGCGAAGGGTTAAAGGCAGGTGGTTGCTTAAAGCAAGGTGAAAGGCAGCCACCTGCCCTAATATACCAACTAATTAACACAATTTAGTGGCCTAGTTTTACTGTACCTTTCAAAGTCGAACCCTTAGTCTGATTGCAAAATAAAAAAAATACACAATATAATCAAACTATATCAAAATAACATAAAACTGTAACAAAAATAAACAGTTAAATTAATAATGTTAGCGAAGTATTTATTGTCGTCTTAACCTGAATATCTGAACTGTCAAAAATGTTATCATCTATCCCTAAAAATGAGTACTAACTTTCCGGGGCATTGAAACCCACTCACTGAGATATAAGTTCACACATTTTTTTACATTTTCGTCGATGTATTGGTATTGGCTTATTCAGATGCAATATTGAAACTAATGTTGAACACCTGCATTTGAAATAACTTTTCCCATATTTACGTAAAACAGCTACATCTTTAATGCAGCATATTTTCATAAACAGGTTTAGATCTGACCACCTGACTCGCATTTGCAAACAGCTTGGATCCAGATGAGAATCCAAGCTATTTGACACTCTGTCAACTGATTCTCAAACGCTTGTGCGAATGAGACGTCAGCCGAGAGTTTTGTCAGCATGATAAGGGTTTAACCCTTTCGCTGCCAAATTCTGTCGTCTGCTAACTTTGTCGTCTGCTACAAATTTTCATTTTCTTCATTTTTGTTTCAAAAACATAGTAACAGCAACAAACAGTTTGGATCCTGATGAGACGCCGAGTTACTCGGCGTCTCATCTGGATCCAAACTGTTTGCATAGGTTATCACAGATCCGGCATTGGCAGCGAAAGGGTTAATACATTCCAAGGTCTCTGAAAGTTATGCATGTATTTATTATTTTAAGGTTGATCTGTACCATAGGCCTGACATACTTCATCCTCTGTGCAACCTACATCAGCAGAACCACATTGACGAAACAGAAGTCGCTTCGAGTCAGATATGAGAAAGCAGTTGCAGAATACAAAAAATGGTTAAATAGTAATGATTCTTACTTCAATATAGGAAAGATGAAGCTGTCAGTGCATGCAGCGCAGAAGAACATAGATACAAATAATGCACCAAAGTCCCGGAAAAGTGTTTTTCAAAGTCATCAAGTGAAAGACGAGATAGTTGTAAATGAGTTGATAGAAAGAAATAGCATTCATAATTCGCCGATGAGACGACCGAAAACAGTGTCTACACCACCCACCGACCATATAAGCTTCCTGAAAGTGCATATGGCCGGATCAACACCATTGCAGAGTATATTTTTCCGGTATGGCTTCGAGAAAAATCTAAGCTTTATCGTTCCAAAGGCAGGGCATTATTTCACAAAGGCCACTGATCATTACGAGCCAATATTGCCCCCAAAGCAAGGGAACCATTATGACATTGTTTGCTACCATGCTTGTTTCAATTTTACTTTGTTTTCGTCGTTATTGCCAAGAGATACTGCGTACATAGCCATCGTTAGGAATCCATATGAGCAGTTTGTTCAGTCTTTCTACTTTTACTCCAACTTCTTCTCATTCGAATACCTGACAAGAATACCGGATCCCAAGATTGACAATATCATCAATTATCCTGACAAATATGACGAATCTTGTTTGTCGTATACTATGAATGCAATGGCGAGAGATTTTGGGTTTCAGAGGAGCCATTATTATGACTATTCAATGGTTAGTGCCCAGAGGTACCTAGAGTCCATTGCTGATGTGTTCCAAATAGTGATTGTGTACGAAAAGTTTGAAGAATCTCTAATTCTTATGAAAAACATCTTGAACTGGCCCTTGAAAAATATATTGTTTGCTCCAGAGAAAATGAATACACCAGACGCACAGATAAAACCCTACATGTTGCAAAAATTCAAACGCAGAAACAAACTGGATTACCTTCTGTACGAATACTTTTTAAAGAAAATAACTGACAAGATACGTGAAGGCGGAAAGGACCTTGCTGATGAAACAGTTAACCTAAAGTTGATACAAAAGACTGTTCTTGACTGGTGTTCAAATGTATACTTCGGGAAAATAACGATACAGGCCACCAGGTGGAATGAAGAGTTCGACTTCACTTCCGCTGATTGTGAATTGCTGGAAAAGTCCGAATTTGCATATATTGAATTACTTCGAGGCAAGAATTAGTCCCTTACCTACTGAACCTTTAACCCTTTCGTCTGCTAACCTTGTCGTCTGCTACAAATTTTCATTCTTTTGATTTTCTTAATTTTTGTTTCAAAAACATAGTAACAGTAACAAACAGTTTGGATCCTGATGAGACGCCGAGTTACTCGGCGTCTCATCTGGATCCAAACTGTTTGCATAGGTAATCACAGATCCGGCATTGGCAGCGAAAGGGTTAATAAAAAATACAAACATTACGTTAACAGTGGCGCAAACTATTTTAACTACATTCTTTAATATCTATAAGCATTTACAGAATTGTCTCACTTAAAAAAAATAAAACAATCTTTTTCTTCCATTTCATTCCAAATTCACATAAGTGTCAAACAGTTTCGATCTTGATGAGACGCTGGTTTACCCGGGGACTCGACTATATTCCAATTGGTCGCAAATGTCATCACTGTTCCAGGGATTGTAGTTACAATAGGTTTGCGATAAGCCTTCGATACACATTTGGTACATGCACATATTAAAGAGTGTATACTGTAGGACCTGTCCTAAGCGGCCATTCATTTATTAAACACAGTAGTCTTAAAAAGCAGGCGGTTGCTTGATGCAGGCTAAAGGTAATACAGAAAGCAACTATAGGAGCTGTCTGCACTACTTTTAACCTGCATAAAGCTACCACCAGCTGTAGAGACACACAATTAGACCTATTTATGGCCGCTTACGACGGGTTCTACTGTAAATGCATTATAAAGGCACGCATTGCACAGTGTTATAGCTCGAACAATTTGACCTGGATCCTGATCTATATGCAGAATACATAATGAGAGAGATGACGCTGAATAAATAAAACTCCGCCGGAATAGCTATACATCGTGAAGTCTATTCTCGCTGAATTAATAGGAGAGCAATAGCCCATGCATATGTACAAGTAAACCATACAATCACGAGTGTGCTTACCGGGACACATGCCGAGGTTAAATCCGTGCAATGCCGATGATAAAAATAAAAATGTTACGAATTTTGATTAATGCAAATTAAGTAGGTTAGGGTCCATCTCAAATTGTTCGGGCTATAGTTGGGTGACAAGTATGGCCCAAGTCAAGATTGTTGTCATCTTATGAGACAACCTGCAGGCATAGACTGGTTGGTGTGTGTGCTTTCTGAGACAACTTACAAACATAGACTGGTTGGCATGTGCTTTCTGAGACAACCTACAGACATAGAATGGTTGGTGTGTTCTTTTTTAGACAACCTGCAGCCATAGATTAGTTGGAATTTTCTTTCTGAAGCGATTATGCATAACCCATTTACTCTAACAACGTACAGATTACATTTTGGAACCCTCCTATTTTTATGTCGAGAGGGCACCGCAAACAATGTTGATTTGTTCATTTATGGGGTCCCGGAGTTTAATTGGATAAGTATATCATCGGTTCATAATTATCTTTCTTTTAACCCTTTACTGCATGACTATTAACCCTTCTCTTGCTGAATTTTAAAATACATTTCTCCTTCTTTACCCATGTCCTGTTTTATAATTACATATATCTTCACTGTGTACAGACAGACCAACTTATTTTGGAACAAAACATGACCTACTCTAATGTAAACAAAACGAAGCGACTACATCGCTTCTTTATTTTTAAAAGCCTTAGCAAGCCGCAATTTTTTCAACGTAGTTGTCTTGGTGCAATGGCTATGTATCTGGACTTGCATGTGGCGGTCTTGAGGTCGATTCTTACCAGTGACTAATTTTTTTTTCATTTAAATACTGTCCGTACAAAACAACAATAGATATTAATAACATGTAATAAATTAATTATTAACAAAATATTAACATATAATTGAAAAAGAATAAAATTAAAATGAAAATTACAAATAGCAAATCAGTTTTAAAGAAAAAAAGTAAACTGCATAGCTTGAGATTCGAACCCACGGCACCCTGCTTGCAAGACTAGGTACATATCCATTAGACCAAAGCCCAGTACATAATATGTGTCGAGTTACTAAAGTGTGGTGTCTGGCCCTGTACGTTTGTGCTGTTATGTAAACAACAAAATAACAACAAGTCTCAATATAGCGTGGTTTACTTGTATTATACAAGTATTTCACTGTGCAATCACTGCTGTGGATAGCAGTGGTTGCACAATCAACTTGTAAATAGTGCAGACCCTGATGAGACAGCTCCTGCAGGAGCTGTCTCATCTGGGTCTTCACTATTTACAGGTAGGTATATTGACGTGAATAGCAAGCGAAGGGTTAATGTAAGAAACACTGTGAATATTAATTTACTTAATTTGCATAGTGACATACAAATAAGAGATGTTTTGGTCCGGACAAAAAACCTATACAATCAGATCAATGTTCATGTCATAAGCAAACAGAGCAGACCCTGGATGGACAGCTCCAACAGAAACCGTCGGATCTGGGTCTACTTTATGTACAGTTGTGTAAAAGGCATATTTATGGACAAAAGGTACATAACAGGCTTATATCTGAACGTGTATCGTACAAAACGGAAGTCTTTAGGATAGAACGGAGCTGACCTTGACCACAGACTTACACTGCATACAGTAGAACCTGTCTTAGGCGAGAAAACTAGATCTAATTATGGGTCTGTAAGGCAGGTGGTAGCTTAATGCAGGACAAAAGATACGCAGAAAACTCCTATAGGAGCTTTCTGCTTTACTTTTGTCCTGCATTAAGCACCCACCTGCTTTTTAAGACTCCGATGTACAAGAAATGAATGACCACTTACGACAAGTTCTACTGTATGTCCAGTTGTAACTGGGCAACCGGCCTGCCAATACGTGTATTTGCTATATGAAATAATGTACAAATAGAGAATTATCCCTGGTTGCCCATTCACTCACATTGACGCCTTCTGAAGTACATGTATCTGTAAAAATCACTTTTTGAACTTATTGTGATAAATAGAGCATTTGCTCCATCAGAGCAAGTGCTCTATTTATCACAATGGTTTCAGAATTACACAATTCTAAAATTTCCCTTTTCTCTAGTTAATGCTCCTGTGTCTCTGTAAAATCACTTTTTGAAACTATTGTGATAAATAGAGCATTTGCTCCATAAGAGCAAATGCTCTATTTATCACAATGGTGTCAGAATTACACAACTCTAAAATTTTCCTTTTCTCTAGTTAATGCTCCTTTTCGGTAAATTTATTCAAAGAGGTTTGATATATAATAGCCTATGGGGGAATATTAATCGATGCATATCGTCTTTCTATATTTTATTTACCATTTATGTTATGAATATTAATAGAAAAACTAATGACTTTATGAATATTATTCACTGAAGTTTTATAATGACATTTGAAAAAAATGATAACCTTGGAATAAACTAGAATTATATAAAAACATCATTCCATAAGCAGACCGAGCAGACCATGATCAGACAGTTCCTACAGGAGCTGGCTGATCTTGGTCTACTCTGTTTGCGAATGTACGTTGTTTGTTGTAGTATGTACTCGGGAAAGATCACAAATCCCGACAGGTGTCTATTTTGTTATGTATTGTGCGTGTTAAAATCATCTGATTTTGCCGAATAACTAAGTAACGCGGAAAGGGTCTCTAAACCAGATCGCCGGATCGGTATTAGTGATCGGGGCTTTTTTTAAATTAGAATGGGCGAGATTGTCATTTATTGGCTGATTTTCTCTCATCAAAATTCCCAAGAAGGAAGACCGTATTTTTTTTAATTAAGTTTATGTATTAGAAGGCAAATAAAAATAGCCATAAAGTAACAATATCCACCTTGTAGTTTTTAACTGTTGACAACTTTATAAACTCTTATCACGCTAGCCGCGACCTGAGTCCCCGCAAACACAGTGGATCCAAATGAGATGCCGAGTAACTCGGCTTCTCATCAGGATCGAAACTGTTTGCTTCTTTGTCAATAGTTTCTCAAATACCTTGATCGAGTTTGAAGTAGTCTAAATTACAACAGATCGAATTCGAGAATACATTATGTATTTTACGGCTTGATAAGTGTTAATTCAATAAAGCTACCCAGGTGTCACGCTGTCAATAACTCATTTACATCCAGGTTAACCCTGTCCCTCATATAAACGACTTTTCTCGCCTTTACAAACAGAGTAGACCAGATCAGACTCCCCTATAGGAACTGTCTGATCAGGGTCTGCTCCGTTTGCTTTTGACATGATATAGATCTGATTCTGCAGTTGTTGTCAAAGTAAATAATGTCCATTAAAAGTTTATATAAATATTCATGGTGTCATTATTTCTTACATGAATACAGAACAGGGAAAGGGTCAAATTAACCCTTTACTCCATAAATACGCCTTGCTAGCCTTTGCAAACAGAGTAGACCCAGAACAGACGGCTCCTGTAGGATCCATCTGATCCGGATCTGCACTGTTTGCTTATAATATGATATAGATATGATTATACAGTTTCTGCCATGGCCAAATATTTCTGTGTATATTACTATTTTAACAGTTAATCTTATTAATGTTCATGGTGGCAGTATTTCTTTCTGTCATGAATATTCATAGAGTAAAGGGTTAATGTGCTACGAGTGTTGCTTGATTCAGGTCGCAAAGAACAGTTTGCTTCAGTTTCATTTTCTTGAGAAACGTTATCAGATAGTTAAACAGTATGAACCCAGATGACAGCTCTGAGCAACTCGGGTCTCATAAAAATACAAACTAAAGTTGGTCCTGTATCAGGTGTTTTAGAAAGAAGTGGCAGAATTCACTTTATGAAAAGGACACACGTGCAATTGCTTATAAAAAACCCTTTTGCTGTCATTGACGACTCTTTGATCAGTGGTGCAGTAAAACTCGGCGTATGGCATAGCTTCAAACGATTTGATACCATGACTAACCTACCATGTAATAGCTTTTAGAAAAAAATGTTTTGTCTTGACTTCATAAATAATTCGAGCTCAAACATTTTGAAACCAAATCATTTTCGCATGCTAAGATTCATTCGTGTTCTTAAATTTTCAAATGTGAGTTTCTTTCATTGCTTTTCAAAACACCTTAACCAAAGAGGGTCAAAGAAGTTGGACCATGTTGAGACGCAGCGTTTTGGACCGTCTCATTTGGAGCCAAACTGTTTGCAAATGTTATCATGGATTAATCCCTTCTCTGTTCTATGTTTATTACAAAATTCAATATCTACTGAATATTCACACATAAAATTGTTACAATAAAATATGGAAGGTGGATCATTGTAGCCATTTTAGAAAGTAAATAAAAGGATTTATCAAATTCCACTAGCAAACAGAGCAGACCCTGATCAAACGGCTTCTATAGAATCCGTCTGATATGGGCCTACTCTGTTTGGAACGGCTAGCAAGGCGTATTTATGGAGTAAATGGTTAAATAACCCTTTCCATGTTCTGTATTTCTGTAAGAAATAATGACACGTCTATATGAGGAAAAGGGTTAATAATGATGCGCAGTAGGACGCTGTACATGTACTCATATATAAAACACATATCACGCTTTGTTTCAGTTTTAATAATATTATGAAACTTCCTGATGGAGTCATGCGTTCAGTTTACAGTCGTGCTTTTAATATACGCAAAGAATAATTATTAAAAATCAAGGCAATATAGGTATATTCAGCCCTTAGCATACGGAAAACAACTCATGTCCACTGAAATATCACCCATGGCACTCAATTGTCCTAGTTGATTAATCTTGCATTTCTTTTCAACAAAATGACCAGAGTATTAAATAGTTTGGATCCTGATGAGACGCCGAGTTACTCGGTAATCACAGATGCGACATTGGCAGCGAAATAGTTAAAACTCTGACTGTACCGATACTGGTATGCGGTTTAAGGCATACGATAGCTAAATGCAGGGTGACAGTTACGCAGAAATCTCCAAAGGGAGTTTTCTGCCTGACTGTCACACTGCAGTTAGCAACAATCTGCCTAAAATATCTAAATTCGTCTTTACTAATAGAGACGGGGTTTACACTACTTCAGAGGCAAACAAAGTGATTGCAGCTTGTTTGCATGAAGTAAAGCAGTAATATTGCCAGTTACAAAAATAAAATCATGGGGTTATTATTTTGATGGACAACATCGATGTTAACATGAAACATGCATTTTTATACTTTATGTGTCAAAATATCTTAAACTGCAGAAGAGGCAATATGGAATTTTGAAATCCAAAACAAGTGTGAACACAATGATATTTCAAATTGCCAATCTAACTAAAGGGAAGAACATTAACATTGAAAAGTAAAACTGGTACATGTTACAGACGACAAGCACGGAACAGCAAAATATTTAGCAAGGAAGATACACTAGTTTTGCGGTGAGCTTTCATAACGACGTCATCTATTACAACACTTGCATACATTGTACGAATAGCTGGATTTTAGCGACATTAACCCTTTCGCTGCCAAACTCTCTCGTCTGCTAAGTTTGTCGTCTGCTACAAATTTTAATTCATTTGATTTTCTTCATTTTTGTTTCAAAAACATATTAACAGTAACAAACAGTTTGGATCCTGATGAGACGCCGAGTTACTCGGCATCTCATCTGGATCCAAACTGTTTGCATAGGTAATCTCAGATCCGGCATTGGCAGCGAAAGGGTATAACCCTTACCCGGCTATTCCCGACCTAACTCGGTCTCTCATTAGGATCCAATTTACAGTATAACCTGTCTTAAGCGATCATCAAAAAGATGTCTAATTATGGGCCTGCACGACAGGCGATAGCTTAATGCAGGTCAAATGTGATGCAGAAAGCTCCTATAGGAGTTTTCTGCATTACTTTTGCCCTGTATGAAGCAACCACCTGCTTTTTAGACTGTTGTGTTAAATAAATGAATGGCCGCTTAAGACAGGTTCTACTGTATTTGCCAATGCGAGTCAGACCACGAATAGTCAGGAAAGGGTTAAAATTACTTGGTATGGATAAATTGTGTCTCTTATAACAAGCAATACCAGTTCCTATTTACTCAGAACAGACTAAAGTCTATAGGAGTGTTGCTAATCGGTAAAAACTCTCCCGGATAAAATTATCTACACACATAATGAATAAAATTGAGCAGTTTTAAGGACAGAGGTTGAATTAAATAATAATGACCTGATCAGCAACCCCCATATGGGCTATGTAGAATACATATCTGAGACCTGATCAGCAACCCCCATATGGACTATGTAAAATACATATCTGAGACCTGATCAGCAACCCCCATATGGGCTATGTAAAACACATATCTGAGACCTGATCAGCAACCCCCATATGTGCTATGTAAACTACATATCTGAGACCTGACCAGCAACCCCTATATAGGCTATGTAAACTACATATCTGAGACCTGACCAGCAACCCCCATATAGGCTATGTAAAATACATATCTGAGACCTGATCAGCAACCCCCATATGGGCTATGTAAATACATATCTGAGACCTGACCAGCAACCTCCATATGGGCTATGTAAATACATATCTGAGACCTGACCAGCAACCCCCATATAGGCTATGTAAATACATATCTGAGACCTGATCAGCAACCCCCATATGGGCTATGTAAATACATATCTGAGAAATATAAATATAAAATAAGACTACTTACTCAACATAAAGGACCGTTCACGTAAAATGTTAAAAATGTAATGGTGGGGGCACATTTAAGAAGATGATCAGTACTTTTATTGATTTCTAATTGTACGGAAGGCCGTTTGTTAAAACTAATCCCTTCAACCATGGGTATAATTGCTTACGACATAGTTAAGACCTTTTAAACTATAATGTTAACATACATTAAACTGATTTGAGATTTGAGATAAGGGAAGGGTTTGAGATGCAAGGCCATATATTTAATTTAAAGCTATTGTTTATTGTGCTAATGGCTCTCCGTATGTTTGCTGAGAGAGAACGTGCAGGATTTGTTCTCGTTACCAACCGTCTAAAATCTATTTTGTCACATATAAACAACTCCATCTGAATCTGGTTACGCGACCTTGGCTATATTATAGGTAATGTTCAAGGGTATTGCATAAAATGACATGTACTTTATCAAAATACATGCAGTGACCCCTGTCTTAAGCGACCGTTAAAATGAGTATAAATATGTATTTAAGGCAGTTGTATATTAATGCAGGTTGACAGGTCCTGTAGGAGCTTTCTGCATTAATTTGCCCTGCATTAAGTAACCACCTATGTTCAATTAATAAATGGTTGCTTAACCCTTTCGCCGCCAAACTCTGTCGTCTGCTAACTTTGTCGCCTGTTACAAAATTTCATTTTTTGGTTTTCTTCATTTTTGTTTCAAAAACATAGTAACAGTAACAAACGGTTTGGATCCTGATGAGACACCGAGTTACTCGGCGTCTCATCTGGATCCAAACTGTTTGCATAGGTAATCACAGATCCGGCATTGGGAGCGAAAGGGTTAAGACATGTTCTGCCGCACATATTTGTAGACTTAACAAACGGAATAGCAAATACACTAGCACATGTCCTAAGCGGTCATACATCTATTGAACATACAAGTTTTAAAAGCAGGTGGTAGCTTAATGCAGGGCAAACGTAATACAGAAAGGTCCTATAGTATACGTTCGCCCTGCATTAAGCTACCACATATCTTACAGACCCATGGTTAGACCTCTCTTTTATGGCCGCTTAAGACCAGTTCCGCTGTACACAAATTACACTTGAACTTTTATTCCGCTGAACAACTGATATCTGCTCAAACACGAATCTTTTGAAATATCGAATTACTTCTGGTTCTTTCAAGATTATCAGAACTAACTGATCGAGTGACGAACAGACTGGCTCCTGATGGGACACCAAACTAATTCCTGATGGGACACCAAACTAATCGGCGTCTCATTTTTATCCACGATACATTGCAAATACGAGTTATAGCCAGGAAAGGGGTCACTTTATTGATACTAATGGACGACTGTGTATGTATCTGTTTCGCACAGCGTGGATCCATACAATCAACACTTACAGTGTACACCAGTGTAGATATGCACATTTAATTATTTCATTCATATAAACGTATGTTCACTCCTCTTCAAACGGAGTAGACCAAGATCAGGGTCTACTCTGTTTGCTGATTGAATTTGATAGCTCTGTTATTTTGGTTTCTAAAATGGCTACACTTATTCATATATATCATATAACTATTTTTTGTCCATGAATATTCAGTAGGTATTGACATTTTGAACAGTGAAAGGTATACCACGCATTCTAGGATACAATGTGCTATGTTCCTATTGCAATACATGTAACAATTTGAGCTATTACAAAGCTACATACATGTATATCTCTGTTATTGTCAGCTTTCTCAGACCAGTTCAACTGCTAATTTGTAAGCGAAACTAAGGAGTTTGTATACCATCACATCTTTAACCTACTATACAAACTCCATCAATATTTCACAAGGAACGCGTTACGCTATGATCACTATTTTCACTTAACCCTTTTCTTTATACAAACGTTTTTCAAGTCTTTGCAACCAGAGTAGACCCAGATCAGACGACGCCTGCAGGAGTCGTATGATCAAGATCCGCTCTGTTTGTTTTCAAATTATAATAGATCTGACACTACAGGTTCTAATAATACCAAAATAGTCACTGTACACAAATATTCAACAGGGACAGGCTTAAAGGTAGGGATGAAATTTCAGTCCACATAAACCAAACAATATATCTCAGAGTATTGTGTTTTGTAAAACTTTATATTATGACAACGAGGCTTTTTATGAGGTTCTAACAATTTCCCAGCGAAGCGCGACCCATGGTGTATATGTGTAAACACTTTGGATCCTGATGAAACACCGAGTACCTCTCTCATGTCCTGATGAAACACCGAGTACCTCGCTCATGTCCTGATGAAACACCGAGTACCTCTCTCATGTCCTGATGAAACACCGAGAACACCGAGTACCTCTCTCATGTCCTGATGAAACACCGAGTACCTCTCTCATGTCCTGATGAAACACCGAGTACCTCTCTCATGTCCTGATGAAACACCGAGTACCTCTCTCATGTCCTGATGAAACACCGAGTACCTCTCTCATGTCCTGATGAAACACCGAGCACCTCTCTCATGTCTGTCTCTGTCTCGTCAGGATCCAAGCTGTTTGACACACGGATAACATATTGAACATTTGCTACAGTTCGAAATATAATTTTTCTGCAGGGTAAAGAATAAACTATGATATAGAATAAAACCTCTCTAAAGCAAAAAGAAGTCTTACTATGTACCTTCAAGGCAGATGTTAGCTTAACCCTTTCGCTGCCAATGCCGGATCTGTGATTACCTATGCAAACAGTTTGGATCCAGATGAGACGCCGAGTAACTCGGCGTCTCATCAGGATCCAAACTGTTTGTTACTGTTATTATGTTTTTGAAACAAAAATGAAGAAAATAAAAAAAATGTAAATTTATAGCAGACGACAAAGTTAGCAGACGACAGAGTTTGGCAGCGAAAGGGTTAAGGCAGGACCAAAATTATGCAGAAAACTCCTATTTGAACTTCTGCATGATTTTTATGTTCTGCATTAAACGTGTCTGTTTTTAAGATGACTATGTGTATTCATAAAGTGATCGCTTCAGAGGGGTTTTACTGTATCCATCATGTCCTTCAGAATTCAGCGCATGCGTATAAGATGAACCAGCTAAAGTTGAACCAGCTAAACCACCTACCTGCAGCTGAACCAGGAACTTGACGTAGATTACAGATATATATTTAGAGACATGGCCCAGACAAAAAACGTTTCGAAGATAAGTACAACCTGTACTAGCCCTTTGCCTGTTATATATTTCTTCCAAAGCCCAATACCTACCGAATATTCATGGACAAAATAGTTATAATGAAATTTGGAAAGTTGAACACTGTAGCCATTTTAGAAACTAAAGAAACATAACATACCTGATCAGACGACTCCTATAGGAACTGTCTGAGCTGGGTCTACTCTGTTTGCAAATGCATGAAAAGGCGTTAAGGGAAGGTTTAAGCAACCAAATTATTGATTAAACTAAAGAATCTGAATAGCAAGGACATGTCCTATGATAGATCGTATGACTTTATCATACGTATTAACCCTTTCTCTCATATAAACGTGTTTTCACGCATTTGCAAACAGAGTAGACCCAGATCAGACGGCTCATAGAGGAGCCGTCTGATCAGGGTCTGCTCTGTTTGCTAATACATTTTGGTAGATCTGTTTCTTTACTTTCTAAAATGTCTACAATGTTCTACCTTCCACATTTCTTTATAACTATTTTGTTAATGAATATTCAGTAGGTATTGAAATTGTGCCTAAAATACAGAATTGGGAAAGGGTTAACATACTACGATCACAACTGGAAGTTTCAATCGTCGTATGTTAGAAGATAATTAAAGTCGTACAGACTATACTATTTAATAAGCAAATAGGACGGACCCTGGTCGGATGACTCATATTGCACCCGTCTGATTTGGGTCCACCCTGTACATAAAGGCGTTCAAATGAGGATGTATCTATGAGCTAAATGATTAAACATCGAGAATTACATTTCTTTTCAAGGTTTTAATGTACCATACATTTTTCTTAGATTGTACATTGCAAATATAGTAAAACTCCTCTAAACAGGACATTAAATTCAATATAAACATCAATTTTGGAGACAGGTGGTGGCTTAATGCATAAAGCAGCCACTTGCCTAAAAGTATCTAAATTCTTCTTAAAGGAGTTGATCGTGTTGGTAATCCATTTTGAATATATACATTTTCTTTTACCACAACATAAATACATGAATTTTCACGTATTCCGCAGAAGGAAGTGGTCGAAACCGTCAACAATAAGTATTATCGGTATAAAAAAAAAAAAAGGTTTGAACTGGCACTCATCACTTTCCGCCGACTTTCGTCGACGAAAAATCGTGATAGTGACGCATGTTTCACGTGTGTGTTCGGAAGGATAAAACAGCTTACGGAAAAAGGCGGAATATTCATGCAGTGACAGGTCAAACCTTATCGCCATACGTGAAAATTCATTTATGTTTTGTAGTAGAAGAAAATGTATATATTCAAAATATCTACATTCTTCTCTACTAAAATCCCGGATTTGAGGGGGTTTACTGTACTGTACATTTAGTTAAAACCTGTTTAATAAGAGTATACAGCATTAGTTGTGCAGGAAAAGCATATATGTATAGCACAATGCGCGAGTTTTATAAATTCAAGGGAGACAACAAATCTCTATTAAATGTGTATATCAAAAGAGTTATTTCCCTTTCACCCTCTATGCCCCGCGTCACAATGACCATTTACTGTATTAACGCTTACCCCGCTGTGATCTGTGATAAAATAGTTTCTTCTGGATCTTTTCGATCTGGTGCAGTTCAGACTAATTCCAATTCGATAAAGCTTTTGGGAAATTATTGTAAAATAGCTTGGATCCTGGTGAGTGATGAGACGCCAAGTTACAGTGTGTCATCAAAATAAACATGTCCTGAAGTAAGCGTAGACATAGCTACAATTTTGGGTTATTTAGACCTTTTTACAATATTTATAACGTAATAATTTACAACGAAACTGAATCAGAGAAAGAATGCATCAGTACTAACACAATTCGCGATATTTATGTCAACATTGTTCGTTCTAGGGTTTCTATATCAAATAGGAGCAGAGAAAACAATATCCAGAGAGATTAGGTGCGTACTCAAATACAGTCAAACCTCTCTATAACGGCCACTAAATTGTGTTAATTAGTTGGTATTTAGGGCAGGTGGGAACTTAAAGCAATGTGAAAGTAAAAAAACCGCTCCTATAGGAGCGTTCTGTTTTACTTTCACCTTGCCTTAAGCAACCACCTGTCTTTAACACAAAATACTTGATGTAATTAAGTAGCCGTTATAGAGAGGTTTTACTGTACTAAAAGCGTCTTTTCTCCACCAAACTCTATCCTGTGACCATTCTTCAGAATCGTCTCGAAACGAAACCCTATTTTGCGACCACTCTTTAGAATCGTCTCGAAGAGAGTGGTCACAACATAGGGGTTGGTAGAGAAAGAAGTAATTATTGAAAATGTTTCAATTTACGCGAATTATCTGGACCACTGAATATCACAAAGGCAATCCGTGCCATATATGTTGAACATGTCAGCATTTGAGTTATTCGTGCTTGTCTGTTTATCAAATAGTTTAGTAAAAGATGCTTAAATACATTGTATATCATTTTTCTAACGAATTTATTTCTTATACAGTAGAAAATCGCTAATTCATTGACATAAGAACTTTCTGCATATTTTTTGTCCTGTATTAAGCTACCAACTGTTTCAACCCTTCGCTTGCTGAATCTAAAATACATCTCCCCTTCTTTACTCATGCCCTGTTGTATAATTACATATACCTTCGCTGTGTACAAGTATTTCCCTGTGCAATGACTGCTGCGGAGTGCACTGGTTGCACAATCAATTTGTAAATAGTGCAGACCTTGATGAGACAGCTCCTGCAGGAGCTGTCTCATCTGGGTCTTCACTATTTACAGGTAGGTATATTGACGTGAATAGCAAGCGAAGGGTTAAAACTTTATACTTCTTTTGAGTGTTCGTATTAGCGAGACTTTACTATATCCGATCGCACACTATTGATGTTGCTGTTTCAGCAGTAGAGTTGTATTTTTCATATATTTCTTCCAACGATTTATGCCATATACATACATGTAACAAACTTGACATGTATGAAACAAAATGGCACACAGGTAACTCTTGAAATCAGGACACGAATGTTTGTTATTGATAATTGTTATGCTTACAACGATGACGACAACGATAACGAAGATGAAAATAAAGATGAAGATGATGACAATGATAATTTTAATTGTTGACAATGATATGATGGTGATAACGATGATGGAATTGTTGTTCTTATTGCTATTGTTTAGTGATTAGGTTGATGATTGTGATGATGATTAATACCATAGATGGTGTTGTTGATGATGATTTTCACAAAGAGCTACATCTCCGCCATATTGTCTAGATATGTGCTTTTGTTACACGTATGACCCCAACACATGTTTGCCCGCAGTTACTAGGTGTCTCATCTGGACGCAGACTACTTGAATAGGTTATTACAGACTTGACATTGGCAATTAAAAAAATAAAGACAATTGTTGCATTAACTTTATCGCTGTCAAAGTTTGACGTCTGCAACATTTGTCGTCTGCTACACTTTTCATTTTGTTTTTATATGTTCTTCATTTTTGATATATTCATAGTCACAGTAACAAACAGTTTGGATTCTGAGTTACTCGGCGTCTCATCCGGATCCAAACTGTTTGCATAGGTAATCACGATGCGACACTGGCAGCGGAAGCGTTAAGTAACAACTATAAATATTTTCTTCTGTATTTTGAGAAACATCCATATCCGAACCTGATTAAATAATCTCTCTAGGAGTTCTTCGATCTTGTTTAAACCTGTAGGCCAATGCGTATGCTCCATGTTATGGACACCAGGCATAAAACGCTCCATATTTGTTATCATTTATCATCTGACTGATCAATTATTTAGATCTTATTTTACAGAATAGTGTCACCGTTACCAGCTGTATATGAAAAGCAATGCCCGACAAGCAAACTGCATTAGCGTCGAACTATCGCAGTCTCAAAGTTGGACTCAAAAGGTTAGTAAATATAATAGGCTGTTTTCAGTCACACCAGACGGAGAATAATACGCCATCACTAGAATATCTATCAAAGACGCGAAGCCACCATTTTATCAGATAATCAGAGCTCAAAAGTCGGTCAATGATTCGCTGGTTTGCAGATCTACAGATACAAGTAGTGATTTGAGATAACTATCCGTCTGATGGATTAGTATGTATTATATGTTCTCCGGTGGAAAATATCGCCTGTCTTTGGACTTTTTTATTGTTCTGAGAGAAACAAACAATTGATCTCTACATATAATAATCTATTACAGATGCCGTCTGATTTTGGTTTATTAAAAGCAGATGACCGCTTAAAGCAGGGCAAAACTAATGCAGAAAGCTCAAAGAGGAGCTTTCAGCATAACTTTCGTACTCCACTAAGTTAACAAATGCATTTAAGACGAATAAGTATACCTCGTGTTGGTGGTCGTATTACATAATTTTTACTGTCATTGCGCGGTCTCTTTCTTTTTACTGTCAATTTAGTATAACAGGTGGCAGTAGGGTGAAAGTTATGCATACAGCTCCTCTTGGAGCTTTCTTCACGACTTTCACTTTGAATTAAGCAGCCACCTGCCTAAAAGTTTCTAAATTCTTCTCTACTAGAATTCCGGTATAGTGGGATTTACTGTTGGTCTGTCTCTACAAAAGCCATTATAAAAGTAATTAATGATCATATTTTCATTATGTCTAACATGAACATCAATAGCATGGATCATGATGAGGGCGTAGTTGATTGGAATATAATTTGGACCAAAGTTGTTTACAATTCAGGTCAGAATTAGTTAATTCCCTCTTAGACTGTTTTTAGAGCCAACGTCTTTAAATAAATCTACCGCAAAGGAGCATTTATAAGAGTATGAAAAAATAGAATTGTGTAGCTTTTAAATCATTGTGATAAAATGAGAATTTATACCTATAGGACCAAATGCTCTATTTATCACAATGATTTCAAAAATGATTTTAGAGAGAGCCCAAAAAGCGTCAGTAGAAGGGAACGGGTAGGATAATCACTGATACTGATGTGTTCAGTGTATTGTCAATATGTCTTACATAGCAAAGACGTGACTTTGGGGTGCAATTTGCGCAGTAATTCGAAGGAAGTAATTAGCTCATTGCGTGACAAAGCACAATCAGTCTGACTAATTCTGTAGGTTTTCAGTAGATAAGATGGGCTATCTAGGTAGAAACAAGCTTAACCCCTACAGTACGGGACACGAGTCACTAATGTTCTTTGCAAACAGTGTACACCCAGATGAGAGGGATCTTAGAGGAGCCCTCTCATCAGGATCTGCACTGGTTGTCATGTTGCACTTTCCCTAAATATTCACGATACGATTGCCCTGTTGGAGTTTTTGAATAGTCCACCTGAAAAGTCAGCGTTGAAAGGATTAATGTGCCTAGAACACATCAATCCTGAGAACCTTCCAAGGACATATGCACGAAAAGTTGATATCTGCACATTCTGAAATACATGAAACCCGTTTACGGAGGGAGGAAATTAGATATTTGTATTTTGCCAGTTCTGTCGTACCCCAAATGACTACTCCACAGCTGCTCTGACCTGAATAATCATCGAGTACATGTCTACGATGTCAAGTTTATTCTTTTTCAAACAAAACAGTTGTGCATGCTTATTATCCACTAGTAATTGTATCTTCTTGCGATTTATCTTTTATTAAATGTCGGTGTAGAAGTGTTTCAAATAGTTTTCCCGTACTTTTAAATTATGACGTCATTTACATGATGACGTCGCTTGTTTACCTCTAACGTTTATTTTCAAATCATTTTCATTTTGGCAGACATCGTTATGCATGTTGTGGTGTTGTCTGGAGGGGGAATTTTATTTACATTTTGACTTTGGTGAAAGTGGGATAAGGACGAGGTTGGGTACCCGTAAACCAGGTTTAAGTCCCCCAGTAGCTTTTTTTTTTCTTTTATTGTTTTTGGCTGCTGGCCGTTCCAAGGCGGCACTCCTGCTTTCAGCCTACGGTCAATTTTGTTGTTTAATATGCTTAATGTTTAATGTGTTTCGTCTTGATATGCGTCCTGTTATGTTTTGTCTTGTGGCTTTACCGTTTCTTGTTAGATGGTGTTTGGTGCGGTGTCATTTCGTGTGTGGCTCTCCCTGTTTGACTATTTTTCCATATTGTATCCATAAAATGTCATGCACAAAAACAAAAATAATTAAATATTCCCCTATTTCAAGAAAAGAGCGTCGAAATAAACGTCGAAATCTTACTTGGTAAAATGCTGTTACTATTAAAATCTATGGGGAGAGGTCGCAAAAACTTTTTTCAAACAGTTTAGCTCCAGATTTGATAGACAGTGTACAGTAAAACCTGTCTAAAGCGATCGCCAAAAAGAGACATAAATCTGTGTCTTATGTAGCTTAATACAGGACACGCGTTATACTGAAAACTCCTATGGGAGCTTCCGGCATTACGTTCGTCCCACATTAAATAGCCATGTTTATTCATTACGTGGTTTCTTTAGAAGGATTCTACTTTAGATCCTGATTGATAACAATGTCTGTACGTGATGACTGGGCCTAGTCTTAGATCATTCTCAAGTGTCTAATTGGTCAGATTGTGAGCAAGCTCAGAATCTGACCAATCAGATGCCTGAGAATGATCTCAGGCTCAAGCAAATCGTTTTATAACCTCGGGGCCTGGTCTACTCTTACATTGTTCGCAAAGCTCCCAATTCAATTTCTAATTGTGAAACTCAAATCAGTACAACCCATGCAATCACAGAATCCTGATATAAAAACAAACTTTCTGTTTGAGCGATTGATAAGAATTTGAGCAAGTTCAATATCTATCGAATTAGATACTTGAGAATCAACTCAGACTTAAGCACAGATGTTTTACAACCTCTAGACCAGGGAATAGTGCTGGATATCAACAACATTTAGTACAACCTCTCAAAAACGAAGGCTGGTTATGAGTATATCCAGCAGACAACAGAGTAATGCTGGACGAAACCTATGCAGACGATAGACGATAGACAATTTCTGTATTCTGCATTAGCCATTTCCCTGTTCTGTATTTAGTCCAAATTTCAATACGTACTGAATATTCATGGACAAATCACTTATAATGAAAAAATAAAATTTGAAGATTGTAGCCATGTTACAAAGTAAAGAAACAGATCAATCAAATTCCACGAGAAAACAGAGAAGACCCTGATCAAACGGCTCCTATAGGAGCCGTCTGATCTGGGTTTACCCTGTTTGCAAATGCGTAAAAAGGCGTTTATATGATGGCACTGGTTCAGTAGCATTTTGTTTTTAACCATTTTCCCTGTTGAATGTTTATGGAAGAAATAATGACAACAGGAATTATTATAAATTGATTTTTTATAATGGCATACGGACACATGTTTTTTGGTATTGGTCATTAGCAAATAGAGCAGACCCTGATCAGACGGTTCCTATAGGAGCTATCTGATCTGGGTCTAATATGTTTGCAAAGGCATGAAAGGCGTTTAGAGACAAGGACCTGTATAATTATGTATGTACGAAGTATTTGTTTGAGAGAGGTTCTGCTGTACTATTACAGCATAAAAGACGAAATGACATGTATGACATGTTTTAATGTCAGTTGCAGAGAAAACATTTGTTTTCCCAATAAAATCGTCAAATAGAAATGTGCAGCAAATTCTTAGCCACATGAAGTGCAATTTTCATGTCCTTGAGAGTTTTATTAAAGTCAATATTTCCTTGTTAACAAAAGATTTAGGAATAATGAAAATGTCATGAAAGTTTTCGTCCATAAAAAACTAGTTCACTTCCGGTACTGATAATAATAACTAACCACCATAAACCAGAGAAGTAAAACAACTTTCCAAACAAATGAATGACAAAGATCCAGACAGAACAATATCGCGGACAAATATCTGTAACTCTTTCGCTGCCAAATTTTGTCGACTGCAACCTTTGTCGTCCGCTGCATTTGTTTCTTCATTTTTGTTTGGAACTACACAGTCACAGTTACAAACAATTTGGATCCTGATGATACCCCGAGTTAAGATATTAAAATACCATAGTATCTTGTCAGCGGAGTAAGTGAAACTAAATAAAAGTCCCGGTTCAGATGACGAAACTAGAGTCACAGGGATTTAGAACATTTCTGTCAAAACCAGGAATATAACTTAATTAACATAGCATAGTTAGTGTCTTTGTCGTTTGTCTATTTTCACATACTTATATAATGTAAACCATGTAACATAAATGGAGGTGGCATACAGGCCCAATGGACAAGGGTTGTACAATATGCTTTGTCATAAGTTATACAGTTAACCTGTCTTAAGCGGCTATAAAAAGAGCTATAATTGTGGTCTATAAGACAGGTGGTAGATTAATGCATGTCAAACGTAATGCCGAATATAATGCAACTATTACCTGCTATAAATACGATTATAGACAACACACATACCGGTTTTTGTCAAAGTTTGATATGAAATAGAAAGTGTTAGGCTATAAAGTGAAATCTTAGAGAGCATAAAGACGAAACAAACAAGTATGGGCTTTTATTATTTTTCTCTGACTTTGAAAATATATTTTATAACAGATAACGATTTACTGTTTTGAAGTTTGAACCTGGTATGATTTTGCTTTTGTTCTAATGCTGAAAAAATGCAATATTAAGCAACAGTTGCATGGCTGAATTTGTTAGGTTAAAAGAGGTGTCACTCAAGGATGCCCCCCTTTCGCCATATACATCGGTCTATTGTCCTTTGAATATCGAAAATCAATGAGAATATAAATGATGTGGAATCGAAAAGAAATGAATAAATAATACAGTCAAAACTGTGTAGACATTGAGCTCAATCAGACACACGTCATATGGCTTCGAATACCCACCGCATGCTTAATCTGTATCTAAACCCGCCATAATTCTTTTTAGATGCCGTTACAGTGCATGATGGAAATCATTTGTGTTTACAGAGCCATAGTTGACCCGGTTTGACATAAAGTTACAAAAAAGTAGGTTACTGCAATATTATCGTATAGATGAGAAAGTCCTTGACCCATGTAGTATAAATCAAGATATATCTTGATTGAATATTGTAATGTTGATATCTAAGCGGGCATAAGTCATTTATAGAGATCCAAGCGGCACCAATATAACTCTCAAATTCTCTCAATACACAGTTAAGTCTCTATATTGCGACTTTTGTTAACACAGGAGTCTGTAAAAACAGATGGTTGCTTAATGCCTGACACATATAATGAAGAAAGCTCCTACATTAGCTTTCTGCATAACCTTTGTCAATCATTAAGCTACCGCCTATTTCGAAATCCAGCATTATACTTTGTTTCAGTGGTAATATTAGCGACATTATATCGATTGGAATAGAATGGCAATTGTTGCACACAACTTGGTTTTGATTAGCGCTGTCAGTGTTCGCCGACCCCCGAGATAAATCAAACCCAAGAGCTTGTAAATCGGTTCATGTTTGTCAAAGGTAAATTGAGGTAAAAACAAAACAAAGTACGAGCCAATACATTTTACATTACTATGGAAGTCATTAAAGTAATATTTACAATGAGCATATTGACCACTGTTGGCATGCATGTTATACGTTTCATTCACATATTGAACATAGGAGTCTTAAAATAGGAGCTTCCTTCATTACCTTTGTCCTGCATTAGGCTTCCATTTGCCTTGCAGACTCGTAATTAGACCGTTTTAAGACAGGTTCTATCGTCCACGTAAGTATCAGTATTGGTCTTTAAGACAGATGGTAGCTTAATGCAGGTTGAATGTCATGTAGAAAGACTCCGAAAGGGTTTTCTGCATAACTTTCATTCTGTAGTTACCCTTTACTTCATATAAACGCTTTTTCTTGCACTTGCAAATCAAGTAGACCCAGATCAGAGGCTCCTACAGGAGCCTTCTGATCAGGGTCTACTCTGTTTGCTAAAGGAATTTGATAGATCTGTTTCTTTAGTTTCTAAAATGAATACAATGAATACCTTCTGTATTTCATTATAACTGTTTTGTCCATGACTATTCAGTAAGTATTGAAATTTGATATAAACATAGAACAGGGAAAGGGTTTTAAGCAGCCATCTTCCAAATTTACTTATTTACTACAAGTTTCGGATTATCAACGTTTTACACATTTCTTGCGAGAAACTTACTTCCGACGCTTGCGTGAGAATAACATTTATTTACACTGTTTGTCTTTTAGGGTGGGGATGGAATAAGTGTGAGGTTGGGCGCCCATAAACCGGTTTAACCTCCCAGTGACTTTTGTCACTGACCGTTCCAAGGCGGTGCTTCCATCTTCCCCCTATTGTGTGTTTGTTTTGTTTTTGTGCGTCTCTTGTTGTTTTTATAGTTATGTACATTTGCTGTTTCCTTGTGTTGCTGTTCAGGCGACTGTTTGTTCTGTATGTGGTGTTTCCTGCATGACTCATTTTTGTACTTTTATTAACATGAAATATAGACAGTGAAATGTTGAAGCCATTTTAGAAACTAAAGAAACAGATCTATCAAATTCCATTGGCAAAGAGAGCAGACCCTGATCAGACGGCTCCTGTAGGAGCCGTCTGATCTGGGTCTACTCTGTTTTCAGATGCGTGAAAACACTTTTATATGAGGGAAAGGGTTAAACACATAAGCTCTTCTATATTTACATTACTAGATCAGGACGTGTAGCGAGTAATACTACCATTTTTAGAAAGATATAATAAGTGTACTTGATGTAAATTGCATGTAAATACACATGTACATTTATACTATATACTAGGAAAATACTAAGATTATTTTTTCTGAGAAAGCTTTTCTTCTTATTTTCGTCTTTGCCCTTAAATATTTCCTTCATTGCTTTAGTTTCTAACATAAATTCAATTTATATGGATATTATCCAAACTCTTTTAAATAAATCTTAATATTCTTTAATCAAAATGTGAAATTAGCCCCAGGATATTCAATAAATCACAAAATCCGTACTAATGTTTGAATTCTAATTTGAATGTCATTGTAAAACTAGAAACCAGGGGGAAATAGTTTGAACTTTTAGATCTAAGCGCTTATCGGGTTTAGCGAGACCTGGCCCCAATGTTATAAAACGTTTGCTTGGGTCTGAGATCATTTAAAAGCATCAGATTGCTCAGATTCTGAGGAAGCTACTTGAGGATGATCTTTGACTCAGACTCAGCAGTTTTATAATCTTGGACCCTGTATGTCAACTGCTAACAGTTTCTAAAGATCCAGGTTCCATGCTTATAAAACGTTTTAGTTGAGTCTGAGCTCGTTCTCAAGTTTTTGATTGGTCAGACTTGAGCCTTTGGCTCAAATCTGACCAATCAAAAGCTTGAGAACGAGCTCAGACTCAACTAAAAAGCTATGAGACGCCAGGTAACTAGGCATCTGGTACGGGTCTAAGCTGGTTGCCATACTGACAATCCTTTACAAAAATAATCGAATCTAAATGATATTTAAAAAAATCCAACAGACGAGTGTTTGTGCTAACGACATTTGAACTCTTTATATATCTTCCAGAAGAATGTATTGGAACTTTAGTCAGTCAGTGGTCATCGCTTGAATCACGAGAAAAGTGGATATGAAACATGACAAAACAAAGAACGGTTAATTTTAAAATATTTATTCCTTAAAATTTGAAATCGTTTATGAAAAACAAAAACAGACATTATTTGTAAATTCTAACAGCCAAAGTTGTCCCCGGTGTTACAAAACTTAATCGAAGTCCGTGCGTGCTCAAACTCACCTTTGATATCAGTTTCCTCTGGTCGAGTTAAGTACTTGACTGACCTTAGTGACCATATTTGGTTACATTCCATCTCCAGATTTGTTCTTTTTGGTTACATTTTATCTTAGATTCGTTCTATGCCAATAACACGATTGTGTTGTAAGTCTATATTGTTAAGTACTGAGTATATAGCATTGTGTTCGCTCTAAGCTTTAATCTTGAAACGATGGTAGCATTTATTGACCATTGTCACCCATTGACACATTTGCAAACATAGAAAGCCCAAACCAGGCGACTCCTGTAGGGGCTGTAGGCTTACATCTATCTGCACATTTCTTGAAGGGGTCGTCTGACCAGGACCTGTTATGTTTCTTATAGAATATCTTAGATATGATTCCATACTATTTATCATGGCAATGTATTCAATAGTTTCATATTAACATATGCAAATTAGTTAATTAATATTCATAATGGGTGGATACTGCCATGAAAAAGGGTTAATTATTTTGACCACAGGTGCCAGGAGCGTGACCATTTCATAAATACTACTGATAAACATCTTCAAATAAGTTTAGATATCATACTTTGACAGCAGAATTGTTTTTTGATTTTTTTTCGTATACACTAGTATACATGTACATGTAATAATATACGTAAAAAATCAAAACTTTTTTTCTGTCAAAGTATGATATATATTTTGTTAGATGTTTGTCAGTAGTATGTATGAAATGGTAACTCGCCTGGCACCTGTGAGCTCCTAGGAGCTTTTTGAAATACTTTTGACCTGCATTAAACAACAAGCTGAATGACCGTTTAGGACAGATTATACCGTACAGCTGAGCTCCATTGCCATCCTTGGGATACCCTTGGGATACCCTTGTGATACCCTTGGAATACCCTTGGATACCCTTGGGATACCCTTGGAATACCCTTGGGATACCATTGGAGTACCCTCTGCAATCAGTTTGGTTCGACGTGTCGTAAGTATCAAAACTGTTTGACACTGTAATAGTGTGTTAAATGAGTAGATAAGTATTAATTAGCTTAATATTTAAAACGATAAAACATTCAGGGCTTTGTCCATGGCAGAATCTGCAGAATCAGATCTAAACAATTCAAAAGAAAACAGAATAGATCGTGAGAAGACAGCTCCTACAGGAACCATCCGTCTGGTCAGGGCCTACTTTGTTTGCAACGGCGTTAAAAGGCGTAATTATGAGGTAAAGAGTTAATTATTACTTACTTCACATTCGTTCAGGCTTTAACCATTTTCACTCATAAGCAAACCGTGTAAACCAAGATCAGACGGTTCCTATAGGAGCCGTCTGATCAGGATCTGCTCTGTTTGCTTTTGACATGATATATATCTGATTCTGCAGTTTTTGTCAAAGCAAAAATATTCCTTGAAAAATTTACATTATAAATAAATTAGCTTAGAAACATTCATGATGTCATTATTTCTTATATGAATATTGACAGGGAAAGGGTTAACTCATTAACTCCTATTATCGCAGTTTCACGCCTCTGTTAAAGTCATTTTTGAAACTATTGTGATAAATAGAGCATTTGCTCCACAGGAGCAAATGCTCTATTTAACACATTGGTTTAAATTCTACAATTCTAAAAATATCCCTTTCCTCTAGTAAATGCTCCTTTTCAGTAGATTTGTTCAAAAAGGTCGGGTCTAAAAGTAATCTTTGAGGGACTATTGACCGAGGCTCAAACACCTTTGGATCTTGAGACACCGCATTGGCAACTGCCTATCAGGTCACTGGTTAGCAGGTGAGGGTTGATAATCAATAAAGCGTTATGTAGAACGGTCAACCTTCCACGTGACTCATTGGTACAGTAAAACCCCGCTAATGCGACCACCAAAAAGGGTCATAATTCTGTGTGTCAGAGGCAGGTGGTAGCTTAATGCAGGACGAAAGTTATGCAGAAAGCTCCTATAGGAGCTTTCTGCGTAACTTTCGTCCTGCATTAAGCTACCACCTGCTTATAAAGGGAGATGTGTTTATTCATTAAGTGGTCGTATTATAGGGGTTCTACTGCATTGTGTTTGATTGAGGGGAATGAGATGTAATTCGTTGTCTCAAGAGAGACAGAAAAACATCTACTGACTGTGTTCGAATGCCATAAATACCAAACGTTAGACTGTTTTTGGTTAGATCATTGATGAGAGCTAAACTGAATCTTAACATGAACATTATATGAAAAATAGTGTGTTGCACGCCTTTCGTGGGTATGCCTCTTTATGTATGTGAATTGAGACTGGTCAGAGTGTTAGTGTGTGAGTGAGTAGTGAGTAGTGAGTTAGTAGTGGGTGAGAGAGTGAGTGGGTGCCTGAGTGAGTGAGTGCGTGGTTGATTGATTAATTGATTTAGTGAATGAGTGAGTGATTCATTGAGTGATTTAGTGAGTGAGTGAGTCAGTGAGTGAGTGAGTGAGAATGAGTAAGAGTGAGTGCGTGACAGCGAGTGTGGGTAAACCCTCTCCAGGTAGCTTCTTCAGGAGCCGCCCTATCTGGGTCTATTCAGGAGCCGCCCTATCTGGGTCTATTCAGGAGCCGCCCTATCTGGGTCTATTCAGGAGCCGCCCTATCTGGGTCAATTCAGGAGCCGCCCTATCTGGGTCTATTCAGGAGCCGCCCTATTTGGGTCTACTCTTGACTGCAAAATGCCTTAAAGGCGTATCTATGACATGCAGGTTAACAGAAAGAATCGGAAATGAATTATACTTAGTAAAGCATGGTTGTTTCACACACAATTTCAAGAACCATTCGGATTGAGTCATTACCATACTATCGAAAGTGACACGTAGTTAGTAGAAAATCAACAGAGGACAGACTATTTGATAAAACGGAATTACAAAAGATCAGAACGATAGTTACTCTTAATTAACCCTTCGCTTCATATAGACACCATTTCACGCATTCGCAAACAGAGTAGACCCAGATCAGACGGTTCCAGTAGGAGCCGTCTGATCAGGGTCTACGCTGTTTGCTTATGGAACTCAATAAATTTATTTCTTTAGTTTCTAAAATGGTTATTGTGTTCTACCTGTAGGAGCGGTCTGATCTGGGTCTATTCTGTTTGCTTATTGAAATTAATAGATATGCTGATTTACTTTCTAAAATGGCTACAATGTTCTATCTTCCATATAACTATTTTGTCCATGAATATTCAGTAGGTATTGGGGGAAAGAAAGGGTTAACCCTTTCACCGGGAAAGGAGCCAGGAAATCGACTCACAGTTACTCGGCGTTTTATCTGGTTCCAATCTGTTTGCAAATGTGAGTTAGGTAGCGCTTAGCATGGTAAGGGTTAAACAGTGTTAACCCTTCGCTTGCTGAATTTTAAAATACATTTCTCCTTCTTTACCCATGCCCTGTTGTATAATTACATATATCTTCACTGTGTACAAGTATATCGCTGTGCAATCACTGCTGTGGAGTGCTCTGGTTGCACAATCAACTTGTAAATAGTGCAGACCCTGATGAGACAGCTCCTGCAGGAGCTGTCTCATCTGGGTCTTCACTATTTACAGGTAGGTATATTGACACGAATAGCAAGCGAAGGGTTAACAAAGGCTAGAGACCCCTCTGACTAGGAACTGCACTGTTTACTTCCATATAAGGAATATCAGCTTCATTCAGAATACAGAATTGGACTAAGACATACTGGTTAAAATAGTTAAGCACATTACGTCGCATCTACATGTTTAACCAATCGCCAGTCTAAGCGTATATACGTATGTTGAAACGGTAAAGATGTCCACCGTTATAGAGTTAGCAACGATCATAAAGTTACAAACACATTTCACTAGTCATAAACTATTTACTAAAATGATAACTTTATGTTTGTAACATACATATGAAATAGATAATCAAGTTATGTTTTTCAACCACACTGTAGTTGCTTAATAACATCCTACTTGTACAACTCAAAATATCAAGTACAGTAGAACACCGTTAATGCGACCACTTAATGAATAAACATGGATGTCTTTATAAGCAGGTGGTTGCTTAATGTTTATATTAAGTATATATGAAACGTGTAAACATGTGTTAATTTCTACACCACTGTAATCTGTACAGAGATCGTATAGTCTGAGCTCATTCTTGCTTTTGATGTTTATACATTTAATTTATACTATTCCTCCTTCATATATACAGTTATGTCCAGCCTCAAAATTTGTCAAAATATGTTAAGATTTAGAAATATATTTCTCTTTGATTATACTTAGATCTTTATATTTGCAGGTATATTTGTAAGATTTAGATTACATTGCTGTCACATATATAATTTCTTATACAATTAATTGTATCATGTAACAAGAAACATGTCAATGCTTACGTTACTAATAAAGTGTTTTGAATCTTCCATCTAGAATCTAAAGTATCTGATTGGCCGCAATTTTAGAGAAAATCAAATTGGATGTTTTAGGATGAAATCAGTTTTAAAGGTTTAATGGACAAAACATGTAGCATAAAACAACAGAATGACCGAGTCACGTTTCAGTATTTCCCGTATATTTAGTTTAAATATTTTAAATGGATACTGTGGACGTGTTTACTTTTGCAGTTTTGTAATTTGTATTTGGTATTCTATACAGCTTCGATATTAAAAACCCCTCAATGCATTTTTCCTAAACTAGTATTGTCATTGTCATATTATGCACAGAAATTATGCTGAAAATATATATTTGTTTTTAGAGAATATCACACAGGTATCAACTGGAAAACTGTTTCTGACCAACCTCTTAGACTTATATAATTGAACAGTTACTAAAACTGACAAGAGGAGGGACTTGTTCAGGTCCTATTCGCTAATATACAATCAGCCCGTGTCATTTACCCGTTCAATGTCAACAAAGTAACTAATGTATTTTGCAAACAGTGTAGACGCAGATAAGAGGGATCCTAGAGGAACCCTCTCATCAGAGTCTGCACTGTTTGTCATGTTACAATTTTCGTTAAAATCCCTGAATATTCACTGAAAGCTTGACCTGTTTGAAGTTTGGAACAGTCAATTTGATAATTTAGCGTTGGAAGGGTTAACTATGTATGGTTACCGCTATTGTGTCCCACTATAATGATCAAAGTCAATGTTTTGTACACTGTAGTGTTTTGTGTGATTACAATTACAAACTGTTTAGGGTTAACTCAGTTTCCGACTCAGAAGTTTTATAACCTTGTGCCCAGATTGCATTTTGTAAAGAAATGGGTGAAAGGCATATACTTGAGTGTCGACTATTTCTGAGCAGACTAAAGACATTGGATAAATAGTTTCTCATTTCCTCCATGAATATTTAAGTAAGCAATAATATCGTCATTAATATTATTATATTAATACGACTAATATGCTATAATTGCACATGGACACAAGAAGTGTTGGCCATGACAGATATTGTAGAATCATATCTATATTATATTATAAGAAAACTGAGCAGACCCTGATTAAACGGCTCCATCTGATCTGGGTCTCCTCTGTTAGCAAAGGCGTATCTATTGAGTAAAAGCATAATCTAGAGGAAACACTTCAAAGATATGTTTTCAATAATACGGAAAGTGTATAGCCCAAGTTGAATCTCAATGAAATTGATGCGTTCAAATTTGTTGACTGTTTGTTATTTTCAGTAACATATGATATATTTTCTCGGCTCAACACAAAACTGAAAACTGTATTATGCAACGTTATTGTTAATTCAGTAGAACATCATTGTTCTTTTAATAAAACTTCTTCGATATTATTGGCAGTAATATCACAGAGAATGGATCACAAAACATTAAATATACAATATGTCATATCTTAAGATGCTTCAATAATGTCATCATAATTCATTTTCGTCGGTAGCATATGGAATTAAAAGGTGTTTTTGGACGTTCTAATGGCTAGTAATAGTTTAGTTTAAACACATTTTATGCCATGATAATCAGAAATTAGTTTGGACAAACAAGTTCTTATAACTTTAAAATAAACCATTGGCCTACAGCTAATATAATAACAAGATAAAAAGCAAAATGACAGTCAATGTGAGAATCAAGTACTCAAAGAAAAAGATTAACTTAAGTGTGTGTGTTTATGTGTGTGTGTGTGAGAGAGAGAGAGAGAGAGAGAGAGAGAGAGAGAGAGAGAGAGGAGAAAAAGAGAGGATGTGTGTGTGTGTGTGCGTATGTGCATATATGTGTGCGTGTGTGTCAGAGAGTGTGTGTCAGAGAGAGACAGAGAAAGATAGATAGAGAGAGAGAGAGAGAAAGAAAGACAGACAGAGACAAAGACAGATAGAAAGGAAACTGAGATACAGAGAGACATGCTTTCTGCATAACCTCTGCCCCTCATTAAGCAGCCACATCTTTTTAAGAAACCTATGGTCAATGAATGAATGGTCGCTTCAGCCAGGTTCTAGTGTACTTGTAAGTGATAAATGAGTTTATCCCTAGTAATGATTCATGCTAAGTGATAAATGAGTGTATCTCTAGTAATGATTCATGCTCCTTATCATTGGTGTTGAACGTTTTACTTCTCTTGCAAATGATCGATTACTGACACTATTGTTAAAAATCATGTTCTTAATGTAAACATTTTCACCCCATAAGTACGTCTTATAATGCCTATGCAAACAAAGGAGATCCATATATTGATGTAACCAGGGTCTCTACTGTTTGTTCATAGAATAATTTAAAGCTGTTCCTAGATGTTGTCATGGTAAAACATTACATAGGTTTCGGTGCCGTTATAAAATTTCAGCTACTTAATATTCATACATTCATGATAAATATGGTTAAATAGTGTAAAATATCCTAGATGCACTATCGTGTAACACATTAATGTGCTAGCTTCCTAGCAATTACCATGTATGTTCACGCATGCAGAGAATACATTAATGCTTGCAGCGCGTATTTTAATATGTGGTTCATATTTCGAATGTCACTTTTCGATTTGAGAGATTCTGAAAGAAGTAATCATGAATTATTTTTAAGGGAACTTGACATTTGGTTTTAATTTTAGCACGATAACTAAGAGCGTGTCCATAATTGCTTTCGAAAACAGCTTCGACCCAAATAAGATACATCGGTGTCTCATCAGGATCCTAATTGGTTGTCATTCTTATCGTATTTTATAACGACAGGAAAAACACATAAAATGTGTCTGAAGCTTTGGACTGCAAATAACGACATACTCGCAAGAAAGTCTTAGGTTGTAGACTGCAAATAAAGACATACTTGCAGGATAGTCTTAGGTTATACAATGCAAATAACGACATACTTGCAGGATAGTCTTAGGTTGTAGACTGCAAATAAATACATACTTTCAGGATAGTCTTAGGTTATACAATGCAGATAATGCATACGGTAAAACCTCTCTAAACCGGACATTAGGTTTAGTATAAATATCAGTCTTGGAGATAAATGACAGCTTAATGCAGAGTGAAAGTCATGCATGACTTTTATCCTGCATTAAACAACCACCTGCCTAAAAGTATTTAATTTTTTCTCTACTAGAATTCCGGTTTATAGGATTTTTTTTGTGTATGATAACAACAACTAATAACCACACAAACGTGGTTTCACTGTGGTTTGATTAATGGCCAACACCATTGTCCAAATTATGCAGCAATATCAAAAGCATGCACGCTGTACAGCGTGAACGACCTCATTTGTCTTGAGGAATATGTTCCTGCACAAATAACTACATGTATTAGATCTTCAAATGCAGAATTGCATCTGGTATTCTGTCACAATTTTACGGTGCAAATCAAAAGTTTGATGTATTTAACAGCGTTAGTTAACCATACCGTTTCACAGTAAACTACAAGTAAAACATTGCTGTACATGTAAGAGCTGTGGCAAAACTAAGCTTACCATCATGTAAAGCTACATGTTATTATTAAATGATATTTTGAGTGAAGTGTATAGTGTTTATTACTTGAGTATTGAAAGCAAAGTAGTTTTAAAATGGTATAAACACTGGCAAAATACCTAGTTTTATTTCGAGTATACTAGTATACGAAAGGCTAGTATTCTGATATGAATTCATTAAGCTAGAAGAAAAACAAAGCAAACGTCGAGTATAGAAAAGGAACAACAACAATAATTATTAGTTATCCATATCTTAAAAAAGATACAGTAAAACCTCTCTATAACGACCACTAAATTATGTTAATTAATTGGTATTTTGGGCAGGTGGTTGCTTAAAGCAAGGTGAAAGTAAAACAGAACGCTCCTATAGGAGCGTTCTGTTTTACTTTCATCTTGCTTTAAGCATCCACCTGCCTTTAACACAAAATACTTGATGTAATTTAGTGGTCGTTATAGAGAGGTTTTACTGTGTTTGACTAGATATTATACAGTAGAAAAGGAACACTTTTGGTGTTGATAGCATAATTAAAACTACAGTAGAACCCCTCTATTGCGACCACTTAATGAATAAACATGGGTGTCTTTATAAACAGGTGGTTGCTTAATGCAGGACAAAAGTACTTTCGTCCTGCATTAAGCTACCACCTGCATCTAGCACCCAGAATCATACCCTCTTTAGGTGGTCGCATTAGCGGGGTTTTACTGTACTATGTAAATGACCATGAGGACATTAGTTAGTTGTTTGCTCTTGATAAAAGTAGAAGCGTTTTCAAAACTTTATGGCTCCTTTTATTTGAAAACCTTTGTTTTTATTTTTGATGCACATGTCGACCAAGTAAAATTTTATATTGGTTTAATGAATAAATTATATGGATGAACTTAATTGTGTAAAAAGAAATAAGGACCTATCTTTCTTTGAAGAGTAGCAAAGGGAAATATACAACTAATGTTCCTCATTACAGCATGCGCAAAATCAATAATTATTAAGCTTTTCTCCGTTTATCTATACGGCAGTTGAGTTTTTGGTGGATCTTTTATTGAATAAATCATTTGGAAATATAGAAAGAAAACTAATTTTCACTGACATTAGTAGTGTTAACTGTGGTGTACAGTATTTTAATATAATTATATTTAAATATAGCAGACGAAAATGAAACAGCTTCTTTAGGATCATCAGATATGAGTTTACTCTGCAAATCTTCGGGAGAAAAGGTTGAAAATAAACTGTCGAAACAATCTATTCTACACAAAGAAAGTACAGGTAACATATGTTTTTATGAAGCAGTGATAACAAAAGAACAATATACACTATACTTTGTACAATAAGTAAACAACTCAAAAACCTCCAATGAGACTATAGAAATAAATTAATCTTTTCAAAACCAAGTATTGCTTTTTCCAATGCAGATATTTTTTACACCAAAATATGAAATATTTTACTAGGAACTACTGTTCTGAATTCGCTGACAGTGCAGATTCTGATATGAGGGCTCATAGAGAATGCCCTAATGAACTTATTGATTGTACGGGATATCATGACCAAAATGGCAGATTTACAGGTTCATATGATATTTAATAAGTACTGTCCGTCAATTACTAATGCTCAGGCCACATTCCTTCAAGAGAAATGCCAAAAATGCTCAAACTGTATTATAGGTCACGTGATCATGACCAAAATCACAGGTACACAATGCCATATTATGACAAAGAAGTATACAAAGCTTGGGAAAGATTCATAGAAAGATGACTAATTGATGCTCCGGACAAAACCGGACAGACCGATGAACGGGCAGACAGACTGATCAACAGACAGAGCGATTGCAGTATTCCCCCTCATCTAGTTGGAAGGGGGTTAATAAAACGTTAAAATCGTGGAAACAAACATCAGTATTTTGCATATAATTTCAAAATGAATTGCACATAAATCGTTGGGATCGAATGGTTTATATGCCGTGATTCTTGCGCCTCTTTCCAAATAGTCATATACAGTTCATAAAACAAAAATGGAATTATTGTTAATTACTGTGTTAATGAATAATATTATAAAGAAGTTCAATACGCCATTGTGACTTGGGAGTATATAGTACAATATACACGCACACGCAGTTAGGTCCATGCATCAAATTTTAACTGATGAAAAATATTTTATCTTTTTCAGACAATATAGATCTATATGTTGCTATAGTTTGCTATACATGTACTTATATATGTACATATACATTTTAACACCTTGGCAAACAGAACATACCCAGATTCGACACTCATGTAGGATCAGTCTGATCAGGGTATGCTCTGTTTGCTTATGAAATGAAAAATATCAGATATATTTGTATTATGTTGCTTTATAAGTCAATCAATGCTATTTGTTCTGTATATTTCTTGCTTAAAAGTATGTTTGCACATTCATATTTGTTCGGTATACTTATTGTTTGACAAGTGTGTTTTCTTATTTGTTTCTTATCAAATTAAAAAGGATACTTACTGACATCATTCCCATACTTGACTATCATAATACGGCATATACTGGTATTGAAAGCTTATTTATTATCAAATTAAAACATATATCTATTGGATTAGATTCTATGTATATTGGTGATTTCCGTTCAATCATACCGCAGTTGCCATTTATATATACCTTTGAATGAAAATCGTTTTGACTAAATGTTCAAACTAAATGTTGCGTAAATAGGGCTATACATTTATCAAAATCATAAACTGCAATATTTATATCTATCTGTCTCTCTGTCAGTCTTTCTGTATGTCTGTTTTTGTCTGTCTGCCCGTCCGTCCGTCCGTCTGTGCGTCTATCTGTCCAACTGTCTGTATGTCTCTGTTTGTGAATGGGTGTTAAAAGTTTGGATCCTGATCCTTCTCTACTTGGTTTTGGACCTCAAGCTTGTGATCTTGATTTCTACCCCCTCTCTACATTCTTCTATCTCCTCTGTCGGTCTGTCTCTGTCTGTCTGTCATTGTCTGTCTCTAACCTCTCACATCTGTCTCTCTCTCATTCCCCTTTTCTCTCTCCCCTTCTCTCTCTCCCCTTTTTTCTCTCTCTCCTTCTCTCTCTCTAACACGCACGCACGCAATGATAGCCAGAACAACAAATAAATGTTAGTGTTTGCATCCTGATAATTTTCATTCCCGTCACGATGTTGAATATGTTGGATCAACTATCTCACTCTTTCGATGATATACATTTGTAACTAAAATTGGGTATAAGTGAGGTGTTTTAAAGAGCTTAGAATATAGAAAATAGTTATTGTAATGTTCTTACGCCAATTTCCGAATTTCCTGTTTGCTCTCCGCTTTCAATTTCCAGTCGTAAATTGTTATTATGAATTTCATTGAATTCTTCTCTTCAGTCCTTTGACGCCTACACAGATTGGTACGTTCACCAAAATAACACTTCCTCATAAAAAGCTTTTCAACTTATTTCCTCCCTTTTACATGTCAGAATCTTGGATAAACATCGCCGATTACGTAACCTTGACATAGCCTTTATCCTGCCGAAAAAGTAATGACTACTTAAATTCTGTTTTACTCACTTGCTATTCGTTCAAGCTTTTTGAGACACACAGCTTGGATGCTGATGAAACGCCGAGTAATTCGGCGTCTCATCAGGCTCCAAGCTATTAGCAAGCGACGGTAAGGTCACATCCGTCAAGAAAATGATTAATATGGCCTTTATACCATGTATTAAAACTATCGAATCCAGGCGGAAAACAGTAAAAAAAAAAAAAAAAAAGGTTAACATATAATATACATTTTTCTTATGTGTTTTCGATTTATACCGGCACTATACTGCAGTTCATATTATTGATGTTGATTATTTATTATGGACAACGGGATTCTTTTAACGTGACGCTCATAGATGTCTCACAACGTATTCATACGCGGAGTACAGCTGAAATAAAAACAAAACAATAACATTAAACAGCAAAAACAACCAACAAAACAACAACAACAAAAACCAAAAACATTCCCTTCTAAACATTTGCATGATATATTACTAGGTTATTAGCTTGGGCATTCAGCTGTAATTTGGAACAGCAGAAAAGTGTGTAACACTGATCTGATAAGAAAAAACTCAAACCCAGTTCTACAAGCATAATAATTCCTATATATTTATCTGAGTTACTAGAAATAATCTCTGACGTTGTACTAAGTTTGGAAAAAAAGCGTTCAGAATGAGATCATGGCCATGAAACAGTTAAGCATCCGTAAAATGCCGACGCCAACAAATATTTCGAAAGCCTTACATATTACCGACGTTTTGAATCATTTACATAAACCATAACTTCATTTCAGACAACTTTGACATTTTGTTTTAAATGTCAACTATATCATGTCAATGTTAAAACGCAAGTTATGCGTAGGATGTAAAATTAATATTGAACTCCCTTTAAATGAAAATTTATAGTAAACTCTGTGACTATCTCTACGACGTTCAGTTTATATTCGGAAATGAAACACGACACATGGACTGCCTTACCCACTGCCTGCTTAGCGCTGCCTTACTCGCGTATGGAAACAGCTTGGATTCAGATGAGACGTCGAGTTACTCGCTGCCTCATCAGGATCCAAACTGTTTGATACTCGGTCAATAGTTTCTAAAACCTATACACGAGTCAGAAGTGAAATTTGTAGCAAATCGCAGATTAACCCTTACAGTAATGTCATTTGCAAACAGTGTAGACCCAGATGAGAGGGCTCCCAGAGGAGCCCTCTCATTAAGGTCTGCACTGTTTGTCATTTTACACTTTTCTTTGGAAAAATCCCTAAATATTCACCGTAAGCTTGATCTTTATGAATTTGATAAACATCCATTTGAAAATTCAGCGTTGTAAGGGTTAAGCATACAAATTTAACAGCAGGCAAAGGGTTACTTCACGTTAGAACCTGTCCTTGATGATATTTCAGTCAATAAATACAAGGATCGTTAAATTCGCGTGGTAGAACGGGAGTAACGCAGCAGAAATCTTTTTGGCAACTCTCTAACATGACTGTCGTTCTTCATTATGCTACTAGCTGTTGCACAGAACAGACGTTTTTGAGGTGCCGCGTAAGAAGATAACAATGCATGGGCGATAATTAGACCAATGTTTGTTTCGTGAACTTAATCTTTTGACTGCTGAATGTTCAAAGTGGAAGTGACCAATAGCTACAGATAAAGGTTCGTACCCAAATACTAAAATCGTCATTTCTCCACTAAACTGTATACTGTGACCACTCTTTAGAATCGTCTCTTCGAGACGATTCTAAAGAGTGTCCACAGTATACGGTTTGGTGGAGAAATAAAGGAGCTATTCCTAAAATGTGCGCATCTTACCTGGACCTCTGTGGAATGGTCCAATATTGTTGTTTAACTATAAAGTTCAATCAGTTTGAAAAGCTTAAACTTACTAGATCTAGAGGAATTTGAAGGCCAAGCAGTACACATCCTGGTCAGATTGGTCAGCTAGGACCCCTCTAATCAGGGATCTTCATAGTTTGAAAATGTCAGTGCAGTCGTTTCTTGCATTCAAAGTGTAGCATTTGGAAAAGTGTGAACAGTCGTGAGAACATGAATCTTACAGTCAACATTTGAATGCGGGAAACGGGTGCACTGTCATTTGAAAATAATGTAGTTCCAGATCAGAGGAGTCCCCTGATCAGGGTCTGCACCGTTTGTTATTCAAAGTCGTCAAGGGATTTCTACCCTTTCATACAGCATGGATTCTACTAATAAACAGTTGTGGATTGTTCCACTTTGAAACTTGAGCGTCGAATGATTAAGCTGACAAACCCCTGCTGCATCAGTACATTATCTTCCGTGGTTTTGTCATATTTCATGGAGACACTTTTTGATTTGACCTTAGTTTAACGTGGGTTGCATCACATAAAAAATCTCGAGATTTATTTTCAATATTCAGCATGCATAGTTTAAAAACCCCATTTGTAACAGTAATATTTTGTTCAGAAGCTCTGTTACTTTTGACAAAGCGACACGTCGAACATAGTTAATAGAGCCAATTTCTGACTAAAGTATACACGAATGACGTCATGGGATTTTCTCGCGTTTTTTGTAAAATCGATCGTGTTTGGAGGAGTTCTTTAATTGTTTTTAATGATTGGCATCTAGATGCAATATATTTGAAAGTAATTGAAAACCCAACGCAAACACAAAATTCACGAGTTTTTATGTTTGATTTTCTGCAAATGACAATGTATTACTATTAGTGCTATTCTTCTATAATCCATTAATCCCTAGCGATGAGTATAGACATCATTTACAAACAAAGTGCCTGTGATGAGTACACTTATCCTATGTATATAGTGAAGACCTTAATCAGAACTCTCATGAAGGAGCCCTCTGATCAGGGTTTACACTATTTGAAAATCACCAGAATGTACATATTTTAGGCCATTAGTCCGTTGTTACGCTGTTAAAAGTTGTCGGCATTATGCTACCCGTCAAACCACGTAACAGAGACATTTTTGAAGTTTGAAAAGTGAGGTTTGAAGTGTGAAGTGTGAAGTTTGAAGTGTGAAGTGTGAAGTTTGAAGTGTGAAGTTTGAAGTTTGAAGTATGGATGTTCTATAAGAGTTAATAGTATTTATTCATAAAAGTTTGAAGTGTCACCACCGATGTTTCGTAATAAACCGTTTCAGTGCGGGAAACGATTCATTAGTGTCCTTTGAAAACAGTGTAGACCCAGATGATGAGAGGGCTCCTAGAGGAACCGTCTGATCAGGGCCTGCTCTGTTTGTAATTATATAGATGATCTGATTCTACAGTTCCTGCCACGGCCAAAATGCTCGTGCTATTATGAAAACCATATATAATAATTAATAAAGGGATAAGAGCTCGTCAATCCACTACCCCACAGTGAACTTTGACCGCATGCTTATTTTGTCTAAATCATGTCTGCGTTTAGTACGCTGAGCAAATAGCTGTCGTGAGAAAATGTCGTTTTCTTGAGTTTTGACTGGTGATCTGTTTGCCATTGTTCTGAGAGACATGACTTGGGATATGACAACAATCTGGGACTAAACTGTTTGCAAAGGTTTAGCATGGACTTAACAGCAGCATGGTATACTGCAAGATTCAAGTAGGATAAGATAAGCTATTTAGTTTTATGTTGAGTCGGCAAGAAAGTACAACAATATAGCATAAGCTCAGTAAGCTTTTAAAACCAACTTTGTAATAATGTTTAACATATACAATAGGAATGTTTTAATATAAAGATTCTACTAAATTTGAAACAGCAAATGAGATTTATTTTAAGATAATAATTTCAATGAGATTAAATGAGTAATAAGTGTTGGTATACAACCCAGATATAACTAGGGTATCAAAAAGGAGAACAATCTAGCATACACAGTTAAAACTCATAAAAGGAGACAAGGGATCAAACCATCACAGCAAAAAAGTTATTTGTCTAAAGAACCACCTCACTAATCTTATCTTAAGGTTAAGACCAATACTGCCCACAAAGATGAGTTATTAAAGCTTCCCCCATACAAACGCCTTTTCGTGCATTTGCAAACAGAGTAGATCCAGAGAAGACGGTTCCTATAGGAGCCGTTTGATCAGGGTCTGCTCTGTTTGCTTATGAAATAATATAGATATGATTCTACTGTTTCTGCTTGAGTCAAAATACCCTGTGTATATATGCCATGAAAACAAATCAGCTAATAAATATTCATGAGGTCATTATTCTTTACATAAATATTACACAGGGACAGGGACAGAAAAAAAACAGAAATGTAAGACACACACAGTTGTGCAGTGCGAGTCTGTAACTAACCAGAATCCGAAACAGATTCATTATATAGAAACAGACTTCTAAACATATAATCAGACTTGCGAAATTGACCGATTACTGTACGGGGTAAATGGCCGATTTGATTTGTCCTCGTATAACAACAATAAGTGAACCATTCTCTTGGATAAAAGTACGATTTCAAGTTGCCTGTGCCACTCATTATCTATTATGAGATTTATCCTCTACTTGCTGTCAAACCTTTTCTTATGAGTGTTTTTGTAACGCTGTATCACTTAATAAATATTCGTTAAAAAGGGGGTTTACTTTATAAGTATTCATTAACTGAAGTTTTGTAATATGACATTAAGTTCTAAATTTAAAAATCCATACAATAGATTAGACCCTGATTAGACGGCTCAAACAAGATTGTTTTAAGTCTGATTTGAGTCTATTCTGTTTGAAAAGCGTTAGTATGCATATCTATAAGCCACATGGTTAATTGGAAAGATTATTTGTACTAGGTGTCCTATTAAAACTCATTCCCTCCTACTAATGCCTTTTGGCGCATCTGTGAAAGTATTTTATTAAACCATTGTGATAAATTCAGCATTTGCTCCCATGGTTTCAAAAGTATACAATCTAAAATGCCCCTTTTCAGTAGATTTATTCAAAGATGTTGTTTCTAAAAATAGTCTAAGACGGAATGAGTTAATCACTATTATACTATGCAAGTGATATTATTACCATATATTATAGTAGAGAAGAGTTTAGATATTATTAGGCGGGTGACTGCTTAATGCAGAGTAAACGTCTTGCAGAAAGATTATAGAGGAGCTTTCTGAATTACTTTCAACCTGCATTAAGCTGCCACCTGTCTCCAAGACCAGTATTTATACTAAATTGAGTGTCCGGTTTAGAGCTGGTGTAATTGCCTCGTAGTGGAGTACACTCAACTGTATGTTTTACAGGAGACATTAGGGAGACACTGAACAGCGGGCGTCTTCAGGTGATATCTGATTTGGTTCTATCTAATTCAGGTGATCTCTGATTTGGTTCTATCTAATTCGATTTCCACATTCAAGTGGTTAACCCCTTATCTGATGAATATTCATGTAAGAAATAATGGCATCATGAATATTTATTAGCTGATTTTTACAATGGTATTTTGAACATACTAGGTAGTTTTGAACATACTAGGTAGTTTTAGCAAAGGCAGATACTGTAATGTTAGATCTATATTATTTCATTGAGCAGATCTTTATCAGATAGATCCAACAGGAGCCATCTGATATGGGTCTACACTGTTTGCAAGTGCATGCAAAGTCATCTCTACCTGGTAAATGGTTGAGTAAAGGCTCACGAGTCGCCGAATCTAAATATTATTTTTGGTATAGATAGAATTGCAGTCTGAGCTGGCTGCTAGTGGTCTTATAGATAGGCAAGTTTGATACAAGAAAGTTCTGCAAGTGAATCTTGATAACGTTTCCATTTACAAAGAGCAACTCGTTGATTCATTGTGCCTAACAATCAGCCTGTCTGCTTCAGGACTAAACGAATAAATAGTTTGAAAAAGTGCAGAAAATGAACATAAAAGATACTGATGAAAAGAGTTGATGACAATTTTGCCAGTATAAAGTACAGCTTTTGTATTTTCCAGACGCAAAAATGACAAAGATTAGTAATAGGATTCACAAGAGTTATTCCTTTGAATAAAAGGACAGCCAATAGAAGTTCATCTTAATTGGTACGTCGTGAGCCTCTCGCATTACCACGGTTACTTAGAAAATGTCAGCCATTAGTTTGCTGATAATATTTTTCTCTGCTAAATTTGTTTTCGGATTCCACTTTGAAATAATAAATACATATTAACCCTCTACTCTATGAATATTCGCGATAGAAATAATGACATCATGAATATTAATTAGATTAATTTTTATAATGACAAATGGACAGGGAAAATATTTGACCACAGTAAAAACTGTAAAATCATATCTATATTATTTCATAAGCAAACAGAGCAGACCCTTATAAGACGTCTCCTATAAGAGTATGTTTGCAAAGGCACAGACAAGCGTACTTATGGAGTAAAGGGTTAATGGGATTCTGTGAAGACCAGATATAGTGGTCATCCTAATCCTAGCCCCCTACCCGTCTAACTAAAGCTCGCAGGACTGAACTTATCGCACTTTCTTACATACAACGATTCCAGTTGTCGTATGTTAAGACTTGTTTGATGCACTCTAGAATGGGCACTAATTTCGACTGTCCAAGTACAGTATCGCCCCCCCTACACCTCTAAACCGGAATTCTAGTAGAGAAATTTAGATACGTTTAGGCTGGGGGCTGTTTAATTATAAGCAAGGTGAACGTCACGCAGAAAGCCCCTAGAGGAGCTTTTTGAATGTCTTTCAAAAACAACATTAAGTTTCCACCTGTCTCCAAAACGGATATTTATACTAAATTGAATATCCGGATTGTAGAGGTTTACTGTAGTAGCGATTATTGTAATATATTAATTGTAATTTCCATGTCGATTCGCTCGAAATAGCCCATAGAACAGTCTAAATTGACATTGTTAATTACAATAATAACCATTTGCAATCAATATACATATATCATTAATCTGGGAGAAGTTGAACACATTATTTAACCTATACCATACCACTGTCAGTGAGCGACTATCAAAGAAACATTTCAGTATATGAGGCATGATTTAGCGGAAAGAGGTAAAATTTACAAACTCCATACGATTATTGGACATACCCATTTTCTCACATTGTTCATCAAATATAAAAAAAAAACATTAAAAAGGGATATGATCCTATAGTACTACAACATACTGCATGTCTGGTTATCAGCCCTTTTACAGTTGGCAATCACGCAGGGCTCTTTGCATGTACGCCGACAAAAAAGGTGAATATCTATTAACTTATAATGTCATGATATACAAAATACAGTCTTTACGCTGGCCTACAATCACGCTGGCCTCTTTGCATGTACGCCGACAAGAAAGGTTTAGTACTTTATGAAAAGGACTCTTAAATCCAGAAACGGAAGGAGGACGTCGGATATCTGTACTATTTCGTTTTTGTCGTACCCTTTATTACTTTTCTACAGTTACTCTGTTTGCAGCTCAATCATTGAGTACACTAGCGATAGGTGGATACAGTTTGTTTCACTTAAATGTTTTCGTTTTACATGCACTTTACCACTGTATTTGCCATCGCAGTTGTTGTAGATTAGTCGGAGAGGGGATACATTTATTTACACTGTTTGTCATTTAGAATAGGGATGGAATAAGTGTGAGGTTCGGCGCCCCTAAACCGGTTTAAATTCCCAGTAACTTGTGTGACTGACCGTTCCAAGGCGGTACTTCCATATTCCCCCTATTGTTTGTTTGTTTTGTTTTTGTGCATTTCTATGTGTTTTGGTAGATATGTACATTTGCTTTGTTTTCTTTTGTTTTGCAGTTCGGGCGGTTGTTTGTTTCCTGCATGACTCATATTTGCACTTTTACGTCGAAATGACTTTAATGTAATCATACTGGACCATGCTAAATTGACAAATAATCTATAGCACACTATTGAGATAACAAATCAATCGGATTAACTCTAATATATGTAACATACAGATACAGATGCGTACTCAAATACTAAAATCGTCCATCAAAACCTATACTGTGACTACTCTTTAGAATCGTCTCGAAGAGACGATTCTAAAGAGCGGTAAGATCATAGGATTTCGTGGAAAAATATAGGAGTTCTTGTAAATGTTTTAATTTACGCATCTTATGTGGATCTAAATGTTTGCAGTCTGGCAAGACACTGAGGAATCTATACAAAACTGACATTTCAGAAATAATTACAGTCCAAAATGACATCATATAGAATACGACATTGGTTTGGGGGTACGAGCGAAAATAACAATTGGCCTGAAAATGGAATAATTGGAATATTTAGGGGAGATACTTTGAACAATTTGATTCCTGGTGAGACATCGGGTTATTCTTCTCGGCTAGGTTCAAACCGTTTAACCCTTTTCCCAATGTGAAACAAATATGTCTGTTTAAATCTACAACAGTTTTGACTACTCCCGATTCGATCAAGCTTTTAGGGAAATTTTGATCAAGTGTCATGACACATGCTTATGAGAAACTATTGACCAAGTGTCAGACAACTTAAATTTTGAGCAGAGGTCAAATTACTCGGCTTCTCATCTGGAACCAACCTCATTGCAAATACGACATAAGTCGCAGTTAGCATAATAAGTGTTCATATGAGAATGTCAGGTCGCTGTATGCGGAAATAGAAATTAAACCTATTAAAATAATATGTGCTAATCAACGAAACACTCTTTGCTACATTTAGCTCGTGTTTATTGCTTTTTAATATGTAATCCTATTTAATCACTGTTACGTAATATGATTCTAACGATCTCAATATCAGAATTCACGAGGAATTACGAGTATGAATTCATTAATTGTGTTAGCGGACACCTGTTTCAAGCAGCAACTCAACATTGTCTGAAGATGCATTGGCGTGTATTTATTACCACTTTCCTCCAATGATACGCGTTTTGAAGCATTTGCAAACATAATAGAGTCAGGTTAGACGACTCCCGCAGGATCGCCTTTGTTTGCCCATGAAAGTATATAGATATGATAATATATTTTTTAACAGGGTAAAAGTACAAAAATGAGTCATGCAGGAAACACCACACACAGAACAATCAACCACCTGAACAGCAACACAAGGGAACAGCAAATGTACATAATTATAAAAACATCAAGAGACGCACAAAGACAAAACAAACATACAATAGGGGGAAGATCCAAGTACCGCCTTGGAAAGGTCAGTGACACAAGTCACTGGGGGTTAAAAATTATGAAGGGAGGTGATCCCCCGAGAGCAAAAATTGCAACTCAAAAAGAGAAAATTGCAAACCGGTTGTTGGGCGCCCAACCTCACACTTATTCCATCTCCACCCTTAAAGACAAACAATGTAAATAAACGTATCCCCTCTCCGGCTAATCTACAGCAACCGCGATGGCAAATACAGTGGTAAAGTGCATGTATAACGAAAACATATAACGAAAACATTTAAGTGAACAGACTGTATCCACCTATCGCTAGTGTACTCTATGATTGAGCTGCAAACATAGTGTACAAACTGTAGAAAAGTAATAAAGGGTACGACAAAAACGAAATAGTACAGATATCCAACGTTCTCCGTCCGTTTCTGGATTTAAGAGGTCGCCTTCATAGAATACTAAACCTTTCTCGTCGGCGTACATGCGAAGAGGCCAGCGTGATTGTAGGCCAGCGTAAAGACTGTTTTTGTATATCATGACATTATAAGTTAATAGATATTCGTACATACTTACATTATATCGTAGTGGAGTAAAGGGATATGCGACAATGCAAAATTGTTTGTTCATCGATATTTGTCTAGAGAGGATGTACTTTAAACTGTTACAGATGAACAATGTTGATGCGGAGATGTAAGTACAGAAGGAATTGTTTGCTCCGACCATTTTACCAGAGTTATCGACATTTGAAATTTTCTTCACTATATAACATATAGTGAAAAAAGCTTGTGTGTCCAATTCCTCATGCACCAATGTGAGAATTTACTTTCACAGATGAACACAGTTGATTTGAAGATGTACGCAAAGAAGGACATTTTTGCTACATACGTCTATCACAGATGAACAACCTTGATGTGAAGATGTGCGTAAAGAAAATGTGCTAGGGTTATGGCACTTTGACCTTTCCTTCACTATATTACATACAGTAAAACAATATTGTGTGTCCAACTCCTCTCACATCAATGGAAGGGTTTACTTCAAATGTTCACAGATGAACAACCTTGATAAGAAGATGTACGTAAAGAATGGAATGTTTGCTCTAAATATTTTACTAACGTTAAAGGACTTTGCACATGTTTTTCTTCACTGTAAAAAGTATAGCGAAAATATTGTATGTCTAATTGCTCGTACACTAGTGGGAAGATTTATTTTAAGTTTAAATAGATGAATAGATTTGATATGAAGATGCTTTTAAAGAAGGGAACTTTGCTGCGACTACTTAACTAGAGTTATGGGACTTTAAAATTTTCTTCACAAGCGCTTGATTTTGAGACAACATCTCTAGGGGGCATCCGTGTCCTATGGACATAATTCTCTAGTTTGTATATAGATGGCATAGTTCTAGCGTTGTAATCTGTTTTACTGTGGAATTATACTGACAACGGTCTGATAGATGTTTTTCTAATCACACAAATACACCATTAGCTTTTCTGAATACTTGTTACGTTAATAATTGTGAGCAATCACTATTGTTTTGTTAGAAAGACAGTAAACTGTTGATGTTAACAAGGCAGCTTAGTCGACAAATGTTCTTTCACATAAATAAAACTGTCTATTTCACCGGCTTACGCTGTTAATTGGTACGATTTTCGTATACAGTACTCAACCCCTGGCACGCCATTGTAGCGACTGTTTTTACTGTGTGTTTAGAAAAACTATACAGACGAAATTGATGGTAATACATAATGCCGAGTGTACAAATCAGTTGTTTAAAACCCGTCTAAAACCGGACGTATAAATAGTAAAAATATTGGTCTTAGAGACAGGTGGAAGCTTAATACTGGATGAAAGTCACGCAAAAAACTCCTCTAGGAGCTTTCTGCATGGCTGTCATCCTGCATTAAGCCGTCACCTACCTAAAATATCCAAATTCTTTTCTACGAGAATTCCGGTTTAGATAGATTTTAATGTATATAGTATAGATTACTCGTTCTATGTAAATGTCTTATAAACCCACTCAACCATGTACCACATGAAGTATGATGAAAGAAATGACGACGCATTGAATATAAACAGTGTCATCTTAATGACATGCTAACAGTATATATACAGATTAAACTTATGGTCTTATGAGTAGGGATATTGTAGGGAGAGGGACTATGCTAAAATACTGTAGATACTGGTGTGTGCCAAACAGTCAATACCCAGATCAGACGCCTACATTGGGTCTACACTATCTAAATGTCACCAAGGCTGGTTTTGTACTAAGACTGGCATTTGCAAACAGTTTTGAGAGGCAGTGAAAAGTTCATCAAATCAGAGATTGGGTACACATTGTTATTCTACATGAATATTCTACATATTGCAACACACTGCATGTTTGGTTATCGACCCTTTTACAGTCGGTAGCTACGCTTCCCTCTTTGCTTGCGCGATGACAGGCCGAGGGTAGTACTCTATGATGGTATACTCTTAAACTTGGATACAGGAGGAGCTTACCAGACTCATGTATTACTTTTTCCCTGTCGTGCCCTTAACGGCTTACCTGCAGGTGCTCTGACTTCAGCAAAGTCATTGAGTACATATTTGACGGATTGTCACAGTTATTATGCTATGTTTTACATGTTGTCCTGTGTTCACCGTCGTCTATGTTGTGGGTAAGTCCAGCGGGGATACCTTTATTTACAATATTTGTAAAGCTAGGGTGACTTTGAGAGAAGTGTGAGGTTGGGACGTCCGTAAACCGGTTTAAACCCCCAGTGGTGTTTTTGCTGCTGACCGTGCCAAGGCGGTACTCTCTTTGTCACCCTTCCTTTTGTTTGCCTTGCGTCTTTGTGATTGTGGTTTGTTTATGTTGTGGAACGTTTGTCCCTGGTTCTTGTGTGTCTTTTGGTGTTTTCTGTGTTCATTTCGTGTGTGTGTGTGCGTTTGGGTGTGTGGTTGTGTGTGTGTGTGTATGTCATGCTGTCTATCGGTGTTTTGGTGGTGGTTGCGTCTTGCATGTGGCTTTGCCTGCTTGACTTTACTACTTTTCCATGAGAAGGGGTAAAACAACTGAAGGGGGATACTTGAATCAAGCGAGTAGTATTTTAGTACATGAGTCTATTTTACAAATTCCCTCATAGGCTATTTTAGATTCAGCCTCTTAAATAAATCTACCGAAAAGGAACATTTACTAGAGAAAAGGAACTTTTAGAATTGTGTATTTTTGAAACCACTGTATGAAAAGAGCATTTGCTCCTATGGAGGAAACGCTCTATTTATCACAATGGTTTCAAAAAAGTGTATTTTACAGAGGCGTCAAATAGCGTCAATATGAGGGAATGGGTGAAGAGAAAACAAAGAAACTGAACTACCTACAAATTTGACAAGTATTTACAAAAAGACTTTCATGTATGACAGACTACTCTAACAAAACCAATACTGCAGAAGCGTCTTACTTTCTTTTCTGAAAACTGTATATCATTTGAAGGATTGGCACACTATCCGTAATTATAGCTCAGCTCAATTAGAATCATAAACTATTATAATTACTAACATAATCGACTGATGATTTCGCAAACGATTTATTGTAGCGAATATGTGACTTACATACACGTACATGCGTTTAAAAGGGTAATTAAAATCCCAACTTGATGTATCTTGTTCAGCGGGAAGTTCAAAGAACCAATGGAATAAATTAAATATGTGTCCCTGTTGTCAATTCAAGGAAGCTCGTATACCTGTCTGTATTTTCTTGGTGTATATAGTATCAGGAAACCCAAAACGCCAGATGAAACCGCTAACGCCGAAAAATTCCTAAAATAGCCTTCATATATTAATCCGTAAACACTCGCGTTCCAATACATAGAAGACAGTAAAACAGTGCAGACCCTGAAGGAGCCTTCTGATCATGGCTAGAATTGTTTATTTTCCGATCAATGTCAAATGTTTTCACGAGCGCATATTTCTTTTGTAGGCACCCCGTACATTGCAGCAAATTGGAAATAAGGAATTAAGGAGCAAACCAGTTTGAATCTTGATTATCTGCCGAGTCACAACAGCCGACTTAAATAAGGCCATAATGTGCAGGAGAGTTAAGTTTACAGCCTAGTGCCAAGTTATTGAGTTTAAGCTTCCTTAAGAATTAACCCTTTCCCTGTTGTATATTCATGTAAGGATTAATGACGTCATGAATAGTAGTAAGATTATTTTTATAATGGCATATAAACACAGGACATTTTGCCTCAGGCAGAAGCTGTAGAATCAGATCTATATTACATCATAAGCAAACAGAGTAGACCCTGATCAGACGGCTCCTATAGGAGCCGTCTGATCTAGGTCTACTTTGTTTGCAGATGCGTCAAAATGCGCTTACATAAGGGAAGGGTTAAAACATCAAGATAAAGTGAATATGAAGATTAGTAGACTAGGTTTTCTACACACATATTTTGCTCAGCAAGCTGATTGGGTAACCCTTTATTTCATGAATATTCATGTCACTAATGACATCTGTTCGAGTATTAATCAGCTGAAATGTTACAATGGCGTTATGAACAAGGGATATTTTACCAGGGCAGAAACAGGTACATGTTATTCATAAGCAAACTGAGATGACCCTGATCAGATGGAAACAGGCCATGGTCAGACAGGAGTCGTCTGATTTGGGTATACTCTGTTTGCAAGGTGCCAAAACGGCCAACATGAAATAACGGGTTAAATGGTCAGAGTAGCTGAGAAATGACGTTGGTTCAGAGTCAGCAATGTATGCAGCATTTGTACACGCAGGCTTTCCCGCTGCCAATTAAGAAGCTAATTTGGGTTCAGATTGTTTTCTTATGCTAGGCTGTTTACATTTACTAATGATGAATGACAAAGGGTAGCCATTAGTCTATTCAGCAAATATCGTCAGCAGAAAGAATCGTCTACGCGAATTCCTAATGTGAAGTTTTCTCCGTTATTAACCCTTTCGCTGCCAAATTCTGTCGTCTGCTAACTTTGTCGTCTGCTACAATTTTCATGTTTATGCCCCCAAAGGCGGGCATATTGCCCGTCCTTCCGTCTGTCCGTCCGTCCGTCTGTCCGTCCGTCTGTCCTTCCATCCGTCCGTCCCAAATTCGTGTCCCTTCTATAACTTCTTTATCTGTAGATGGATTTCAAAATAACTTGGCACAAATGTTCAACACACAAAGACGATGTGTCGCGTTCAACTCCCAAGTCAATGGGTCAAAGGTCAAGGTCACAGGGTAAAATAACTTTGTAACAAATTTCGTGTCCAGTCTGTAACGTCTTTATCTATCAATGGATTTCAATATAACTTGGCACAAATGTTCACCACACAAAGACGATGTGTCGCTTTCAACTCCCAGGCCCATAGGTCAAAGGTCAAGGTCACAGGGTACAATTACTTTGTCACAAATTTCGTGTCCGGTCTGTAACTTCTTTATATATCAATGGATTTCAATATGATTTGGCACAAATGTTCACCAGACAAAGATAATGTGTAGCTTTCAACTCCCTAGTCCATGAGTCAAAGGTCAAGGTCACAGAATACAATTACTTTGTCACAAATTTCGTGTCCGGTCTATAACATCTTTATCTATCAATGGATTTCAATATAACTTGGCACATATGTTCACCAGACAAAGACGATGTGTCGCGTTCAGCTCCCTGGTCCATATGTTAAAGGTCAAGGTCACAGGGTATAATTACTTATTTATCTGTGAATGGATTTCAAAGGAACCAGGCACAAATGTTCACCACACAAAGACGATGCGTCAAGGTCACAGGGTACAATTTTTGGGGGCATTTGTCACGTGACTGTGACATCTCTTGTTTTGATTTTCTTCATTTTTGTTTCAAAAACATAGTAACAGTAACAAACAGTTTGGATCCTGATGAGACGCCGAGTTACTCGGTGTCTCATCTGGATCCAAACTGTGTGCATAGGTAATCACATATTCGGCATTGGCAGCGAAAGGGTTAAGCCCTTTCAAGGCAGAATTGTCAATGGACATTTCCAAATTCAAACAGGTCAAACCTGCCGTGCAAACGTAGGTATTTGTTAAAAAAATGTTACGTGATAAACAGTGCAGACCATGAAGAGTGGGCTCCCATAGTTGTATAGATTAAGAAGTTTCTAAGGTGTATTATGTAGCCTTTGATTCCTTCCACGCATCATTCTAGCTGAGTAGGACATGTAATGTAATAAATCGTGTAGATGAAATATGCCAAAACCTTGATGTTATTATTGTAACATTCAGTAAAATCCTCTAAACCGGAATTCTAGTAGAGAATTTAGATACTTTTAGGCAGGTGGTTGCTTAATGCAGGGTGAATGTCATGCAGAAAGCTCCTCTTCTCCGCATTAAGCTGCCTCCTGTCTCCAAGACCGATATTTATACTAGATTTAACGTCTGGTTTAGAGAGGTTTTACTGTATACCAGGTGCGTTCAAGCTGTTGTGAAGCTATTGCCCTAGCGTCAAATACCTTGTAGCTAACATCTTATCTGAGATCCAAGATGGTGCTTACCAGGAAAAGAGTTTTAAGTATTAGTTTCACTTTTATTACAGAAACCAATTCGTGATTTCAATTACTTTGTATCATGAATAATATTCTGTTTTCTTCGAATTTACTGTATTGGTAAATATGTCTTGACGCCTTTTAAAGCTGGCCTTTTAATTGTTATTTGATCATTTAAGTCTGTGGATGGGTGCTTGGAGGAATAAAAACTCAGAAAAGCCCAAATAAGTACAAAATACTCATTTGACAGTTTGATAGTTTGATAGTTTAGGGATTGCCAAACATACGTACGCAAAACGATTTATTTCGAATCCAACAAACCCACACTAGCATGTCAGACATAAAGTTGTCACCAAATTAGATAAAGCGACGACTGTGACACTCTCTTCCGAGACCAATATTCTGTTCTGCTCGCGACGTTAATGTACATTTGTTTAGTAATGGAACTTTTTAGTTCTTTTACATGTCATATCCACAGTCCAATATGACATGAAACAAAACGTTTATGGTCGAATATGTGTCAAGAATGACAGTGGTCTTTGCTTAAGCAGCAGTGTTGATTTATCATTTTAAGACAAGTAACCTCTATCATCTGCTACATTTTCATTCTACAATAGAGCCTGTCTTAAGCATCCATCCATTTATTGAACGTAGGGTCTTACAAAGCAGGTGGTTGCTTAATGCAGGACAAACGTACAGGCGCTTTCTGCACTTTGGACCTGCATTAAGCTACCACATGCCTTATGGACCATACTTAGGCGTTGTTGTGATGGCCGCTTAACCTCATAGGCTATTTATAGATCCAACCTCTTTGAATAAATCTACCGAAAAGGAGCATTAACTAGAGAAAAGAAAAGTTTTAGAATTATGTAGTTTGAAACTATTGTGGTAATTAGAGCATTTGCTCCTATAGGAGTAAATGCTCTATTTATCACAATGGTTTCAGCAGGTGGCTTTTGCAGAGGCGTCAAAAGGCGTCAGTATGAGGGAATGGGTTAATACAGATGCTATTGTATTTCTGTTGAACGGAACAATGTCTGTGTGTCCAACAGATTGTTTGAATGGTTACCGTTTATAGAAAACATGTGTGAAGATATTTTATGGTACAATGTTCAAAAGTAAAGTCAGATAGTGTTTCTGTTACAGCGAATACCCGATAAAGTCTAAACCGTAATTTTAGAAAAAGGTAAAGAAGAAATAGGATCTTTTCAGGTAGGTAAGTTCTGAATGCAAGGTACTCCCTTGTGGTCTTTTTGCATGACTTTCATCCTACATTAAGTTGCCACCTGTTTTTAAGACAGGTACTAATACTAATTTGAATATTAGGTTTAGATAGATTTTACTGTAACTCTTTCGCTGTCACGTTTTGTCGACTGCAAACTTTATTTTAATTTTGATATTGAACTTTTTGTTTGAAACAATAATCACATCACCAAACACTTACTTTTGTTCCTGATAAGACATCTGGCTACTCGGTGTCATATCTGGATCCAAACTGTTTGCGTAGGTCCATTGTCAGCGAATGAGTCGATAGTGGGGCACCAATTTATTGTAACCTGGCTGCAGTAATTTGTGTTTCTCAAACATAACATTCTGTATAATTCAATTGAAGTGTACGAGACATCAGGCGTATACTTGCATTATACACGAATTAACAAAAACAAACGTAGCAATCATGATATAGAACACTATATGTTGATATCGGTCACATTGACGAGATTTAAGTAACAAAATTAATGTTAATCATTCGTTGCCGTGACAACTTATGACGCATTTACAAAAATTTACTAGGTTTTATCTTGTTCTTTCGGCTTCAGTTCATTCTTGAGAATAATCTTAGACTTAAGTTTATAACAACAGGACATTGGTCGATTAGATGAGAATTATGAGTTTATTTCAATTTCTAGGTGTATTCACAAAATGCAATATGGAATAAAACTCTCAAATAGAAGAGTGTCTGGCTAATGCAACCACATAAGTAAAACCCTCTCTATAACGGCCACTAAATTATATCAAGTATTTTGTGTTAAAGGCGGGTGGTTGCTTAAAGTAAGGTGAAAGTAAAACAGAACGCTCCTATAGGAGCGTTCTGTTTTACTTTCACCGTGCTTTAAGCAGCCACCTGCCCTAAATACCAACTAAATAACACAATTTAGTGGCCGTTATAGGCATGTTTTACTGTTTCTAAACGTAAGTGATTGCTAAACCCATTCCCTTCTACTGACGCCTTTTGATGCCTCTGTAAAAGTAAGTTTTTAAACCATTGTAATAAATAGAGCATTTGCTCCATAGGAGCAAATACTCTATTTATCACATTGGTTTCAAACGCATACAATTATAAAAACAATACTTTTTTCTAGTAAATGCTCCTTTTCAGTATATTTATTCAAAGAGATTGTTTCTAGAATTAGTTTAGGAGAGAATTGGGCAACGCAGGACACAGTTAATAAAGAAAACTTTCTGGAAAACCTATGTCGCACATTAAGACTCCGTATTAAACCTATGTCGCACATTAAGACTCCATATTAAACTCTTTTTTGAGTAGTCGTATTAGCGAGACTATTTATAATCTTCACAACAGCAGGTGTTAAGTGCTTGTGTGGCGGCCGTAATACGTCGCCCCGTACTTCATTCTCAGTGTTGTTATACCTTCTGATCCTTCGAGATCATGAATTTCAGTACTTCTTGTTCTGAAAATTGAATACCGCTTCAGCCGGTGCTAGGGGGCGTGAGCAGTGTTGCACTTTCGATTACTGTTCATGAACAGACTCAATAAAACCGAGTCTGCAATTTTCTCTTTTGGTGTTGCAATTTTTGCTCTCGGGGGATCACCTCCTTTCAGAATTTACAGTACAATACATCAGTTTAACTTTCGTTTCACTGGACTTATTTTAGTTCTTTGTACAAAATGTACATAATATCTGATAGAAATGTGTTCGGACGCCTGATCAGAAAGCTCCAACAGAAGCCGTCTGATTAGGGTATGTCTTGTTTGCTAATGGACTTATATAGATCTGATTCTGCAGTGTCAAACTTGGCCAACTATTTATATACCATTGTAATAATTCAGCTAATTAATATTCAAAATCTCATTATTTCTCACATGAATATTCATCAGGTAAAGGGCCAACATTTTCACTCAAAACAGTTGTTGCCGCAATTGTTGTAGTCTGTTAAATCACTCAAAACAGTTGTCCGCAAGTGTTGCAGTCTTCTTTATGCTAATGAATTCTTTTTCTTAAATTTATTGTCAGAAACACCGAGTTACTCGGCGTTTCACCCGAATCATAACCTTTTGCAAAGGCTGTCTTGATTGCGCCAGTAGAGTGCTGAAAGGTAAAAGTGTACTACTTAACATTTCAGTCTTCGATAAATAGTTTTATTGCATTTCTTTTCAAATTATCTAAGGCACCCCTGGACTATCTAGGTTAGCTGTGAACGAACATCATTTGTGCCATTACAGTTCCGTGTCTAGACGTTTAATTGTTGTTTTCATGCATTAAAACAACGTCTTTTATATATTTACAGTTAAATTCATGAGGTAATGCCACAAGTGGGTGACATATATCGAGCAAAATAGCCCTTTAATGGTATACAACTATACGACAGCCTTGATCATGGCAATAGTTTTAACTCGTATTCCGCTAATCGCGATCAGACTCGTATTTGCAAACAGTTTGGATCCAGATGAGACACCCAGTGTCTCGGCATCTCATCAGGATCCAAGTTGTGCCAGCCTGCTCTATACTTTCTGAACTGTTTGATCCAATCGGAAGATGTCAAACTTGCACTAGACCTAACTTTGAACAGACATACTTGTGTTTAACTGAGGTTAGGAAGGTAACTTGGTAATTGAGCAGACATACTCTACTTGTGTTTAACTGAGGTAATTTCGTTTTGTAACACGCTTAATCCATATTTAACTCTTTGCATGCCAAGCAATGTTTCGTTTGCAACACTTGGTGTCTGTTTCAATTCTTAAAATAAAAGTTCTCTATTTATTTGCGAAAATATGTTCAAAATGTCAAACAGTGAGCGTAGCTTCTCGTCAGAATATAAAAGTTTTAACCCTTAGCGACCTAACTGAAATTCACAAACAACCTGGATCCAGATGAGACACCGACTTTATTTGGCGTCTTATCAGGATCCAAGTTGGTTTATACTTTGTCAGTAGTTTCTCAAAAGCCTTGTCACTTGGTCGATAGTTTCTCAAAAACCTGAGCCTTGGCACTTGGTCAATATTTTCTCAAAAACCTGTGCCTTGGCACTTGGTCAATAGTTTCTCAATTCTCAAAGGCCTGTGCCTTGGCACTTGGTAAATAGTTTCTCAAAAACCTGTGTCTTGGCACTTGGTCAATAGTTTCTCAAAAGTCTGTGCCATGGCACTTGGCACTTGGTCAATAGTTTCTCAAAAGCCTGCGCCTTGGCACTTGGTCAATAGTTTCTCAAAGTATGTCCTTTGACACTTGGTCATTTTCAAAGTTTGATCGAATTGGAAGAAGCCAAACTTACACCAGATCCTGATTTAAGCAGATATAATATATTTCAGCGTGATAAGGGTCCACATGAAATTGACATAAAACGTTTTAGAATCCAATCAGATTGGTTTTACAGGTGACAATGAACGAATGGAATGTCCCCGGAGACCCTGAAACAAACGGAATGTCATTTGTTTCAGATAAGTTATTTACGAGAAACAGACAGTTCAGGAGAGCATTGTTTACACTAATGTTACCTTAGGGACTTGTACACAACTATATCTACTTTACTGTGTATGACCTATTTGAATACACGAATTCAACCCTATATATATTGAGCACAAATGTCGTCCGCAGATATATGTATCAGGTTTCGTTATAATATATTAACATATGCTACTTTTCAAAACCTAACAGAAACCTGCGGGAATATTCGTTCAAGATATCTTTGACATCCGTCAATGTGAACAAATAACGTGTGCTCAAATAATGAGAACAAATAACGTGTGCTCAATGTGAACAAATAACGTGTGCTCAAATAATGTGAACACATAACGTGTGCTCAATGTGAACAAATAACGTGTGCTCAAATAATGTGAACAAATAAGTGTGCTCAATGTGAACAAATAACGTGTGCTCAAATAATGTGAACAAATAAGTGTGCTCAATGTGAACAAATAGCGTGTGCTCAAATAATGTGAACAAATAAGTGTGCTCAATGTGAACAAATAACGTGTGCTCAAATAATGTGAACACATAACGTGTGCTCAATGTGAACAAATATAACGTGTGCTCAAATAATGTGAACAAATAACGTGTGCTCAAATTGGATCTGCTGCAGTAATAATTGATTCCGATTTGATCAAGAATTTCAGAAACAATTGACTGTGTGTAAAACAGAAAGGGTTTACTGAACTTGATAGTGATTTGTTTGTTGACATTCAGATCAAAATGCATTGTTGTTCGCATTTTTGCGACTGAAATGATTTTTATCCTTTACTCCATGAATATTTATGTAAGAAATAATTATTGTTTCATAAGCAAACAGAGCAGACCCTGACCAGACGATTCCTGTAGGAGCCATCTGATCTGGGTCTACTCTTTTTGCAAATGCATAATATTTATAGGAGTGAACAGTTAAAGAGGGAGTCCCAACAATTGATGCAACTTTTCAATAATGTCATAAAACTTTGTATTTGTCATGTTCAATCATTATTATGAAGATTGTCAATTTGAACTTATATCGAAAAATGCCCCTGTTATACAACATAAATCGTTTTCATCCTTACTTATTTTTGTTCTACAACAAAATAGTATCGGTCTTCTTAATCTAACAGTCAACGAAACTAAAACGTCGGCCGAATAAATACTAATACATAGCCGAATAACATGTCAACTACAGGGAAGATGTGTCTTCTTCGGTGTTTATTCGGCTGGGTTTCTTGCGATATACTTAATTTATATACAAATGATTTATGTCATTGTTAGGCATTTTTAAAACATGTTTCAAGTAAAAGTAAAACTTTTAAATTTTAAGGATACAATGCTAGCAAACCAAAAGTATAAACGACGTATGCCATGTTTTTACGTTTAATAGGTCTGAAATATAAAACGATTTAGAGTTAGTTACAACGAGAGAAAAGTGTACGTACCCTAGTTTGACTATTAACACATTATCCCCTAGTGACGCATTTTTGCGCATCTATAGAAGTCACTTTATGAAACCATTGTGATAAATAGAGCATTTGCTCCTATAGGAGCAAATGCTCTTTTTATCACTGGTTTCAAACTATAAACATATAAATGTTTCCTTTCCTTTAGTTAATGTTCCTTTTCGGTAGATACATTCAAAGTGGTTGGGTTTAATTGGGTTTAAAAATAGCCTAGGGGAGAATGAGTTAAGCAACAAACGGGAAAACTACAAGGAACGTTCATACATTGTATATCCAACATCTGTGATTCTGAAAGAAGAGCTACATGTTCATTTCAGTTGTAAGAATCACATTTTGTAAACAACAACAGACAATGTTTTCAGGAAGAGAATACTGGATCATATTTATACTTGTACGATAGAACTTCTCTAAATGATCACTTTGTGAATGAAAATGTAGGTTTTTTAAAACAGGTGATTGTTTAATGGAGTATATTGTTTTCTTCATGTATTAAGCTACTACATGTGTTAAAGACAGACACATTCGTATGTGTTGCCACTATCGAGATGGTTTGTGGTAGATGTTTGATTTACAAATGGAAGAATTACATACATGTAAAATTACATTGCACTTTTTGGTCAATGACAGATGACAGATGAGTTGTTTAATAGGATTTGGAAATTCCAAAACATATGGAATTGGGAAATTCCAAAACATATGTTAGGCATATACATACATATTCATCACTGGCTAATGTAATTTATGGTGGATTGGCAAATGAATTAACCTCAAAATATATGACAAGCAGCTGCTGAACAGTCAATATACAGTTTATTATGAATATATATATATATATCGCTTGAATGAATATAGTGATATAATTTTGCCAATGCGCGAAAACAGCCATGCTAATATGTCACACACACATATCATACAAGATAGCGGCCATGCTAATATGTCACACACAAATATCATACAAGATAGCGGCCATGTGCAGTTTTGTTTAACCCTTTACGCCATGAATATTCATGTAAGAAATAATGACATTATGCATATTAATTCGATTAATTTGTTGTAATAGCAAATGCATAATGGCATAAACTTGAGAATCATTTTTACATTATATCATAAGCAAATAGAGCAGACCCTGATCAGACGGCTACTATAGGAGCCGTCTTATATGGGTCTTCTCTGTTTGCAAAGGTGTCGAAAGGCGTATTAATCGAGTAAAGGGTTAAGTACGTAGCATGAGCTCGAATATTTTCCCGAAAATCAGTTACATATCTTAACATGATGTTTTGCTGTTGGATCCTTATTAAACTGCAATCATTTAACAAAGAAAGTCTGTTCTGTAACAAAAATATCCGTATCACATGTATCTAAAATAGATAACGTATTCTGGGTGACTTCTAGATACAAGATACAAGAAACTTTATTTATAGTCGGGTTGTTTTCACAACATATTTAACATTAGCTAAAAGCTATTTACCGACATAATAACATAAGTTTCTTAACAATAAATTTAACTAACAGCCTGTAAAAAAAAATACATTATCAAGTTTAAAATAGTAAGAATTCTATAAAATGCATTTTTATATACATCTAATACAGCATGCAGTGTATATCACATCTACCTGTATACATGTAAGTGCATGCATAATAGGAAAAATAATAAAAAGTAAAAAAAAAAGGGGTCATGTGTAAAAAGGGGTCATGTGCAGACAGCATAGATCCAGATCAGGTATCGAAAAAGTGGTGCACAATTTGGATATATGACTGTCTGCACATGCTAATTGATTTACTCTGGGTTCATAGATCCTGTCAAGGGGCCAGGATTTCTGGCCCCTTAACAGGTGCCAATCTGCAGATTACCTGTTTTTAAAACTAAAACCTGTGTGAAAGTTGTTGATCGTGACATAAGCCTAAAAACTGCCTTAAAAAGAGTATAACTAAGAGTCTGACAGTCAAAAGAAGGCACAAAAGTGCGACAGCTAAAATTGAAGTAAAACCATTTATCCACCCAAATCAGATTTGGGAAGAACTGATCAGCAACTTCCTCACAGTGTATTAACATCTAGGAATAAGCACATCAAAAATCATAAAAACTTCAATTAAACATAAAGCAAAGCAAGAAACATAATTTACAAGTTACAACACTAAAGAAACTAAATAAAAGTTCATGCAATGCAAAAGACTGGTTGTTGACACAGAAAGGTATAACTCATGAACACATAGCACACTTACAGGATGAGCCACTCCAGGTCCGGATCAGTCTGACAAATTCCTTGTAGTTATCGACTTGTCGGATCTGATTTGGCAGGCTGTTCCAGATCTGGGTGGCCTCATACCTGAAGGACTGCTTACCGTAGCTTGTTGTTCTTATATGTGGGGTTTCTAGTAAGTTGTCGTACCTAAAATAATATGAAGACTGTTTTAGTTGTATTAAATCATGTAGGTAGGGTGGAGATAAATGATAAATGCATTTAAACGTTTCAATGGCAATTGTTCTAATTCTGCTTAAATGTAGGGTAGGCATATTTGCTTTATCTAAGAGATATTCATAACTGGATGAAAAATCATTAAAAACTATTTTTAGGGCTCTGTGTTGTAATTTTTCTAATTTTTCAGTGTTTGTTTTGTTGCAAAAATGCCAGATCAAAGGGCAGTAATTAAAGTTGGATCTCACAAATGACTTATATACCAAAAGTTTGCAATCAGGTGATAAAAACTTACTTAATCGTAAAAGAACATTTAGTTGTCCAGCTGCTTTTTTGCACATTTTAGCTATTTGTTCATTAAAATTTAGTAGATAGTCAAATTCTACCCCAAGCAGTTTAACACTGTTTTCACACTTTATATTCATTCCTTCTAAATTGAAGTTTATTATATTATCATGTGTTTTCTTTCCCACAGCTATGGCTTGAAACTTGTCAGGGTTTGCTTGCATTAAGTTGAATTTGAACCATTTAATTAATGTGTTGCTTTCTTCTTCTAACGTAGATTTAAGGATATAAATAGTTTGGTGGTTGTAGGATAATGTATTGTCATCTGCATAATTATAAATTTTAGATTTCTCAATAAAGTAGAAAATGTCATTCATGAAGATATTGAAGATTAGAGGGCCTAGTATTGAGCCTTGGGGCACTCCTTTCATAGTTTCAAGCCATGAGCTGTGGAAAAGTCCCACTTTAACTCTTTGTTTCCTATTAGATAGGTAGTTTTCTATAAGAGTGCAAGCATTTTCAGACAACCCGTATGCATCGAGCTTGAGGACTATGTATTTGGACTGTATTTGTTTCACGATGTTTCCATAATATGTTTGCGCATACACGTTTCCTTACAGATATGTTCGCGGGCTGCTTAAAAGTACATAGTCACTTAACCCCTTGAATGCAAGAAACGCGTGTACTGTCATTTGCAAACAGTGTAGACCCAGATCAGAAGACAGGACTTGGAAGTTTAAGCTTTTCATACTGAGTATACTCTGTAGTGAAACACTGACAATTCAGCGTTAAAATGGTCAAGTAATTGTTTATGTGGTGATATGGTAATTGTTAAAGATGCATGCTGCGCAAATTTCCGCAAATTTTGCGTTTCGAACTGACTTCAGAATTGGAATCGATGTACCTTAACACTTATTTAACGCTAAACAGCACGGTCAGTAAGTGGTTGCTTGTGTCGAAAAAACTAGAAAAGTGGATTGCTACGGAAACCAACGGAAAAAACCTTCGCAATTGGTTGGAATCTGTCGTAAGATTCAATTTTTTACATACCGTTTGACCGTTATATTTGATTGACACCTTTGAACAGTATATATAGCTTATTTGCATGTAAATTATATGTAGTAAGATGGGCATATTGTCTTATTTCCTGAATAAAATCTATTATGTAGGTCAACAACCAGTGTCAGCCATTGTATATGTGGTAACAACCTAATTAATATTCAAAGCGTTGTTCCGAAATAGAATCGGAGTCATTCAGAACTTGGCCGAAGATGTCCGCTGATTTCCGTACAAAATCCCCGTTTCTAAAAAGGAGGATCCTTTTTAAGAATTTAGCAGTATTCGGATAGTGATAATATTTAGCTGAACAAATATATCCTGTCGGAAAATGGGTTGTAAGCATTATTTTAGTTGTATGTAACCTGAACAGCTTCTGGTGTTGATTTATTAATACGAAAATGCGCAAAATTCATCTTTAAGTAATTGTTATGTGGCGAAAACTATCCGGTCTGTTGCTTGAAAAGATAATTAAATTGCTGGTGTTCATTGATATTTTAGTAATAATTTATTATATAAAGATGTGAAATATCAACAGGTACATTGCTGCAAGTATTAAACATTTCCTCATTAATATTTATATCAGAAATAATTACATTATGAATATGTATCAGCTGATCTTTATGATGGCGAAAAGGCGTATCTACCAAGGTAAAGATTAAGCAATGAATTGGTGGCTGAAATATGACACTATATGTAACAGATGTAGATTCTAATCAATTTCCTAAACTATAATTTAATACAATTGTATAGTCTACAATTTTCAAAGGCTTGTGTCAATTTGTACCAATTTGTCATTGAAAATGTTAGATTTGTTTCTGACATGCTAGACCGTACCTCTATATTTACAATTATCAAAGTTGACAAACAATATCAATAGAAGTCTCCAGCTGGTCTTCATACACAGCTCCGATGACGTACTTGTCTTAAGGGGAGCATTGACGATTTCGTCTCCAGATAATTGTTGCCATTTTCACGACCAATAATACACTAATGAGTAATATCTATCAGTCACGACGGGTTGTTTCATATACCATTAACGATAAATTATGACACGTAGGGTAATCTATACTACATAATATAATACAGTAAAACTTCTCTATAACGACCACTAAATTACATCAAATATTTTGTGTTAAAGGCAGGTGGATGCTTAAAGTAAGGTGAAAGTAAATTAGAACGCTCCTATAGGAGCGTTCTGTTTTACTTTTACCTTGCTTTAAGCAACCACCTGCCCAAAATACGAACTAATTGGCAGAAATTTAGTGGTCGTTATAGAGAGGTTTTACTGTATTACTAAGATAACGAACTGAATGTGGTGCTCCACTTGTCATCAAAATGACACAATATATGAGATATGGGATGTAGTAATTAGTACACATATAGCCATCATTAATTGACTTCGAAATCAATGAAGTTCGTAAATTATTTCGAAAAAATTAGAAGAAAATAAAGTATTTTAAAATAGATTCGGAAATAGCCTTGCATGATCTCACCAGACGTAAAAGAATAATTACTACATGTACGAGCAGAGACATTGTCGATCGCAGTGAGTCAGACTTATTCAGTTAGACACGTCATGGCCATGAGTATATAACGTACTTCTTGATACTACTTGTTTTCTCTCTTTTTTCAATGAAAGTTGTTCACAACTATACACAGTTAGGTTTGTTACCAATCCCATAATGTATGAAAACTATTTACATTTTAAGCAACACTCATAAGTTCTATGAGAGAAAATAATACCATGTTATTGTTGGGCTATCGTATTTTTATAGGTAAAGCTGTTTTGTTTAAATATGGCTCTCTACATAGTGGAACGTGTGACACCTGGTGGAAAAAGGTCCTTTGTCGTAATAGAATAGTTCCTGCTCCTGTGCGGGTCTTTTTCTTGTTTCTCGTATTTCTTACCATATACTATATCACTCATTCTAGACTATGTTAGTCATCATAGTTCAGGTTTGATTCAATACCAGACGCAAATCTAATTAGAAACTTAACATTATATCTAAAGATATCCCACAGTATACCATTATCCGCGTATACATCTCAATTGAGATCATTTAAGATAAACTCTGGATTTTAGTTAGGGTATAAATTGGCATATCCCTGCTAACAAGCTGTACTGACTTGAATATGGTTGTTTCAGAACACAATTTGTCAATGTTGATGAACAGAAAGGAAAGCTATTGCTACATATTTACAAAAAAAAATGTCAACATAATAGAACACATACATGTCAGTCCGGGAAACGAGTCTGTAGTGTGTTTTGCAAACATTGTAGACCCAGATGAAAGGGCTCCTGGAGGGTCCCTTTCATTATGGTGTGCACTAGTTGTTACACTTTTATTTTAAAATCTATGAATATTCATTGTAACCTTGACCTGTTTGAATTTCGGAATTTAGCGTTGAAAGGGTTAAATGAGGAAACGAAGCACACGGTACAGTAATATTTCCTAGATGACGTCGGTAAACATAATTTGAGTTTTCTTCATTGACACACATTGTATTTTCAGATAATTCTTACAACGTATCATCTATCTAAGAAGCCAGTCCCGAGCGAGTACTGGCAAAAAGTTCTTGTCTGCCACACACTAACAGTCGTTAATGTTACATTAAGATGAACAGAGACTACCAAAAGTAAGTTAACTCCGCTGTGACAAATGATGACTTCTCAAATTTAAATCATGTATATTTTTTTTAACTGATTCGATCAATTTTTTGAGAAACTATTGACTAAGTGTCTGGCAGTCTCGATTTCAGCTAAATAATTCGATGTCTCGTTTGAACTGAAACTGTTTGCACTGCATTCGAGGTCGTGCATAGTAGGATTAAACCTTTCCCCGTTCTATGTGTATTACAAATTTCAATACCGACCGAATACTCATGGACAAAATAGTTATAATGAAATATGAAAGGTGGAACATTGTAGCCATTTTAGAAAATATAGAAACATATAGATCAAATTCCATTAACAAACAGAGAAGAACCCTGATCAAACGGCTCCTATAGGATCCGTCTGCTCTGGGTCTACTCTGTTTGCAGATGCGTGAAAACACACTTATATAAGGGAAAGGGTTAAACATTACGTTTTCCCAAAATACATTTATTTCTTTGCTAACATCTTCAATCATTTTGACAAATATATTTGAGTATAATCTATTTTAGTAGAATAATTTTTATATTGAACCTAGATTATAAATGGTAAAATAACACTTGTATGCTGTCACAACACTTACGTTAATACTAAATGTCAATTCATGCGAATTCTCATAGGATCTCTAAGATCGTAATTCTGATTGTGTCTTCACATGAACTCGAATTGGGAAGCAGAATTAAAAATATTCTGTATATAATATCCTTAAGAACGTTTTCCCGCAAACAGTGCAGACCCAGATCAGAGTGCTCACGGGGGAGCCCATTGGTGAGAATTCCGTACTGTTTATTGAACAAATTCGATGTCTATGGTTTATACCCGCATGTTTTGTTTGCGGTGCGACCCCCCCCCCCTCTCCCCCTTCAACAAAGCAAATAGGTTTCAAACTTCAATGTGGACGATTTTTATAGTACTGTCCATTTCAATTTACTTTGTCACTGAATTTTAGTCGATATTTTTTTCATTTCGAGTTGGACTTACCTTAAATATACTTCATTTGATCGCATCGTTTTTCAGGAACTCCCATGCTAAATATCCCTCAATACCATTCAGTAACAAGTAATAAAATGCGGAAAATGCATTTTCTACATGCTATTTCGATCAGCTGTTTCTTTGCAAATGGCCGCTGTATGTATGGATCATGGAGCGTATCATTTTTCAACAGGGGTGAATTGTATACTGACAGGAAATAAATGACGCAATTTCGTGTATGACGTCAACTTTTAAGAGCTATACATGTATAATTACCCTTAGTTAAATTCGAACGTTCCACTCGACGTCAATCGTCCGCCATTTGCAATTTGAAATGAACGTGTTTACAATGGGAAAACATTGTTTTTATGCATGAAATATTTATTTGAAGATGGATTCAAGGGAAACTCGGGCACAGAGTTCCTGAAAAACGATGACACAAGTGGTTTAAATTTGATCTCGATCCGGTAAGAAATGAAAAAAATTCTCGATTCAAATTCAGTGACAAAGTAAATTGAAATGGACAGTAGATGGGATTAGATAAGTTAACAGAATGTGTATACATCACATGTTTAAAACACCACCAGGTTACGCCATTTATAAAGGATTTCGTATCATATTAACACACGAACTGGTCAGGGACCTTCATTACTCGGAGCTTATACGAATAAGTATGATATACATACTGTCATTAATTCATAGACAGCGAACATATACATATAAGTATGTAAAATGTGATAGACATTCTACTGCCCACTGCGTGATGTTACGGACAAATGAAATGTACATACCAAGGGTAGCGATATTAAACTGATTTTGTGCGGTATGTATCCTGTTCACACATACAACCTCTTCGCTCGACCCGTTTGAAACGGTGAATAATTAGCTTTTCAGGGTTTAAATAATTTCGTAGCAAATAATGAAGATCCTAATTAAACTGCTCCGTCAGGAGCTATTTCATCTGGGTCTACATTATTTGCCTATGTTTGCATTTCTGAATGCTGAGCATAATTAATGTATATATTCGTGGAATATGGTAATCCTACTGGAGTGAAAAGATCCATACGGGACGGTTTTGGAAAGTATATACGAGCATACTATTTATACTTCTTAGTTTTCATTGGTTTTACTGAGTTTATCCTATGGCTAGTCGACATGGAAATAAAAAATCTGAGTGTTAAGTACATAATTTAATGTCTATTGTTTGTGATTGTTAACAGTTCTCAAATTTTATTAGCATGTTCCGGTGTGGTTTTCAACTGTATGAAAATTACAAAAATACTCGATACGGCTAGTGGTGGTGTGTTTTAACAATTTAATTACGTTTGTCATCAAGGCAGTGATAATACAATATATAGCATCTTTTATTTAAGTTTGAATCAATTAAATGTATTTTAAACGAACCACCGTGAATAGTTACATTTCTGTAAGCCACATTAAGTAGCATAAAAATAGTTCTAAATTCAGTAGAAGCTCTCAAAAGCGACACTTAATTCATTAATATAGGAGTATTTAAAAGCAGATTGTTAGTTAAAGCAGAACAAAAGTAATGCAGAAAACTCCTATTAATGCTTTCTGCATAACACGTGCTATGTTATTAACCTGTCTTAACTCTTTCCCTCATTTTCACGACTTTTGATGAAGCTGTAAAAGTCACTTTGTGAAACAATTGTGATAAATAGAGCATTTGCTCCTATAGGAGCAAATGCTCTATTTATCACAATGGTTTCAAACTACAAAATTCTAACATTTTCCTTTTCTCTAATTAATGCTCCTTTTCGGTAGATTAATTCAAAGAGGTTGTATCTAAAATAGCCTATGAAGTAATGGGTTAAATATCCAGAATAAGATATCTGCCGAGTGGGTGTAGGGTTAACACATTCGGTAAGAATGGCGAAACTGTAATCATCGTTGCAAACAGTCTGGATCTAGATGATACATCGAGTAACTTAGTAACTCTAGATAGAAATTGTTTAATTCGGTCATTATGTTTTAACACAAAATGAATAAATTGAAAACAACGAAAATTGAAGCAGATGACAAACTTTTCAGATGACAATATGTGTCTGCGAAATAGTGAACAAATGTTGTTGCCTGGACACGAGAGTTATACGTTTAAGTACCAGCGTTATCGTCTGCTGGACACGACACATATTCGTCTGCTTCAAGTTTTAGAGTGGGTGCTTGTTCAATTTCTTTATAACACGATAAAAAGAGTGTCAAACAGTTTGGATCCTGATGAAACGCCGAGTTACTCTGCGTCTCATCTGGATCCAAACTGTTTACATATGAAATCACAGATCCGTCTTTATTGCACAGAAGAATGTTAAAGCGATATTTCGCAAGGGAACAATATCTAGCATAACAGTACACCGAAGCCGGCTCAGAAAACACGTTTTATGTCAGATGTACGTATGTTTTAATTACTCCAAGTTCGTTTCATGCAAGAAAATACTTTCGCTTTCTTATTTATTCCTGCAGGGATATAAAGATGTCTAAAAGGTGTTTTCTTCGTCCAGACTTGAAAAGGAATAGCCCTGTCTGTGCTCGCGTGCAGTCGTTTATTTTATTTATTATATTGCTCTACAAGTTGACGATTTTATTTCACATTTGTTCAAATGTTAACCCTTTCAATGCTGACGTTTCATATGGACAGTTCCAAAATTAAAAACAGGTCAAGATGATCACTGTGAATATTTAGGGATATTTAAAGAAAAGCGTACTATAACAAATAGTGCAGACCCTGATGAGAGGGCTCCTATAGGAGCCCTCTCATCTGGGTCTACACTGTTTTACAAAGGACTTTAGTGACTCGTGTCCCGCACCGAAAGGTTAAACCACTACTGAGGGATGTAGAACAGTTTGGATCCTGATGAGACGTCGAATTACTCGGTTTTTGATATGGATCCAAACTGTTTGCAAATACCAGTCAGAACATCCGCACCATGATCAAGATTAAGATAATGTTATGACAGCCTACTTATTTATAGAGAGAAGAAGTTTTAGTCATTAGTTTCCATTATCAAATATCAATTGCCTGTCCTTTATTGTGATGTATACTATATATATTTAGACACATTTCTAAGTATTTTTTCCGATTGTGTAGACATGAGCAATTCAAATTTATTGTTGGCCAATGGCGATAATATGGTTTGAAGAACCTTGATCTCAGTTCTCTGTACTTAGAACACACCAGCAAAAATGATATGCGTCTTCAATGACGTTTTGATTACAATGTATGCATATTCTATTTTCCAAAGATATATTCTTATGTCTGCCAGTCTCAATAGCTAGCTGATGTGATGACAATCTAAAATTTGTAAAAGAAGTTCTGAATTTATTGATGTAAATGCAATCTACGAGCCATATGTTTGTATATAAATGTACAATATGACGCTAGTCATCTAGAATTATTTATATGAGAATACCAATTTTACATAATTTTATATACATCGAGGATACGCCGCTTTATCAATACATAATTTAGTAGATCGTATAGTAAGCTGTTTTGGAATTGCCAAGTATCGTACATTCCAATTTCTGAAAGAATAGTTTTAATTTGGAAGGTCCAGTTTGTATGGGAATATTTCTGTCCAATGTCAGCATCTGCTCCCATCATATGATATAATTGTTTAATGAGTGAACTATTTGTCCAATATTTTACCATAATCATCTTTCTCCGTATGAATAACGGGTATCTCCCGATCTCCCCGTATAAACCATCGAGATATGTAGCTTTTTTTACGCACAATTTTTTTCTCAAGAGTTTACAATGCACTTGTTCAATGACTTTACTATCTTGAAATCCCCACACCTCTGCGCTTTAATTTAGGAATGTTGCAACAGATATTAATGACAGATATTGAAGTGTCGTTTTGCAAAATTATTCAATAGAATACATTAATGAATCGAACAAGTATAACCAAACATTACTGTTTACCAGAATGAAGTCTTTTATTTAAAAAACAACAACAACGTTTTATAACAATATCCATTGTCAATGTTTGGTTCCTTAATTGTTTGTTTTTTTTCGGCCATCAATTCAAGCACGGGAAAATCTGAGAGGAAATTCGCTGTTGACTATATATGCCAGTTTACTTCCATATTTCACAGTCTCCGAATTTTAGTCCAAAAATTAAACAGTCTGGTATAAAGATATTTTATTGTCAAATTTAAAGCGGTAGTCATACTGTTGTAGCAGCGATATAGATAAAGGTGCGTGTCCAAATACTAGAATCGTCATTTATATAGATAAAGGTGCGTACCCAAATACTAGAATCGTCATTTATATAGATAAACGTGCGTGTCCAAATACTAGAATCGTCATTTATATAGATAAAGGTGCGTGTCCAAATACTAGAATCGTCATTTATATAGATAAAGGTGCGTGTCCAAATACTAGAATCGTCATTTATATAGATAAAGGTGCGTGTCCAAATACTAGAATCGTCATTTATATAGATAAAGGTGCGTGTCCAAATACTAGAATCGTCATTTATATAGATAAAGGTGCGTACCCAAATACTAGAATCGTCATTTATATAGATAAAGATGCGTGTCCAAATACTAGAATCGTCATTTATATAGATAAAGGTGCGTGTCCAAATACTAGAATCGTCATTTATATAGATAAAGGTGCGTATCCAAATACTAGAATCGTCATTTATATAGATAAAGGTGCGTGTCCAAATACTAGAATCGTCATTTATATAGATAAAAGTTCGTATCCAAATACTAGAATCGTCATTTATATAGATAAAAGTTCGTATCCAAATACTAGAATCGTCATTTATATAGATAAAAGTTCGTATCCAAATACTAGAATCGCCATTTATATAGATAAAAGTTCGTATCCAAATACTAGAATCGTCATTTATATAGATAAAGGTTCGTATCCAAATACTAGAATCGTCATTTATATAGATAAAAGTTCGTATCCAAATACTAGAATCGTCATTTATATAGATAAAAGTTCGTATCCAAATACTAGAATCGTCATTTATATAGATAAAGGTGCGTGTCCAAATACTAGAATCGTCATTTATATAGATAAAGGTGCGTGTCCAAATACTAGAATCGTCATTTATATAGATAAAGGTGCGTACCCAAATACTAGAATCGTCATTTATATAGATAAAGGTGCGTGTCCAAATACTAGAATCGTCATTTATATAGATAAAGGTGCGTTGGATTTTATAGATAAAGGTGCGTATCCAAATACTAGAATCGTCATTTATATAGATAAAAGTTCGTATCCAAATACTAGAATCGTCATTTATATAGATAAAAGTTCGTATCCAAATACTAGAATCGTCATTTATATAGATAAAAGTTCGTATCCAAATACTAGAATCGTCATTTATATAGATAAAGGTGCGTATCCAAATACTAGAATCGTCATTTATATAGATAAAAGTTCGTATCCAAATACTAGAATCGTCATTTATATAGATAAAAGTTCGTATCCAAATACTAGAATCGTCATTTATATAGATAAAAGTTCGTATCCAAATACTAGAATCGTCATTTATATAGATAAAGGTGCGTATCCAAATACTAGAATCGTCATTTATATAGATAAAAGTTCGTATCCAAATACTAGAATCGTCATTTATATAGATAAAAGTTCGTATCCAAATACTAGAATCGTCATTTATATAGATAAAGGTGCGTGTCCAAATACTAGAATCGTCATTTATATAGATAAAGGTGCGTGTCCAAATACTAGAATCGTCATTTATATAGATAAAGGTGCGTATCCAAATACTAGAATCGTCATTTATATAGATAAAGGTACGTGTCCAAATACTAGAATCGTCATTTATATAGATAAGAGTTCGTATCCAAATACTAGAATCGTCATTTCTCAACCAAACCCTATACTGTGACCATTCTTTACAATCGTCTCGAAGAGACGATTGTAAAGAATGGTCACAGTATAGGGTTTGGTGGAGAAACAAAGAAGTTATTCCTGAAAACTAATTAATTTACGCATGCTATCTGGAGCTCTGGCTTTAGTATGATTATGCGTTTCATGAATATAATTGATTCTGTTGTTTAGCAACATCAAACTCTGATGTCTGTTCCATATATGCGCCTTTAAACGCCTTTGAAAACAGACTAACCCAGATCAGACGGCTCATGTAGGAATACTCTGAGTCTCTGCTCTTTTTGTTTATGGAATAATGTAGATCCCATTCAGTAGTTTCTGTCATGGTGTCTAAATGTTCTGCTCTTACATCTTATTAGAAGATAACATCAGATTAATTACATGATTTCATCATTATTTCTGATATGAATATTCATGGAATAAAGGGTTAAAGCGTATGTGATTGAGAAGGTTGTCTGGTTGACAATGACGTTGTATGAAACAGGTAGAGTGCGTGCATAGCACTAAACTATCGATGAATTGTTACTATCTAGTCAACCGTAGTCTATGACTCATGCTGTTTTAACAGCTGTGACCTGTCATTCCTGTCTTTGGAAATCAGTCTTAAGGACGCTGCACCTCTGTAAGACAAATGCAGCAATACCTCTCTATAACGGCCACTAAATTACATCAAGTATTTAGTGTTAAAGGGAGGTGGCTGCTTAAAGCAAGGTGAAAGTAAAACAGAACGCTCCATAGCGTTCTGTTTTACTTTCACCCTGTTTTAAGCGACCACCTGCCCTAAATACCAACTAATTAACATAATTTAGTTGCCGTTATAGAGAGGTTGGGCTGTATACCACTATCCGCGACTTGACTAGCATTTGCAAACAGCTTGGACCCAGGTAACCCACCGAGTATCTCGTTTTCTCATCAGGATCTAAGCTGTTTGACACTTGGACAATATTTTCTCAAAACCTTAATCGAATCGGAAGTACTCAAAATTCCACCAGATCCACATTCGAGCAGACATTATGTTTCCACAGTTAGGCAAGGATTAACATGTTTCTCATTAGTTGCTAGCATTATGCATACCCATATTCAAATACACTATAGAAGAAACATTTAGGAATAACAATTGGGACTGTCTTCTATTTATTCTGTTCTAGGGATTTGGTTTCATTTGATATACTGCATTGCTCTCGTAATATTATAGCGTTGCTTCTAATGTTACGTTATTATGTATAACATATACAGTAAATCTCCTCTATACAGGACGTTCAATTTAGTATAAATATCGGTCTTGGAGACAGGTGTAAGCTTAATTCAGGGTGGAATTCAGACATAAAGCTCCTCTAGGAACTTTCTGGGTGAATTCCTCCCTGCATTAAGCAGTAACCTGCCTTGAAATATTTAAACTCTTCTCTACTATGATTGCGGTTTAGAGGGGGTTTCCTGTATTAACTGAAATATATTTCCACAAATGCTTGCAGATTGTCGATGACAAATGAAATATGGGAATTCTAATCAAAATGCGATAGAGCAGTAATGTAATAAATGAGAAACTCTTTTAGTTAACAGAAAATTAATTCGCCAGCGTACTTGAATTCGTAAATAAATGCTTACATGTATGTCAATGTTTTGTATTCCTAGATCCGTAGGTAATGGGCGTATTTCATAATACATCGTCATCTCTCAACAAGCCCTGCATTGAGACCACTATTTAGTGTTTCTAATTACGACGTCTTTTAAAAAGGCTTAACAATTAGGTATCGATAAAAACGTTTTATTTTGTACCACAGGGGAATGTTTCGATATAAATTCAAATTGGCGATCCTCATAATAATGCTTCAATGTAACAAATACCAAGTTTTAAGATGTTAGTGAAAATATGCGTTTATTGTGAGGACTTTCACTTTAATTTATTAAAGCATCATCACAACATAGCATCTATTTTATCTGAGATATTCCTTAGCTTTAAAATCGAAACTTTTACAGCGAGCAAACTATCTCTTTTTGTCATAGTTCTGAAGAAATGATATCATCAAATAGTGTTACTGCTACAAAAGCAAGGCCACGTTGTACTTGATTGATGCTAAGCATCTCTCTAGACAGAATTAAACACCTTAGTCTGCTATAGTGTTACTGCTACAAAAGCAAGGCCACGTTGTACTTGATTGATGCTAAGCATCTCTCTAGACAACATTAAACACCTTAGTCTGCTATAGTGTTACTGCTACAAAAGCAAGGCCACGTTGTACTTGATTGATGCTAAGCAATCTCTCTAGACAGAATTAAACACCTTAGTCTGCTTATCAAACTTTCGTTAATAAAATATCAATCATAATTCAAAGGATCCATATTTTCTTCCAATTCGTAATCACATTGATCCTGATGAACGCCGAATTAGCCGGCGGCTCATCTGGATCAAAACTGTTTATTACGATAATCATGCTTTCACCTGTAGCTTGTATCTGGATCAAAACTGTTTATTACGATAATCATGCTTTCACCTGTAGCTTGTATCTGGATCAAAACTGTTTATTACGATAATCATGCTTTCACCTGTAGCTTGTATCTGGATCTAAACTGTTTATTACGATAATCATGCTTTCACCTGTAGCTTGTTAACAATTCTCCATGAATATTCATGTAAGAAATACTTACGTCATGAATATTAATTTGATTGATTTGTATAATAGCACATGAACACAGGCCCTGGCAGAAACTATACGAGAATCATATCTATATTACATCATAAGCAAACAGAGCAGATCCTGATCAGACGGCTCCTGTGGGAGCCGTCTGATCTGGGTCTACTTTTTTTGCAGATGCGTGAAAATGCGTTTATATGAAGGAAAGAAAGGGTAAATGATTAAGAAAATATGATATAATTTAGTACAGTGACTGCAGTCACTTTGTATTCATATTTAGTACAGTGACTGCAGTCACTTTGTAGTCATCCTTGATAAGGACCCGAACTTACAATATCGGGGAAGTGTGTTGAGATTAGGATATGAGTGTTTTGTGATGGAAAACAGTTTCTTGAACATCCTATGCTTATATTTGTAAATTGTTATTTGTAGATTGTATTCATGTTGAATGAAGAAGCTATCAATATTAATGGTTCAGGAATCCTATTCACAGCTGTTGTTCACAATTAGCTGTTTCACAGAATGCGCTTCATCGATTAATTCTTCTCAACCGATGTTATATACAAAGCAATGAATAACGTATTATGACATCTGAGAAAAAAGCAGACACATTAAAAGCTATATCTGGTTTCAACAAGGCATCGTACCGAGTTTACTCTCAGCTATATCTGGTTTCAACAAGGGGTCGTACGGAGATTACTCTCTGGGTATTACGTTGTAAGCATCGTAATTGGTCTGCATTAACACACACTGGCGTTTGTCTTTCACGGCTACTTATGCGTTTACCTTAGTAGAAATGTACATACATGTATGTTGGTTTTTCGCACAGTAGACAATCCAGTCAGAGACCGTATTCAATATTTCAGGCACGTAAAACGGTAATTTGCATAGAAATAATGAACGGCATCGTGGAAAGGACGACTCTCTGAGGGCTTATGCCCAATTTAATCGGGTTTAAAATATATACCGGGTATTACAATAGCCAAAATGCTGGCTAGATTGATAATACATTGACGGCCTGCATCAAAACTCCACCCCGCAACCACCACATCGATAGCTCATTAGACAAAACACGTTTTCGTAACGGGAGGTCGAGGCCGTGATTCCTGACCGAGTTATACCAAATAAATTAACAAGAGGATTATGACGGCCTTATACGTCTCAACTGAGTACCACCGGTCCATGACAATATCAATATCTTATCATTGCGGTTTCTTTACGTTAATAGTTAACCCATTACCTCATATTGACGCCTTTTGACGCCTCTGTAGAAGTTACTTTTTGAAACCATTGTGATAAATAGAGCAAATGCTTTATTTATCACAATGGTTGCAAAAATGCACGTTTCTAACATGTTCCTTTTCTCTAGTGAATGCTACTTTCGGTAGATTTATTTAAAGAGGTTGGGTCTACAAATAGCCTATTAGGGTATGGGATAAGTACCATTTTGCATATACAGTTCTCTCACTATTCGCGACCTGACATTCGAATTTGCAAACAAATTTGATCCAGTTTAGACTCCGAGTAACTAGGCGCCTCATCAGTATCCAAACTGTTTGACATTCAGTCAAGAGTTTCTCGAAAGCTTAACCCTTTCCTTCATATAAACTAGTTTTCACGTATTTGCAAAGAGAGTATATCCATATCAGACGGCTCCTATAGGAACCGTTTGATCTGGGTCTGCCCTGATTGCTTATGACATGATGTAGATCTGATTTTACACGTTTTGACAAAGTAAAAAATCCCCTGAAAAGCTTATAATATAAAAAATGAGATAAATAAATATTCATGTAGTCATTATTTTTACATGAATACAGAACAGGGAAAGGGTTACTCGATATTCAATGTACAGCGTGGTAAGAGTTGATACAATTTGCGTAAGCAAGGATACAACCGATACGACATTAAAACACAACTATTTAACACAAGTTCTCAATCAAATTATGGTAAGGACCAATGGAACTGGTTGTAGACACTATTGTTCTAGCTGGGTTCTAAGTTTTGTTTTTGGGATCTACTTTTGCAGCGGATCCGAACCATTTATATAACTATATAGAATATAATGTAAATATTATTTCGGTGAAATTATGTCAAACTACTCTTTGAATTAAGAGTAGACCCAGATCAGAACTGCAGAAGTTGCATCTTATTAGTATCTGCTCTGTTTGCTTATTGAATAATATAAATATGATATTTTACAGTTCCTCACACGAAAACGATTTTCCGTGTTCATACGTCATTGGGTAAAGGATAAGAGATGTTTAACCCGATACCTGGCCCACACGCAGGTTTTACGCATTTGCAAACAGGATAGACACAGGTCAGACAAATATTGTAGAACTTGTTGTGCACAATATTTCTCGCTTCTCAGTCGTGCTAGATAAGCTGAGTTACTAAAAATAGCCGTACTAGAAATCCTTATCTGGAACACCCCGTGACTAGTGTATTCATACGCGCGATTGGGTAAAATCAATACAAGGGAAGGACTTCTTACAGAATTATACCAACATTTATATAGGCAGCAACCTTATGAATTGAAATTAATATAAGTAATTAACACGAATATGAAATTCTATTTATCATATTAACACTTTAAAAGCCTATTTAATTAACCGCTTTTGTACTCACTCAGTCATTTATATTTACGACAAAACGTAACGTTTGTGGTTGTCATAACAAATGACGTCATTAGAGGGTTAATACACGTTTTTTCGGGCAATAACATCTGCAGTGTCCCGATGGACTGTTGTTGGCCTGAGCCCGAAGGGCGAGGGCAACAACATTCCCGAGGGACACTGCAGATGTTATTGCCCGAAAACAAACGTGTATTAACGCTATTCTTGCATAAAACCAATTTTCTGCTCTCCTGCATCAATTTAATTCTTCAAAATACAGGCAAAACAACGGCAGCAATACTATACACTTCTTTGACACTTCGGCGATTTATGCTGTTTCTGGGCCACTGTTTTCTTTTCGACGTCAATTCATGATTGTATCAAATACCGTTTACACGGAATTTCATTCAATATGTCTATCACTAAAAACAGTTCATTGTCGGTGCTCCTGGAAATACTCACACCCCGGCGTTCACCTAGCTTAGGTCAAAACGCTGTAGCATTCGCGTCCATTGTTTACCTTAGGCCCGTAATAGGTATAATTAAAACCGGTCAACAACAGCGCGTGAGCACGAGAATCGCCTTGTTAATACATGGTCTAGCGGGACTACAACAGCACGTTTTATGCAAGACTTTGGTGTCACGCCTAAAGTTATGCTGCGGTCTGTTGCTATTAGATATGGAAGTCGTATTACGCAATGTAAAGTAGTACTTCACATATTCGTTAATTTTCTTGGTTTTAGGGCGTATTTCAGCGAGAAAAATAATCACGCATGGGATTTGTTAAAGCCGGGGGGTTCTATACCCTCGGTTGGTCTGTTCCTATCGGAAACTCGCTAAAGCTCGTTTCCGACTGGAACAGACCAACCTCGGGTATAGAAACCCCCGTCTTTAACAAAACCCATGCTTGATTCTATTAATCTTAAGGTAGTTCGCGCTGTTGCTCGGCAAAAATCGAAGTTTATCCAATTAACATCATATTTGGTCCAAGTATTCAGAAAGTTACCGCCAACACGACTGCGACGTTCATTTTAAATTTGACGTCGGTTGCTTAGAAATATATGACGTCAAAAGCGCCCTCTGGTGTCATCTAAGCATTTCACATGTGTTTGGGTATTTCTTTATTTATTTACAAATGCCGGTGTGTATTTCAATGATTCGAAAACTGTTTTGAAGAAGAAGAATAGTTCTTCAACATGATATGCGATATATGTTTTACAAGCGTAATACTTTTGTTCCGTCAAGAGTTGAATGTTGGAAAACCTATTTTACCGCTTTCTGGTATTGGATTATTTTCGCCATTTTCGTGGAATTCCAAAAAAAACTAGACCTATCACTGAACGTGATTCATACCCCCACCTGGCATCCTTGTTGGAAAAGGCATAATATCGGCCCTTGGTCAGATTATAGCCCTTGTGAGGTGAACAGGTGTGTGAAGTTTCATTAGATTATCTTCAATGCTAAAGAAGTTATGACCAAGGTTAAAGTTTCTCACAATGACGACGCAGACAACGACGCCAATGACTACGCCAGGGTGATGGCAATATCTTGATTTTTTTCTTCAAAAGACAGCAGTGCTAAAAATGCTTATGGGAAGTAACAAAAGGGAATTAAACACACTATGAGGATCAAGGGTGTTTATAGTAACATTTTGAAAGTAGTATATATATTTTCTGTAACGTTGCCCAGGCACGCCACACATTCACTGACTTGACCACATCAATGAACGTCGAGGAGGCAGGTCATGCAACAAGCCAGTTTCAAGAACAAAATACAATTTTTTTCAGTCTATTTTTCGATAACATGCACATGCATGTATAGTTTTAGATAATAATCCATGTTGCAAGAAACTGGTTTGTTTAAATAAACATAGCTGTTTCTCATCAATTCAAAAGCAATAATGTATCAATGTATGACAGATTCAAAAGATCTGCTTGACACTGGTCTAGAGACCAGAAGTTTAATATCTAAGTTTACGACAGAACTTTATTTGTTTAAACAGCTATGTTTATGTGCCCATTTCTAATATATGTACAACAAACAAATAATGATGCACTTGCCTTTCATAATTCTATATTGCAAATGTTGTAATGTCCGAATGTTGCAATGTCCCACTGCAATCCTCCAAAATATAATGCGAATGTTGTAATGTCCGAATGTTGTAATGTCCCACTGCAATCCTCCAAATATACCGTTATTAACACTGTTTAAAGGAGTCCAGGACCTTGCCAGGAACAGTCATGGTAGATGCCCGTTAGGTGATGATGCATACCAAATAACAAAGCTCTAGGCTTTGTGGTTTTGAATGAGATTTTTTTTAAAAATATATTATTGTTTTAGGTGTGTTTATCTGTAGTGGTTCAAAAGTTATAGCCAATGTTAAAGTTGGTAATTTGACCTATATATTTGACCTTTGACCTTGAACAGTGACCTTGACCTTGGCATGCGACATGTCAAAATGTGCAGCTTCATGAGACACACATGCATGCCAAATATCAAGTGTCGATACCTATATATTTGACCTTTGACCTTGAACAGTGACCTTGACCTTGGCATGTGACATGTCAAAATGTGCAGCTTCATTAGACACACATGCATGCCAAATATCAAGTGTTTACCTGCAGTGTTCACAAGTTATAGCCAATGTTAAAGTTGGTAATTTTACCTATGTATTTGACCTTTGACCTTGAACAGTGACCTTGACCTTGGCATGCAACATGTCAAAATGTGCAGCTTCATTAGACACACATGCATGCCAAATATCAAGTGTTTATACCTATATATTTGACCTTTGACCTTGAACAGTGACCTTGACCTTGGCATGCGACATGTCAAAATGTGTAGCTTCATGAGACACAAATGCATGCCAAATATCAAGTGTTTATCTGTAGTGGTTCAAAAGTTATAGCCAATGTTAAAGTTGGTAATTTGACCTATATATTCGACCTTTGACCTTGAACAGTGACCTTGACCTTGGCATGCGACATGTCAAAATGTGCAGCTTCATGAGACACACATGCATGCCAAATATCAAGTGTTTATCTGTAGTGGTTCAAAAGTTATAGCCAATGTTAAAGTTAGTAATTTGACCTATATATTCGACCTTTGACCTTGAACAGTGACCTTGACCTTGGCATGCAACATGTCAAAATGTGCAGATTCATTAGACACACATGCATGCCAAATATCAAGTGTTTATCTGTAGTGGTTCAAAAGTTATAGTCAATGTCCCGATCTCGCGCGACAGACGGACGGACGGACGGACGGACGGACGGACCGACGGACCGACGGACGGACAAGGTGTTTCCAATATAGCCCCCACCACAGGTGGTGGGGGTATAACTAGACGGTGAAAGTTTACAAAAAAATTATATGTCATACTCCGTTCACTTCTTAATGGAAACAAGTAAAAAAAAACAATACCTATTCGAGTTCATTTTTTCGCTATGAGTGATTCTGCTAGGTCAACTCATCGTCATATTCGACGTCAACGCGACGTTGATGCGATGTGATCGTCAGTAAAATAATTAATTGCCCTATTTGTCGCTTGACTTTTACAGATAACAATGCAACACTTTATTATTCTGAATATTTATTGATTTTAGTCTCATCGAAGACATGCATTGAAATATACTTTCATACAATTTGAATTAAAAATACAATTTATGAATTAATATATAGTGCAGATACTAAGTTTTGGGTAAAACCTTTAACAGTATATAAACGCCTTTAACGCATTAGAGTTCCATTGTAAGCCCGAGCGAACCATTAAATTATGCAGCGGACCCGATCCGATTTATAGATAATGATAGAGGTTTGGTCCTGTGAAACATTCAGATGTCGTTTAAAAAGCGTTGTTTTAAATGTACCTCCTGTGAACTACTAATGCACCGGACAGGAACCAATTTAATAACTTTGATAGAGAATCACATAAAAGATAAGTCTTATAAAGTTTGATTAAAAGCCATGACACAGTTTAAGAACCGTTCAACACACGTGACGTTATTGAGGCATATTGTTAAAACTGCAAATGTCAACAGACAGCATTTGTTGGTTTTATTTCCAACCATAGCATTGTGATCAAAAATGATATCTACCAATGTAATAAAGAGGTATTTGCACGTGCGACTTAACATAAGGTCGGAGAGTGATATTGGTCCTCCCATTGATATTAGCTCTTGGGTCAATATCAAACTACTCGTCGGCCCTAGTCGCCCGTGTAATAACCTCTCTATACATCAACGCAAAGCCTGGTTAAAAACCTTACTGAAAGCATTTGCAGAGAAATTTAAAGTTGAAGATAATTATACCGATTCTATGGTATGTAGGAAATATATTGATTTGTGAATTTGTCATGTATTTATGACTTGTATTATTGATTATAAATGCATTCATAATGGATATTCTTTAACCCTTTACACCATAAATACGCCTCTCTATTCCTTTGCAAACAGGGTAGACCCAGAGTAGATCAGGGTCTGCTCTGTTTGCTTCTGAGACAATATACATGCAGTTATGATTCTACAGTCTCTGCCATGACTATATATTCCTATGTTCTTGTGATATTATGATAAATAATCTTATTAATATCCAACATGTCATTATTTCTTACATGCATATTCATTGAGCAAAGGGTTAACCCAATTTTACATATGACTGCAACCTTTACAGGGTTGAGCAAACTGAAGACACGTACATTTCCAGATACTCTAGCAAACTTGAGACACGTACATTTTCAGATACTCTAGCATACTTCAACACGTACATTTCCAGATACTCTGGCATACTTTCCCACGTACGTTTCCAGATACTCTAGCATACTTCAACTTCAGCATGATGATTTACTGTGTACCCAGTGCTGCACTCGAAAGTAACGTACTCAAATAAGGCAAAACAGAAGTTAATCATGCAGATATAAACTGTAGTGGGTGGGGTAGTTATGATAAGTAGATGCCTTGATTTTTATACAAATGTGTACCTTCAATATGCGTACATGTATTATGTATGCATATCTAAACACTTTTGTTGTGCATATAATGTATGCTAATATGATGTGCATGATGCATGCAAATGCGTATAGTGTATGCTAATATGATGTGCATGATGCATGCAAATGCGTATAGTGTATGCTAATAGGATGTGTATGATGCATGCAAATGCGTATAGTGTATGCTAATAGGATGTGTATGATGCATGCAAATGCGTATAGTGTATGCTAATATGATGTGTATGATGCATGCAAATGCGTATAGTGTATGCTAATAGGATGTGCATGATGCATGCAAATGCGTATAGTGTATGCTAATAGGTTGTGTATGATGCATGCAAATGCGTATAGTGTATGTTAATAGGATGTGTATGATGCATGCAAATGCGTATAGTGTATGCTAATATGATGCCCATGATGCATGCAAATGCGTACGCTCATACTCTGCAAACAGTACATATTTGTCGTATGCTAATATGATGAGCATAAAGTTACCATTAAATGACCAGTCATTCATTCACTCATTTTGTTTATTGCAAGTCAAACCATACTTTCTATGAAAGGCAACTGTTAAATCGATTGAAGACTAAAACGACTCTCCTGTCTTTATAGAAACACCGGTTTCCACGCACAGATTATCCAAGAACATCCCAGTGGGAATGATATCATCAAATACGACAACCTTGACAAAGGTCATCATTAAACAAATACAAGAGCAATAGGATCTACGTGCAATTTAGGTAGAGCCAGTGTGATTGGTAATCGCAATGGGACTTACGTTGTATGACAATGGCTGTGTATGTATATGATTTAAATAAATGAATAATTTGAGTAATGTTTTCTTATAATAAATGATGATGCGTCTGAGAACTAACCCACATGCCAATCATTGAACCGTTATAGTTACATTTGTTAAGATCGTTCATCATATGTATACCCCGAACCTCTCTACAGCGTTCATTTAACCCGTACTCTGTTCTATATCCATGTAAGAAATCATGACATCATGAAATTTATTAGCTGAATTGTTATTATTACTTTTCAAGGAAACTGTCTTTGCTTGGACACAACCAGTAGAATAAGATCTATATCATGTCAAAAAGCAAACAGAACAGACCCTGATCATACGACTCCTAAAGGAGCCGTCTGATCTGGGTCTACTCTGTTTGCAAATGCGTGAAAAAGCGTTAATATGAGAGAAGGGATTAATAACAAAACATGAGTGACATGACACGCTAGTGTGTGTTTGACCTTTTTTCACGACAGCATTCTTGTCTGCTGGACACATTTTTGTCTGCTACAACTTTTAAAATAGGTGTTTGTGCAATAGATATACACAGTGTCAAACAGTTTGGATCCTGATTAGACGCACACTTACCCGGCGTCTCATCTAGATCCATACTGTTTGCATATGGTATCACAGACCAGTCTTCATGTGACTGGATGGATTAATGAAGGTCAAACGTACTGCAACATCTTCCTATTCGAGCTTTCTTCATTGCTTTCATCTTGCAATGAGCTACCACGTTTTTTAAACCTTTCCTTCATATAAACGTGTTTCCATGCATTTGCAAAGAGAGCGGACCCAGATCAGACGGCTCCTATGTCTGATCAGGGTCTGCTCTGTTTGCTAATAGAATTTGATAGATCTGTTTCTTTAGTTTCTAAAATGGCTACAATGTTCCACCTTCCATATTTCATTACGGCTATTTTGTCCATAAATATTCAGTAGGTTTTGAAATTTGGAATAATCACAGAACGGAAATGATTAAAAATCTCTAATAATATCCTACATGATAACATTCTGTTTAGTCTAAACAGACCGAAAACCATATTTACGATACAGGCGTACTACAGTAGAACCTGTCTTAAGCGCCCATATGGCTTTGTAAGAGAGGTAGTAGCTTAATGCAGCTCAAACGTAATGCACAAAGCTTATATAGTAGTTTTCTGCATTACGTTTTACCTGCATTAAGCAACCACCTGCGTGCGTTTTAAGACTCATGTCTTCACTAAATGAACGTCTGTTTAGCACATGGTCTACTGTACTTTGTATTAAATAATCACACTATTTAGAAAACCAATTAAAACGTTCGAGTTTTATTGATATCTGCAAAATATATTCCATGACGCAAGTGTCCAATCTGGATTCATCAGTTTGCAAGTGTTAGTCAAGACGAAGAGTTTAACATGCTCAGTAACACCACGGCACTGCAAAAAGGGCATATATGGGGACGGTATACTGAATAAAATATGTGCGAGCGTTTTTAATATTTTGTTCGCACTACATTGACAATACAGCACTAAACGTGTGCAGTTGCCAAACAATGCCAATAGACACAAGCTAAATAATGAAACGCGGAAAATAAAATGTGGGCATTCGTATTCTCAAATCTTAAATTACTGGAAGGTTATACGGCCCTTATTTTAACTATTAAACGAATCTTACTTTTCCTGAAATCGTCATGGTACATTGTCAAAGTTTAACCTTTTACTCCTTATATACGCATACCAACACCGATGAGCCGTCTGATCAGGATCTACTCTGTTTGCTTATGAAATTATATAGATCTGGTTCTACTGTTTGAACAAGTGTCAAACGTTTTCTTGTTCTCATTAATATTGACATAATTAATAGTCATACACAAATGCGTTAAGGTATTTCTGCTGCAGGTAAACAATATGACCAGTTACATATGACCATATGCTTTTTATTGGACAATTTGCTGTGATTGAAATATAGTGGTGTTTGAAAAAAGTGAAATTGGAACATTTATCATAAGGCAAGGACTTATTAATACACCAATATGACTAGAGAATATACTTTGAAGGATCTTTTTGAAAAATAAAATAAAAACAAGATGTGTTTGTGAAACACTATGCCCCCTCATATATTTGACCTCTGACCTTGAAGGATGACGTTGACCTTGACATGTCACCCCTCAAAATATGCAGCCTCATGAGATACACAAGCATGCCAAATATCAAGTCTCTATCTCTACTGGTCCAAAAGTTATGGCCAATGTTAAAGTCGTCGATTTGACCCACATATTTGACCTCTGACCTTGAAGGATGACCTTGACCTTGACATGTCACCCCTCAAAATGTGCGGCTTTATGAGGTGCATATGTATGCCAAATATCAAGTCTCTATATGTACTGGCTCAAAAGTTATGACCAATGTTATAGTTGCTGACAAACAAACAAACAGACAAACAGACAGGGCAAAAACAATATGCCCCCCCCCCCCCCGACTATCGTCAATGGGGGCATAACAATCTGGAAAAGTGAGTTATATGATACCTCTTTTTGTATATTTTCAGGTAAGAAATTAAAGTTTTATTTAACTATTAAAGTGAAATTGGGACATTTATCATATAATAAGGAATTATTAATACACCAACAGGACTATGTTAGATATTTGGAAAAAAAAATCTGGAAAAATGAGTCATATGACACCTCTTTTTGCTTATTTTCAGGGAAATGTTTTGCATACATCCAGGTAAAAATTAAAGTTTTATTTAACTCTTAAAAAGCGTTGCTTAACATTTATGAACTCCACTAGGACCTTTACTTAATAACTTTATTAAATCAATTGCTGAAAATTGTTAAAAATATTATATTTTATCAATTTTTAATATGAAGGTCAAATTGAAAGGAAGTAAACAAACGGCCATTGCTGAAAATACCTTAAAATACGAAAATCGTAATTTCTCCACCAAACCCTTCGTTTTGACAACTCTTTAGAATCGCCTCAAAGATTAAACAAAGGGTTTGATGGAGAAATAAAGCAGCTATTATTGACCGGAGTGTACTTTACAGATCTTAGCTGTGCTTTTGTCATAACAAACGCCTCCTTGTCCATATAGGTGTTTAAACTGGGAATACCAGTTGAGGTCGTTAACAAATCTAGGACGTTACAGCAATATATAACTTTACAAATTGAGTGTGCCCACAGGGACATTATATCTGTTGTCTACGGATCGTTTCAGTTCTTTCGACCTATTTGCATAACAAACAGCAGTTAATATGTACGGAGAAGTCTTACGTGTATCGAAATCTGTTTTCTCGGATTCAGGAATGTTCGACTAATACTTGTAAGATGAGTTTTGTTAACACCTATGCCTGACTCCCTTGACGCATAATGTGATTAGTTTGTCAGTTCAATTTATCTTTGCATACACTGTTTTAAATTAGAAGCAGAATCAAAGGGAGATTTATATACAACTTTGACTATCTATAGGCGCCATAGGCGAACCCGTGATAACCATTGCAAACAGTTTAGATATTGGCGTCTCCTCAGAATCCAAAGTGTTTGATTCTGTTTATATTTGTACAAAGAATTTGAAGAAAAAGCCACTTTGAATCCTTTAGTAGACGATTATCTAAGCAAATGAAATTAATTGGCGCCGAAAGGGTTAAGCTATAACGCAATTTTCATCACACGCAATACAATACCACCATTTATAATCAACAATTGCAGGAGGAATACCCATACATATAATTCAGATAATTGTAATCACCCTAATTAGTCTATGTATTTGGACACCCAATGCCTTTTCTTCATGGTTTTGTAAAGTCAAAACATATATTTTGGCAACATGTTCATAACCTTAAATTAGACTAACATAGTAGCAAATAGTACATACCCCGATCAAAATGCTCTTTTAAGAGTAACTTACTATCGGTTTGCTAGTTCTATCATTTAAAAGCATATCTCAATGACTGTGATCTAATGCGATAATGCACAGCTATGATTTGTTATTTCGATTCTAACACGATTTTTTAAATTAAAAAAAAAGTCTTTTTCCGGAGTAACCGACTTTTATCCATGATGTACCTGTAAAGGGCCAAATCGTAACCGAAAAGAACAATTCCAAAAGTACAAATATGAGTCACGCAGGAAACACCACATACAGAACAAACAGCCGCCCGTCAGCAACACAAGAAAATACAGGAAATGTACATAACTAGCAAAAAAGAGACGCACAAAGACAAAACAAACAATAGGGGGAAGATGGAAATACCGCCTTGGAACGGTCTTTGACAAAAGTCACTGGGGGTGTTAAACCGGTTTTGGGGCGCCAATCCTCACACTTATTCCATCCCCACCCTAAAAGACAAACAGTGTAAATAAACGTATCTCCTCTCCGACTAATCTACAACAACCGCGTTTGCAAATACAGTGGTTAAGTGCATGAAAAACATTTAAGTGAAACATAATGTATCCACCTATCGCTAGTGTACTCAATGATTGATCTGCAAATAGACCTTTAATTAGACCTCTTTGATGGTCGTTTAAGACCGATTCTATTGCATATAACATGGGAGTTAAAGGATTAAAAGTACAAACATGAGTCATGCAGGAAACACCACATACATAACAAACAGTCGCCCGAACAGCAACACAAGGGAACAGCAAATGTATATAACTATAAAAACATCAAGAGACGCACAAAGACAAAACAAACATACAATAGGGGGAAGATGGAAGTGCCGCCTTGGAACGGTCAGTGACAAAAGTCACTGGGGGGGGGGGTTAAACCGGTTTATGAGCGCCCAACCTGACACTTATTCCATCCACACCCTAAAAACAAACAGTGTAAATAAACGTATCCCCTCTCCGACTAATCGTATCCACTCTATCTAATCTACAACAACCGCGATGGCAAATACAGTGGTAAAGTGCATGTATAACGAAAACATTTAAGTGAACAAACTGTATCCACCTATCGCTAGTGTACTCAATGATTGAGTTGCAAACATAGTAACTGTAGAAAAGTAATAATGGGTACGACAAAAACGAAATAGTACAGATATTTGACGTCCTCCTTCCGTTTCTGGATTTAAGAGGTCGCCTTCATAGAGTACTAAACCTTTCTCGTCGGCGTACATGCAAATAGGCCAGCGTGATTGCCAACTGTAAAAAGGTTGACAACTAAACATGCAGTATGTTGTAGTACTATAGGATCATATCCATTTTTAATGAATTTTTTAACATATTTGATGAACAAAGTGAGAAAATCGGTATGTCCCATAATTTTACGAAGTTTGTAAATCACATCATCATAAAATTCAGGATGTGAAATACCGTGTCGCAGAAGTGCCTTGAGATTACATTGGTACTTGTCAATGAGAGATTTCGATAGTAAAATTTAGAGAAAGTTTTTCTTAGTTTATTGTTTTCTATATCCTTACATAGAATACTACGAATGAAACCATCATAATGTACCATCAAGTAGCATTGAAACAATGCAATGGTAAATAATGTCACTATATTTTAAATGAAAGAGGAACCATGTGAAATTAAACATTTCGTTACAATTTGATATTCAAAGGTCCCGTCCTAAACCTTAAGTAAGCATTAATATGGTTTTAACAAATCAACAGAATCAGAAAAAATGAAAACAAAAGCTACAAATTTGTCCTTGAGCTGCGACTGAAATGTCCTTGAAGTAGTTTTGTAGAATTATATCATGTATTTTCAACACGCCAGTAGTACATATTCAAATACTTACTGTAAATACAAACTGGACCAACGAGTCGAGTTGGGATCGAAAGGTTTCAACACCACGAGGATATATAACAGCAGTATAAATGGGGTATGAACAGAAAACTATGTCTGCGCTGAGTTGTGAGCAGTGCTGTATTTGATTGGATACTTTTCAATTAAGTATGGCCATATTCTATAAAAACGAAAGATTATTTCTCTATTGACAGTGAATATATCGAATGTTTTAAATAAAACAGTAGTAAAGTCAGGCAGGAAAAGCCACACACAAAACGCCACCATCACCAAAACACCTACAGAAAGCAATTTATATAGCAATTTATACTCATACACAAACACACATACAGTAGAAAGTCACATACAAGACGCAATCACTACCAACACATCGATAGACAATATGTCACACACACAACCAACCACACGAGAAGAACACAGAAAACACCAACAAATACACAAGCACCAGCGACAAACATGAACAAAACACAAACACAAAGACACAAGACAAACAAATGTAAGGGTGACAAAGAGAGAACCGCCTTGGCACGGTCAGTAGCAAAATCACCACTGGGGGTTTAAACCGGTTTACGGACGTCCTAACCTCGCACTTATCTCAAAGTCACCCTAGCTTAACAAACATTGTAAATAAAGGTATCCCCTTCGGACTTCCCCACAGTTCATCTTAAGTTCATCTTGTTTATCCTTTGACTCCAATATTGTTACGTTAAGAAAACTACGAATTAAAGGTTCTTTTCTCGCAATGTATTTTTTTTATAAAAGAATCTAACAGGAAGAAACTCTTTATATACGTAGTATATATTTATTCAAACTATTTCTTGTTAAAGTGAATTGTAAACAACATACTATCTTATATTGTAAAGCGGTAGTTACACCAAACGCGGATAGTATTCGTGATTGAGCGAGTTGCCCTTCTCATGCTAATCATTCAAATGTGAATCCATCCACTATAGCCAATTATGGAGTGAATCATTCTTAACCCTTTATTTCATGGCTATTAAGGTAAAACATATACTGACATAATGTTAATTAACTGACTTTTATAATGAAACAATGAATAGGGGAATTTTATGACAGAAACTGTATAATAGGATCTATATCATTTAATATACAAACAGAACTGACTCTGATCAGACGACTCTATCTGCAAAAGGGTTAAATGCGTATATATGGAGTAAACGGTTAAAATCTAGATCAAGAGAAAACACGGTATTATCATGGTAAATAGTGCACTCTGATCAGGCGACTCTGTCTGCAAAAGGGTTAAATGCGTATATATGGAGTAAACGGTTAAAATCTAAATCAAGAGAAGACACGGTATTATCATGGTAAATAGTGCAGACCCACATGAGACAGCTCCTCCAGGAACGGTCTCATATGGGTCTACATTATTTGCAAATACAGCCGTGTAGGCTATCAGCTTGAGAAGGACAAATGCCAATGCGATAGTATATAAATGATACAAATGTACATTGACCTTTGGAAAATATGTTCCCTCTTTGCTTGCGCGATGACAGGCCGAGGGTAGTACTCTATGATGGTATACTCTTAAACTTGGATACAAGATGAGCTTACCAGACTCATGTATTACTTTTTCCCTGTCGTGTCCTTAACGGCTTACCTGCAGGTGCTCTGACTTCAGCAAAGTCATTGAGTACATATTTGATGGATTGTCACAGTTATTATGATGTTTTACATGTTGTCCTGTGTTCACCGTCGTCTATGTTGTGGGTAAGTCCAGCGGGGATACCTTTATTTACAATATTTGTAAAGCTAGGGTGACTTTGAGAGAAGTGTGAGGTTAGGACGTCCGTAAACCGGTTTAAACCCCCAGTGGTGTTTTTGCTACTGACCGTGCCAATGCGGTACTCTCTTTTTCACCCTTCCTTTTGTTTGCCTTGCGTCTTTGTGCTTGTGATTTTGTTCGTGCGTGGAACGTTTGTCTCTGGTTCTTGTGTGTCTTTTGGTGTTTTCTGTGTTCATTTTGTGTGTGTGTGTGTGCGTTTGGGTGTGTGGTTGTGTGTGTGTGTGTCATACTGTCTATCGGTGTTTTGGTGGTGGTTGCGTCTTGTATGTGGCTTTGCCTGCTTGACTTTACTACTTTTCCATTTAGAGATCTGATGCAAATGTCAAAGATATTCTATCAATAAACTTGCCAAAACATTGAATATGGGAAAACTGTCAACACATTGAATATGGGAAAACTGTCAACACATTGAATATGGAAAAACTGACAGTTGCAAACAATATAGCCCCACACCAGAGGAATGCTAGAGGAGTTCTCTAACTAGAGTTTGCAAGCTGTCTCATTGAACAACGATGGACCAAACCTCCCTGATAATTCATCTTCAAAAAGTTGAAATATCCAAAACACTTTTACTTTCTTTAAAAGTACAAAAATGAAATGAGTCATGCAGGAAACACCACATACAGAACAAGCAGTCGCCCGAACAGCAACACAAGGAAACAGCAAATGTACATAACTATAAAAACAACAAGAGACGCACAAAGACAAAACAAACACACAATAGGGGGAAGATAGAAGCAACGCCTTGGAACGGTCAGTGACAAAAGTCACTGGGGGGTTTAACCGGTTTATGGGCGCCCAACCTCACACTTATTCCATCCCCACCCTAAAAGACAAACAGTGTAAATAAACGTATCCCCTCTCCGACTAATCTACAACAACCGCGACGGCAAATACAGTGGTAAAGTGCATATATAACGAAAACATTTAAGTGAACAAACTGTATCCACCTATCGCGAGTGTACTCAATGATTGAGCTGCAAACAGAGTAACTGTAGAAAAGTAATAACGGGTACGACAAAAACGAAATAGTACAGATATCCGACTTAATTGCAATACTACATCCATTTTAACATATTCGAGTAATCAGTCCGTGTGGCGGAAAAGAGAATAATTTATAGTGTGGTTGTAAAAAACAATAGTCCATGCACTTGCTGGCTAAATGTCAAACATTAAGAGCATTGTAGAAATCTTTATTTATTCCAATTTATCACTTGTAGAAATTCCACAATGATATTCTATAGAACTGATGTAAGTTTATGATACTCAAAAACAAATAGGTATGTAAATGATGGTTACACTTAGTTTCAACAATGCATGAATAATAGCGATTTTGTAATCAGTCTAATCTATTTTGCAGATATAAGAGGTGATTCATACATAATTCAGCAGCGGATGCCATAAACTCAAAATTACCATAAAATTTTCATTTCTTTCACTTCGTAATTTAGATCATTTCTCTTCATGATTTCTACAAACAACCTTGCCAGGGAATTAATGAGACTTTAATCAATTGTTAGTGAATAACCTTGTCTACCTTGAGTTGTATTTGCTTCAGCGATATCAGAACAAAACATGTTCAGTAATCCTCACTGGTCCCAACATTCAACTAAGTAACTGTGTCGGTTTTTAAAACCGGTGATTACTTAATGCATGGTGAAAGTCATGCAGAAAGCTACTCTGTGAACTTTTTAGCACGACTTTCACAATGCAGATGCAGTCAACAGCCTAAACAGGTCCCAAATATTCTATACTAAAATTTCGGTTTAAAGACAGTTTACTATGCACACCAGATATCTCTTACTTTAGCAGCAAATATAACGGTTTCCGAATTTATTCTTATAAAAGTGCACTACCTCTCTGTGTCACAAACAACCTTATTTTATAAAAGAATCTAACAGGAAGAAATGCTACTTATGCATCCTTGTTAAATACTCGTATCGAGCTATAATTACTGCATGCTTATTGTGTATGCTATTGGAATGTCGACAATGCGGATATGTTCGTCTTGCTATATCTTATGGGGTTTACATTTCTCAGCTTATTCGTTTTGCTCGGACATATATGACAAACTTCGAAAGAACTTTTAAACATTTTATCACCATAATCTGCTCATTAGCAAATGCTACTTAATTTACATGTTTTTGTCTTCTAAAGTTAGGTATTTCACATCTGGAGTTAAGTCGACGCCGTTTATTATCACAATGGAAGCAATCTAACTGAGCACATTTGTGTCGATAGAATGTATCTTTTAATTTCAAGCAGGCTTTTCTCTATTTCTTTGCAAAGGCAAAACCTGAGTACCAAACGGTTTGGACTTTGATGAGATGCCGAGCTACTTTACACCACACTTGACTTGTTTTGAATGTAAATGGTGTGTCTACCGTAGTGTCTACCGTAGTGTTGTGAAAGTGCATGAAATGCAGTAGAACCTGTCTTAAGCGGCCATCAAAATAGGTCTAATTATAGGTTTGTTAAGCAGGTGGTAGCTAATATGCTGATCAAAAGTGATGTATACGTATTATTTATTTAATCATTGCTATTCCTGTTTTAACATCTTTCTTATCCACAGGTATTTAGTTCGTTAATGTATTTTTGTTAGGAAACTTTGTTTTAGTCGGTAAATAGCTTCTAGCTAATGTTAAATTTTATTCTGTAACACCCGACTATAAATAGTTTCTTGTATAGGAGCTTTCTACATTACTGTTGTCCTGCATTAAACAACCACCTACTTTTAAGACTACCATGTTCAATAAATGAATGGGCGCTTAAGAAATGTTCTGCTGTCTTTCAAACTATGTGGATTTCTGTTAAACTTCGAGGAGGCAGATATCCAAATTACATAAAGGTACACAAACCAGTATAAATTACCCCATAAATGACCAAAACTGAGTCATGATCATTTTACACAAACGTGTTGCCTTTTGCTGATGCTCCTCGAGAATTGGGACATTCAGTTGCCGATTTGTCCATCCGTGGTTCACTACTGTCTTCTGTTTTGCTCGGAGCATATATTGTCCAGAACAAACTCACCGTAAATATCCTAAGTATTCTGACAGACCAACGTAAGCAATTAGTGCAAACCTAGATCAAAATGGTGCTAAATATAAACATTCAGCTTTACAGACCAATGGAGAAGGACATATTTGTGTCAGATTACTTCCTGTTATTAAGATATTTACCGCGCTATAGAATTGAACGCTGGTACAGATTTGGTCAATGCTTTCCAATGAATAATGATAAAAAACCATTGGAGCAAGGCATATATTGTTGAGGATATGCTCTACTTTGTATTATTCTAAATATTTTAACTAGTATCTAGCTTTAACACGATAGCTGCTGGATCCCAGTCTGTTGCAATACGTTCACGGGTTTGAGAAACTATTGACCGAGTGTCAAATAGCTTGGATCCTGACGAGAAACGAAGTTACTCGGTGTCTTATCCAAGCTATTTGGAACACAAGTTAGGTCGCACATAGCATATAAAGCTATACTTCAAATTCATTTTGTTCCCAAACACCCATCCCTGTCTTTGTCCATGACAAAACAACTATCTTAATAATATCAGGTTCAGATTTCACGTTTTATAGCCATTTGTTACGTTATCATACTATCTGACGTACCGCACAAACCTGGCCTGGAACCGTTTTATCTGTTCATAAATCTGCTATGAATTCGATTAAATGTTGACGACTTCGACCCTTACAGAGCTATAAACGACCCAATTAGCATTTTCAAGCAACACTAATCTAGATAAGATAACTGAAGTGGTTGGGTCTATCCAGATAAGACAACTGACGTGGTTGGGTCTGTCCAGACAAGGCAACTGAAGTGGTCGGGTCTGTCCAGATAAGACAACTGAAGTGGTTGGGTCTGTCCAGCGTATTCGGCGTGCAAAGCAAATCTTTGATAGGCCATTTGTCACCGCTTTTTAAAGTATGATGTATATTCAATTTCGCTCTAAAACTGCAATCTTAGGAGTGCAAAATGGTTTGAATTCTGATGTGACGCCGACTAATCTAGATCCAAACTGTTTGTGCATTCAAAAGATTTGAAGGATTATTATCAAATGTCTCTGCTCAATCTTCACACTTATGAAGCATGTTGTTTCTTAAGAATGTTTTTATAACAATAAGGCAATACTTAATATATTGATTCATAGTGTAAACCCGTATGTATGTATGTATGTATGTATGTATGTATGTAGTGCGTACTTCTCGTTCAATATATCCATACTGGTATACATGCGTGCCATTTGTATGTAGTGCGTACTGCTTGTTCAATACATCCACACTGTAATACATGCGTGCCATTTGTATGAAGGAAGTGCTGCTCATTCAATATATCCGCACTGTAATACATGCGTGGCATCTGTATGTTAGCTACAGTAAAAACTTACTCGATAGTTCTAAGTTTTAGTATCGAAGAATTTGGAACTTTTAGACAGGTGGCAGTTAGAGGGGTTTTCTGCATGACTCTCATCCTGCATTAAATTTTATTTCCTAATAGACTACTATGAGTACAAACAGGAGAAAAAGTGATTCAGATAATCACTTCTGTTATCTACAAATATGTACTTGTAACACGGTGATCAACTAATTTCCACAGTAATCTAGTACTAGAAAACATAATAACTCTTTACTTTTTATGCATTTGCAAACAGAGTAAACCCAGATCATAGGCTCCAATAGGAGCCGTCAGATCATGGTCTGCTCTGTTTGTTTATGATATACCTTAGATCCGATATTACAGCTTCTGAAATATTATGTTCATAGTACCGTTATAAAGATTCTGTTAATTAATATTCTTGATGTTATTATTTCGTTCCTGAATATTCATGGAGTAGAGTGATAAATACTGAATTAGGATAATGCCTCGATAAAATGATCGGTTAAAAGAAATCTAATCCACGAACCTTAAGAAAGGTAGTAGTTTAATGCGGGGCAAAGGTCAAGCAGATAGCTGCTGGAGTTGTCTGCATCACTTCTGTTTTGCATTAAACCTTTACTTCGTGTTAACCCCCTTTTCAAAGCTTTGCAAATAGAGCGAGGGTGAGGGTACAGAGAAACTAGGGCGCGATGCCCTACTCTTACTATCGACAGCAAATTACTTAGGTCCAGTACAGTCACACAATAACACTCTATCTGATCAGGGTCCAGGCTGTTTGCTGGTCAAATTGTTACTAAATTACACGGGTGGAAATACCACCGTCTATTTGAAAGCGTATGTTTACTACTAATCGAGTGTGTTTCAAATAGTGACCTTGAAACACGATATCTAGAGCATGCTAATTTGATATTTTCATCTCTACCTTCAGGAAAACTCCTGTTGGAGTGGACATTGCGAGTCTTCGTGATATAGTTAAAGAAGTGGGACAAAAGAAACAGAAAAAGAGACCGACGCAAAATTAAGTAGTACTGCGTAGTTACAGCATACGGCGTTAACTTATACACAATCTGTAAACTATGCTTCTTGTTAAATCGTCTAGATAACACTGTAGAGTCCGTCCGAAGGCTGGCTAGGAGCTTTTGGACAAGTGTATCATTTTATGGTAAAATAATAATATTGATAAAGACTATTTAACGTAGAAACAGCGAAACTATTCAACCACTGAAAACAACAGTGCAGGAAACTAAAACCGTATATTTTACAGATGAAGAAAAGGCAAATTGTTTAAATGATTATTTCGCATCCATTTTGACGATTGATGATTCAAATACAGTACTGCCTCCTTTTGCGCTTCTCACATATCACGAACTGAACAATATTCTACTAACAGAACTGGAAGTTATAGATGCCATAAAAATGAGGATCAATAAAGCAGGCGAGAAGACCAGATAAGCCACAAAGTTCTTAAAAATATATGCCACACAACTGCTAAACCTTAACAAGTCTATAAGAACCTGTATATATCCTAAGATCTGGAAATCAGCTATCGTTATGCCTATTTTTTAAAAAAGGGGGACAAATACTCAGTCACAAATTATCGACCAGAATCGCTGCTTAGCTGCCTTGGTAAACTTATGGAAAGGGTAATCTATAAACATGTTTATAATCATTTAGTGACAAACAGTCTTATATGTGACAAACAATCTGGGTTTCTTACTGGGCATTCTTCTGTCATCAACGTCTGGATATGTATCACCAAATTACTAAGTCTCTTGATTCCAAAATGTATACCTGTATGGTGCTCTGTTATAAATCAAAAGTCTTTGATAGAGTTTGGCACAAAGGTCTGATCTTTAAACTAAGACAAAATGGAAATATTGGTTCGTTTTTATCTTGGATTGAAAGTTACCTTAGCGGCAGATCTCAAAAGGTATATATAGGATCGTCAGTTTAACAAACTTTGCTAATATCCGCAAGTGTGCCGCAAGGGCCTAAATCCGGTCCATTATTCTTTTTAATATAATTATGTAAATGATATAGTTGACAAATTACTAAGTATAACTCGCCTCTTTGTGGATGACACATCTATCTCTTCTACGTCGAGAAACAAAGATGACATTGTAGGTATTTTAAATCATGACCTAAATCTAATCTCCAGTTGGTCAAAACAATGGCTAGTTGATTTCAATCCAAGCAAAACTCAGACCTTATATTTCTCACCTCACAGAACTGACAATCATCCAAACGTAGTTGTTGAAGGTATACCAGTAGCATTTGTCGATCATCAGAAACATTTAGGGCTCACTTTTAGTAACAATGGAAGATGACATTGTCACATCAACAATGTAATTCAATCAGCGTCAAAAGCATTTAGGTATGTTAAGAAAAATCAAATATTCAGTAAAGAGAAAAACAATCAACCAAATACATATATCTTTTTTACGACCGCTATTAGAATACGCATCAGTTGTTTGGGAAGGGTGTACACTCTACGAAAACGAAAATCTAGAAAAAAAAGTCAAAATGAAGCTTCAAGATTAGTAACTGGTCTCACCAGATCTGTCCCGCCTGAAAAAATATTCAAAGAAATTGGTTGGCTGTCTCTCTCGGACCGTCGAAAATATATAAAATGTGTTATCACATACAAAGTACATGTACTGTCTGATTTAACGCCCTCGTATTTAAATGAGATATTTCTAGATAGTCCAATCGTCAAACACTTATAACTTAAGGAATGTCCAAGATCTGACAGTGTTATATCGTAGGACTAAACTATTTGCTAATTCTTTTGTCCCTTCATTAACTTCCCTGTGGAATGCATTGCCTAAAAGTGTTAGGCATAACCTTATCACATTTCAAACACAAATTAAAGGCAACGTAAAACGTCGCCCCGTACTACAGTACTAACAACACATGCGGATTGGCTGTGATAATTAATGACAACAAGACAAGTGAAACAAAAAACGATAATGTGGAAGGTTACAAAACCGAGGACCAAAAGGAGGAGAAAAAAGGTAAGATTGAGCTTTCTACAATTACTACGACGTGAACAAACTTGATGCCCAAACAGGTTTTACCAAACTGTCTGACACCAAAAAGGAAAGTTCGATGGAACAAAAAATAGCTAGTAAAAAGAAACAAGAACGGAAACAGATCATGTGCCAGATAATGAGTATTATATCATCATAATGAACGCAATCCAATCTAGTCAATAAAAGAAGAAGAAAACACGAAGAAGAACGTTGATGTACCACATGGTTATTATATGGATAACTCTGATATATTTCTTGCCGAAAGTGATGCTAGCAACTCGACAGAAACCACACCAGAGAATGGTGCTGGCGAGAAAAGAAAGTTCATAAAAAAGAAACAGAAAAACCGAAGGATTCACGAGCAAATTGAACAATATGATATAGACGACAAACAGGAATTGGATGACACCAAAAATAAGAATGTTGATAGAAAGGAAAAGAAGAAAAAAGGATAATGTGCAAGATGATGACAATGAGCATAATGATAATGAATTAAAAGGAAAGATGAAACAGGAGATGATAAGGACGTATTTCTTTGCACAGGGTCAACTTAAATCTACCGAAACATTCCACATTTCGGAGTTTGAAGAATTTGTAGTAGCAGATGAGACCATGGAAGTCAAAACAAGTGACGAAGAAAGTAAAATGACGGAAGAGATAAAAATGGAATGAATACACAAAGATGGCGATAAACGATGCAGAAATATTCACAGAACAAAATGAGACCGGGACTACATTATTAACATCTCCAGGCGAAACGGCTGGGAAAAAGCAAGACTTGGATTTCACCTTATCTGCAGATATGTGGTCAGCTATAGCACCAATACATAGAACGTATGGAAGAAAAGGCCGTAAATAAAAAAAAAACTGTTAGGAGACTGGTCAGACATTTTTGCCGAAAATGTACGACAGACGCAACCAGGTTGTATCTTGAAATTTAAATGGCAAAACGTGAAAATGCCCAATAGCAGGAAAGCGTCGATGACGTTTTTGACCGCAAAAGCTGACTGCAAAGGAATAAACTGCAGTGCAAATTGAAATTCAATATTACAAAAGAACCGCTGTCTCAAGAAGAAGTGAAGGTTGATTACGCTGTTGATTACAGCGCGTCCTTCATGGTGAACAAATTGCAAAAACATCTGCTCCCGATGAGTACTATGCAAATGTAACGAAAGGTCCTCCAGAAAGAAGAATATTTACACCCGAAAATATTGGTAGAATTCGAAACACCCAAAGAGAGCTACAATACTAATCAGTACATACAGGACACTGGGATGGATCCATTTACCTTAATACTATTCACAGAGGATCAGTTGGAACTAATAAGGAAACTATCAAAAAAGACGTGCGGAATAGTTACACTTATTGAATAGTTACATTGATGCAACCGGATCCATCATTACTACCATAACCGATCAGAAACACCCGCATCTATATTCTGTGGTAGTCAAACCAAACAACTCCCTTCCACCGGTGTCCGTGGTTGACATTATAACAACGCAACACACGATTCCCCGCATATAACTGTTTCTCGGAACCTTAAAAAGAGGGATGAATATGAAAGGACGCATACTGAAAATCAGAAAAAATGAGGCAGTTTTAGCATGGCATCCATCCAAGCATGCCTCAGCCAATTTTGTTCGGCAAACATTAAGGAGTGCGTGCGACGGTGTTACGAAATCTGCAACAAAGAGAGGCTGGATGGAATCTTCACACGCATTCACATTTGTGCGGCACATATCTTCAGTAGCTTTATACGAAGCTTGAAAGCTACCAAAGTGTCAATGAAATAAGAAGCCAGACAAATACTGCTAAAATCATTTGCCGCACTGCAGAATACAACGTCACTCATGGAAGCTGGAGAAATGTACAAAGACCTTTGTCTCGTTTTCATTTCGCAGCAATTATCCACTCAAACTGAACATGCATTAAAGCGACTGGGACAGAAATGTCACCATGAAGTAGAAGACGAGATAATAGAAGATATACAACTTCCAGGCGAAGCAGAAAACATGGAGCTGGTGATGATCAAAGAAGTTTCTCCATTCACATACGTCTTCCGAAATATTAGAAATAATGTTACTGGACTTAAACTCACTACAGACAAATCTGAGAAAGCGAACGAGTTTTGTTCTCCGGAAGTTGTCGATATCCAACCCTTCCCATGTGCAGTGTCATGATCCTTAGTTCTACCAACGACTAATGGGGAAATGTGCACTCGTGACACAAACATAAACGCTGAAAATTGGTTCAAAGTTTTGAAAATTGACAAGCAGATGACAAAAATGGGACCTGCCAAATTGAGCAGCCTGATCAGTCTAAATTTACAGTTTCAAATAATACTAAATATTTTGTGTACATATGCCTTAACCCTTTCCCTGTTCTATGTTTATTCCAAATTTTAATACCAACTGAATATTCATAGACAAAATAGTTATAATGAAATATGGGAGGTAGAACATTGTAGCCATTTTAGAAAGTAAAGAAATAAATCTATCAAGTTCCATAAGCAAACAGAGTAGACCCTGATCAGACAGCTCCTATATGAGTCGTTTAGTCTGGGCCTACTCTGTTTGTAAATGCGTAAAACACGTGTATATGAAGGAAATGGTTATTAACACCTCTACTAACAAATATTCATGATGTCATTATTTCTTACATGAATATTGAACAGATAAAGGGTTAAGCCGTCACCAGCTTTTCAAATATTTACACAATTAATAAACTCGTAGCTTTACGGTTATACAGTATGGCATTTTGCCTCATGGATAACATAAGTTATGAACTACATTCTTAATGTATGTCCCAATAGAAACTGGGTATCCGATCAAAGTGACATAGGAAGCAACATAAGAAGAATAAATTGGAAAGTCTAGACCTAGTCTCGATAACAAACATGATTCATTGGTGTACTTTACTTCGTACAAAGACACTATTGTTAATACGTTTTATATTCGCCTTGATAGACATTTCCAATATAAGTAATCAATTTATTAGATTACACTAGTTTATGATCCGATATCAGATAGTATCCATTATCCTGCCACGAGCTCGCTTGTATTTGCAAAATGATTGGGTCTAGACAAAACGCCGAATAAATTGGTGTCTCATCAGGATCCAAGCTGTTTGACAATCGGTTAATCCATTCCTTCACATTGACGCATTTTGACGCCTCTGAAAAGGTCATCTTCTGAACCCATTGTGATAAATAGGGCATTTGCAAATGCTCTTTTTATCGCAATAGTTTCAAAGCTAAATAATTCTAAAGATGTCTTTTTCTCTAGTAAATGCTCCTTTTCGGTACATTTATTCAGAGGCTATGTCTAAAAAAGACTATGAAGTAAAAAGATAAACGTTTCTGCAAAAGCTGGGACATATCGAAAGATTGTAAAGTGTGCAACATATTAAGAGCAAACATTTACAGCTGGATAAGGACTACACAGAAACGAAGTCTGATGAAATAGGAGTATCACAAAGTCATTGTCCCGTTAAAGCGTTATTGGCTGTCATTTGAGAGACAATGTAGATCTTGATCAGATGTCGAATAATAGTTGACGTGTCTACTTCAAGACTGTTTGGAATTCTTATTGACCTGTGTCAAAGAATGTAGCCTTTATTATGCATTCGTACATAGTCTTCTAAAGGGCTAAATGAATCGTGGTATCACAGAAGACAGCCAACAGATTGTTGGCAATACTTTCATCCCGATTTCTAGACAGTACTCTCAATCCAGTATTTTAGAAATAAATATTTCCAATTACGACAAAATCCCTATTCTGAATCATACGCATTTATCAGTTTAGTTCCCGCATATTGCATCTCTAGCAGCCAAGGGCACACACTGTACTTAATGGCTCTAAACACCGGTGTAGACATGTAAATTACTTGAACCCTTTCCTAGTTCTATAATCCAATGCCTATTGAATATTCATGGTCAAAATAGTTATATTGTAACCAAATAAACAAATCTATCAAATTCCATTAGCAAACACAGCAGACTCTGATCAGACGGATCCTATAGGATCCGTCTGATCTGGGTCTACTCTGCAAAGGCTTGAATATGCGTTTATATGAAGGAAATATGAAGGATATGCAACTGTAAAAACTAATATCTAGATCTACTCAAATTGAAACAGTGTGTAATTTGAATACTTCCCATTGAATTAATGAGACGGTGAGTAACTCGGTGTCTCATCAGGACACTCGGTCAACGGTTTCTCAAATGTTTGTATGAATCAAAAGTAAAGTTAAAATGCAACGGGTCAGAGTATTTGCAGACATATTTTTCAGCACGACGAGGATTAAGAAAGGACAGTGGGTGTCCGAATATATAGGGGTAGTTAGTGTAAAGTTTCCGACGACACTTTTTTCTGTGTGTAAACATTGTCAGCAGAAATACTCCGTTTTAATATATTGCCACATAATGACTGTTAAACAATTTACATCATGTAGTTTCTGTTAATGTTACTAGTACAGGAAATCACATTCACAGCTGTTACTCGTGGTTGGCTGTGACACATGCGGCGGTCGATCAACCTTGTCTCTAGCTACCCGATAGTTCGTGCAATGCAAAGGATATCTAATTTCTGGAAATGCCTAATTATGCATTCATTGTGAGTTCCCGATGAAATGTAATGTAACTATGTGTCTCACCCAGTTCCAAACTTGTTGACATTCTAAACAAGGTTTTGGAAAGACATTTAATAAAATATATAGCTTCATGAATTGGACATAATTTGTTTTGCCAAAGATGTTGGTTCAGTCTTTAAATGGATAACCCAACTGTCTCATTTCAATAAAATTGCTTATTTATGCAGACGATGTCTGTCAGATGTATGCCTTGATAATGAAGAACCAGTCAGCCAGACATTACACTGGATAAATAACCCGTCCAACACTATAACATTCGTCTGCAAACCTTGTCGTCTGCTTAAATTTCACAGGCACATTTTATTTCTTTTTCACTCTTTTACCAGAATACAGTACAAAGTAGCAAACAGTTATAATCCTGACGAAGTGTCTGATCTGGATCTAAACTGCAATACAGACCGCACTTAGTAGGATATACAGTAGAGTCGTGATAAAGCACCAACAGTCTTTAAAGCAAATGGTTGCTTAATGCAGAACTAACGTCACGCAGAAAGCTCCTATCGGAACTTTCTGCATAACATTTGTGCTGCATTAAGCTATCACTGCTTTTAAAAATCCAGAATGAAACTCTTATTGAAAATAACATTAATTGAAGCTGTTTAATATTCTGGAACTGTAAGAAAAGCTCACACAATTAAAAAAGAAACTGTTTTAGAAGCAGGCGTTAAGCTACCAATTGTTTTAAGATAAACTATTATTGTAAATAATATTAATTGAAGATGTATATTGCATAAACGAACTGTGAGAAGCGCTCACAAAGTTAAAAAGCAGCTATCTACAGTTTGAGAAACAGGCAAACCCAGTGGATTCAAAATATGATGAAACTACCATTGCGCTACGCGCTAAAAAGTAATATTGCAAATGTTTAGATTTGCAGTTGCCTAACATCTACTGAACAATTTATCTACTTTGTAACATCAAAGGCTATTATATTAACAGCTACACTGCTGGGGAAAGTACACGTGCTTCATCAATGTTTAGACTTCCATCTGTTTCAGCATAGATAAACTTCGCCGGGAATGAGGCGTGTTTTCTATCTAAAGCATTTTCTTTAGATGTTTAGGCATTTAGTTCCATCAGAGGCCAATTTTAGGATACACTGTGAACAAGAATGTGTTACGATAGGACGAGGAAGTGACGTTATCCCTTTCTGCATCCTACAGACACTTATTGGTAAACAGTTATACAATGGCCATTTATCTTGTTAAAACTAATAACGTGATATAACAATGGACTTTAATTTGAATACCAAAATATATGTCCACTCATTTAAAAGTCATTCGTCTAAGTGAGATATCGTTAGTAAATAAAGTACTTCATTCATTCATTTTATGTTTGAGCGAAGTAAATGGTACAGTTGAGTTCCGCTAGTACGACCACTCAAAAGAAGTATAGTTCTGGATTGTTAAAGCAGGTGGTGGCTTAATGCAGGACAGAAGGTATGCCGAAAATTACTGCATTCATAGCATTAATTGTGCCCTGCATTAAGCAAAGGATGTGGTCGTATTTTACAAAGAACATGCTTTAAAATACATAAATGTACCATGAACAAAAAAGTGAACCTTACGTTACCTTACTGGAAACTTCTTGTAAAAGCGCAAAGCATGGTTCTAATAAAGTACAGTAAAATATTATTTAAACATTCTTATAATGATAGGATACAGGAATCTCAGAAAGCAGGTAGTTACTTAATGCATGGCCAAAGAAATACCGATGTAGATGTTTTTCATATCTAAATATGCTAAATCGTATTTTCTTTATGACAGAATAAATGAAACATACACCGAACCGCAAAAGAAACGCAACAGCTGGGGAAACACATATAATTCGAAACTAAACAGTTCAAATGATAAATAACGGTTTTATTTCATTTTATATGCATCTTACCTACATACTGTATACATTTCATTAAAATGTATCAACAAATACTCCCGATTTCATTATGTCAAAGTTCATTACCCACAAGTTCAATTTTCACACATTGTCAATACCTCGTGTATCCTCCAATGGCTATTGATAATGTGTGAAAATTGAGCTCATGGGTAATGAACTTTAACATAATAAAATGGGAGTTATGTGTTGATATATTTTAATGAAAATTTGAAAATTTGTATTCAAATTTGAGTTTTATGAATAAATAATATTTACCTGGTATGACCATGAGGATTCTCTTTTCTTAATCCGCTTATTAGACTTAACCCAACCGGAAGTAAACTTTTACCCGCGCACCGTGCAGTCTACTTCCGCCCAAACCACATGCAATCGACAGTTTCCTTTCTGGCGAAAGTGTTCGCCTTAAATAACTGCTTAATGACATGTGGGGATGGTAGGAGGGTAGCTGTCATACCAGGTAAGTATTATTTATTCATAAAACTCAAATTTGAATACAAATTTTCAAATTTCATTTCATAAATAAACTTACCTGGTATGACCATGAGGATTATCTTAGATTCTAAAGCAATACTTCCCTGGAGGTGGGAGTCATTAAGTAATCACAACCCATCTTAATTAAAAATGGTATAAGAACTTACTTTTACTTGTAAGTGAATATCTGTCTCCATCAGCTACAGCATCAGGTTCTGCTCTCTTCTCTAGTATAAATCTAGTTACTCTGCTGCTATAGCTCTGTATTAACTTATCAAACCTAATTACTCACATAAACTTACTGTACAAACCGTACAATATACCTTAAATGTACTGTATTTACACTAATCTTGAGTCTTTCCTTTAAGACTTATAAACACTGGAATCCGCAAGAAGAAGAGATACCTTCAAATCTTCAGTTTTCTTACGTTCTCATAAAATCAACATTCACATGTTTAAGATAATGTTTGGTAAACGTGGTCTCCTTTGACCAATCTGCCGCTTCCATGATATGTTGAAGCGATGCTCCCTTGAAAAACGCCCAGGACGGTCCAATAGATCTGGTAGAATGTCCTTTTACTTTACCAACTGACTTCTTCTCCTTTTTATAAGCAAACTTAATAGTCTCTACCAACCATTTGGATATTGTTTGTGCCGTTACTGGTAAGTTTGGTTTCTTTATGGACAAAAATAGTTTCACCACATCTTGATCCTTTTTGGATATCCGAAAAGACTCTGTTCTTTTTAAGTAGTATGCAAGAGCTCTCTTTGGATCTAAAAACTTGTTATCTTGAAGTGCTGGCACAAAAATGATTCTATCCGAATGATTTAAGCGGTCCTGTTTTGCTAAACCAGTTCTTACAAAAGTGACACCTCGTCTCTGAACATTGACAAAACCTTCTCCTAACCTTAGCGACTGCAAGTCACTGCAGCGACGAAAAGTGGTGATTGCTATTAAAAAGCAAGTCTTCCATGTAACATATTTCAAGGAAGCATCTTTCATCGGTTCAAAAGGGGCTTTCTTCAGGCATCCTAAAACCACAAAAAGATCCCATTCAGGTAACAATTTCTTAACAGGAGGCCGTTCGTTAAAAACCGCTTTAAGTAAACGTATAATAAAAGGATGCTGACCTACTGGGATATTCTCAACTGGTGCTAGAACTGATGATAGCATAGATCTATAACCATTGATAGTGCTGTACTTAAGACCCTTTTCAAATAAATCTGTCAAAAATTCTGCACACTCTTTTAAAGAGGCAAGATAGGGATCAATCTCCCTTTCACTACACCAGCTATTGAATCGTCTAAATTTACTTCTATAATCTTGCTGTGTGCCTTTTCTCCAGGATTTTGATAATAATTTTCTAGTCTTTTCAGAAAATCCTTTTGACGACATTCGTCTGTCGATAACAGCCATGCAGTCAGATGAAATGTCTCTGGATGTGGATGGGATACTTTCCCCTTGCACTGAGTCAAGAGATTCTGACTGCATGGTAGTTTCAACGGAGATGCTATCAACAGTTTCAACAGTTGAGGATAATACAACTGTCGAGGCCATTGTGGGGCAATCAATATCATTGTAGTGCACTGACAATTTTGTAAGTGGTTCAGAACTTTTGGAACAAGTTGAACAGGAGGAAACGCATACACAAACATGTTCTGCCATGAGATTGACAGGGCATCTACAACATATGCTTGTGTATGTGGGATCCATGAACAAAACAGTGTCGTCTTTTTGTTTTGATACGTTGCAAACAGGTCTATTAATGGCTGACCCCATACACTGAATATTTTCTGGACCACTGCACTGTCCAGGGACCACTCTGTCTGTCGAACTTGTTCCCTGCTCAATGCGTCTGCTAATACATGCTTTGTACCCTGAATATAAACCGCTTTCAGCTTTATCTGATTCTCGAGAGCTAATTGCCACAACTCTCTCGTCAGACTGCACAACTGTATCGACTTTGTACCCCCCTGACGATTTATGTACTGGCATACAGTGGTATTGTCTGATCGGACTAGAACATTTTGTCCTATCAAATGAACCATAAATGACTGAAGGCTCTGAATCACTGCTAACATTTCCAAGCAGTTGATATGTAGAAGTTTCTGCCCCTTGCTCCATTTGCCCTGGCATGTCAGATTGTTCAAATGACCTCCCCAGCCCCATTTCCCACTTGCATCGGTGGTCAGTGTTAATGGAAAACTTTCTTTCTCTAAAGATCTGCCCTTGGCAATGTTGAGATCCTGTTGCCACCAATTCAGATGAGATATTAGCTGAGGTGTAACGGGAATCCGTACACAAAGTTTCATGGTGGATGGACTCCAATTTTGAAGTAGATGGAGCTGAATTGGTCTCATGAACAATCTGGCATTCGGAATGAGCTCTAAACAAGAGGCTACACTGCCTAGAAATACCATGACTTGTCGAGCTGTCGACTGACCATGTAAAATTTTTGTCACAGCTATTTTTAGATTTTCTAATCTTTCTTTTGTTGGAAACACAAAACCGGTCAACATATTGAAATAGCTTCCTAAGTAAGTCAGTCCTTGTACCGGAATTAGTTGCGACTTCTGTTTGTTTACTATCAAACCCAGGTGGAATAGGAGACTGAGAATTGTTTGTCTGTTTTGTAACAACATATGGATTGTTCTGTTTACTGCCAACCAATCGTCTAGGTAATTTGCTAGGCGGATATTCAGTTTCCTTAAATGTGCCACCACTACTGACATTATTTTTACAAATACTCGTGGTGCACTGGTTGGACCAAAACATAGGGCTCTGAACTGATACACTGTTCATTGAAACTGAAACCGAAGATATTGGCGATGCTTTTTGAAATTTTTTATATGGAAATATGCATCTTTTAAATCGATTGTGAATGCCCAATCTCCTTTCCCAACAAGGTTGATTACTTTTGCTAATGTGTCCATTTTGAAATGTTGTTTGCGGAGATACTCGTTGAGGGACTTTAGATTTATCACTGGTCTCATTTCCCCGTTCTTTTTTGGAACAAGAAATAATGTGCTGTAAAAACCTGAATGAATTTTCCCTGGAGGAACTATTTCTATGGCTCTTTTTTCTAAAAGAGATTTTATTTCTTGTTTTATAATTTCTTGACTTTTTGATGGTACCTTTGTTGGTTTTACACCCAAAAAAGGAGGCATTTCTAAAAACTCCAATTTGTACCCGTGTTTTATCACATCTAACACCCACTTGTCTGTGGTAATTTGCTCCCACTTTGACAGGAAATGAGACAGTCTCCCCCCAACAGGTATCTCCGGATTTTTTGCTATGATACTTACATTGTCATTTTCCATCTGGTCGGACCAGTTTCCCTCTGCCTGGGGTTGCTGATCTTCTTGGAAAGTTGCCATAACTTCCTCTGGGTCTGGAATAGGCTGGCTGCCTGTTGTAACTGTCAGTTCTTGGCAGTTTTGGTATACGAAAATTGTTCCAAGTATTTGAGGCTGGCCTCTCCGGCAACTTTTCCGTGTTAAGCCTTTTGCTACCTTCATTTGAATAGCCAGAGAATTTGCGTTTAAAATTTCTTTTGCAATCTGGTATGAACTCATCAATCTGCTTCTTTTTCTCTTTACGAGACTTTAAAAGAACCTCTAGTCCTTCACCAAAAACACCTTGCTTAGTTAGTGGTAAGTTAGTAAATTCTAAATGATCTGGCTGTTCATACAACCCTGTGTCAGTCATAGCCACAGCTCTTCTAGAAATGTGATGAAATGCGCCGGATCGACCAATTTGATCCAAGCACTTGGTTGACATTGCAAAAATGTCCTTCACCTGCTTAGAGGCTTTATCCTTATTAAAATCGTCTGATTCTAGAAATTGCAACATGTTTCCAAGGCTTTGTTGTATATATGTTTGAATTACAATACCCAAACGAGCAGCTTGCTGGCCTTTATAGCCAATTTTCTCCACCATTTTGGCTGGTTGCGAGAACAGACACTTGGATTTATTTTTGGCAAAAGCCGCTTTGTTACCGAAGCGTTTAGTCAGACATCCCTCTACTAACGGGTCCAAAGAGGGAACTTCCAGAAAAAATTTCAGATTCTTCATCTACTGGAAAAGATTCATAGGTGTCTTCTGAAAAAGCACTCAAGAAATTTGGGTCTGAACACCGGAAACTAGAGTTTATAACCTCCTTCTGAGACTTGTCTAGCACAATGCCTTGCTTTTTGGGATCACGCCTAACAACTGCATCATCCCCAAACATGTCATACAACTCTTTTGAGTCTGAGTCAAGTTATTGTTCAAATCAATATCACTATCTTCCTCCTCAACTCTGTGTTCAGGGGAAATTTGGCCATTTGCAAACAAAGAAAGAGTGTCATCTTGGTCAGAGTCATTTTCAATTGTTATGATAGGTCTACGGGTTTGTCCCGGTTCCACATGGCATTGGGTTTGTCCCAAATCCGTCGTTCGAATTTGTTTCGAATCTGTAGAAATTCGGGTTTGTCCCGACACAGTAGAAGACCGAGTTTGTCTCGCACCCTCTTTGTTCATAAATTGTAAAAACATAGTCTCCATCCTAGAAAATCTTTTATCCAATTCACTATAACGAGATTTCCTGGATTTCTTCTTCCTCTTAGTCTTAGTGTCCGAAAGACTAACACGTGGGCTGGAACCATCATTTCGTAATGGCGACACGTTAGTGGTTGTCGTGTCGGTAGAGTCTGTATCTGACCCAATTTCTGTATTGTCCGTCAAAACATTTGACGCCATAGTAAAACAAACTCTTCCAGAAGATATCAAAAACCAAAAACTAATTCCTAATAACAAAAAATAAAAAATAGTAAGTCTAATTTTTCCACGAAACATGCGAACACTTTCGCAAGAAAAGAGAAACTGTCGATTGCATGTGGTTTGGGCGGAAGTAGACTGCACGGTGCGCGGGTAATAGTTTACTTCCGGTTGGGTTAAGTCTAATAAGCGGATTAAGAAAAGAGAATCCTCATGGTCATACCAGGTAAGTTTATTTATGAAATGAAATTACACGGTATGTAGATAAGGTACCTATATACTGAATTACATCCGGTATTTATCATTTGAACTGTTTAGTTTAGAATTATATGTGTTTCTCCAACTGCTGCGTTTCTTTTGCGGTTCGGTGTATATGTGGCGCTGCGCTTGGCGCCATGTTTAATTCTTGCTCCAATTAAGTTTTACTATTTTTCCCCTTTTTATACGCTAAAACGATTTCTAAAATATAGTATTCTACTGTAGTTACCACACTTTTATATTATCTAGAAGTTCTGGTGGTTGGTACACGCTGTAATTACTCTGAGCTCGTGTTTTAAGCTCAGACAACTCATCTGTGTCTGATCATTTTATGTTTGTATTTGTGACGTTCTCACCAGTCCTCCTCAGTTCACTGCACTATTGTACCAACAAATAAATTACAACTGGAAGTTAGCTATTGTGGTATGCACACATTGTTGCAAAATTCATAAATTAGCAAATTGGTACCGTAGTGACCCAGTGTACGTAGGCGGTGGAGTCCTAATCCTGTGTGCTAGATTATATACATTTCAGAGCAAGATGCTTTCTTAAACTAACTTGCCAAAGCATCATTTTGTCTTCAGATTTGTCATTCGAACACTCGTTTTACTCTCATGTACAGAGACCACCGACCATTCATGCTCATCTCAAGACGCTTCACAGCTTATGTTACCGAATCCAAAACCTGTAGGGGGTATCAATTAATCACCAGTTACAACCCGTCACTTGTATCTAGTAATGTATGTATTTACTACTTGTTATTTGTACTTCCAAAGCCATATCGTTTAAACAAAATTATTGTTCCTTTTTCAAACGAAAACGTCCACTTAGTCATTAAACTACTACTTGCAAACCAAGTTGAATTGAACCCTGGACCCAGAAACCCCAGATGGCCCTGTGGTACATGTGGGAAAGGAGTCTTCATGAAGCACAAAACGCAAGAATGTGAGACAAAACCTGGTATCATCTAGACTGCCAAGATGGCATGTCAGACCAAATGTATAAAGTCATGGACAGCTCCAATATATCTTGGCACTGCCTTAAATGCGGCCTACCAAACTACTCAAGTTCATTCTTTAACTCAACTTGTTTGCTTACTCCACTTTCTGACAACTCTTTCTCAGTACTCATTAGTGACAGTCCTGGCCCGCCAGCTGCATTCTCCTCTCCTAAACCAAGGAGACAACCCTCTTGCACAATGCCTAGGTCTATAGATCGCCCCTTAAAGGTTCTAGTTATAATTTTTCAATCTATAAAGAACAAGAAGCCTGAATTAGACTGTCTTGTTGAATCTACTCAACCTGACATTATTTTAGGCTCGGAAACGTGGCTAGATCCCTCGATCTCTTCTGCAGATTTTTTTGACACAAATAATTTCACTTTTTATCGGAAAGATAGGCCCCTAAATAAGAAAGGATAAAGTCATGGTGGTGTGTTGATTGCCATAAAGTGTTTTACAGTCAGTAGAATGTAGCGACCTTCAAATGGACTGCGAAATAATATGGACCGAACTTGGTCTCTTTGGTAGTCGGAAGGTTAAAATTGGCTCATTCTATAGACCCCAGCCTGGTGATGAGGCTTCTCTATCTAAATTAAACATGTCTCTGAAGCGGATAAATTCATCCTCTATATCTATTATACTTCTAGGCGGAGACTTCAATCTAGGTCACATAGATTGGAAGACAAACAGTTCTATTCCCGGGATTCAACATATGAAACATCACGAAGAACTTCCGGAACTAACCTCAGACCACTCTCTTACTCAGCTAGTCAATGCACCCACCAGACATAACAAAACTTTGATATTTTATTTACAAATTATCCTGCCACCATTAACAACATCGAGACCAGCCCCTATTGGTGAGGCTGACCATGACATAGTCCTCTCTTCATTCAGCACGTCTCTCCATAGATGCAAAGCCAAACCTCGTACAATTTTACAATACCCAAAGGCAAATTGGCAAGATATTCATGATGATCTGATTACAACTCATTCTGATTTATTACTGGATCAACACAATAAAAGTGTTGACGAACTCTGGTGTAATTTCAAAGACAATCTGCAAGCATCTGTTTCTAAGAACATCCCTTCCAAAACCACAAATCGATCAAGAAATATTCCCTGGATTACTAAAGAGCTTAGAAGTAAAATTAATAATCTTAAACGTATTTTGTCTAAATGTAAGAAGAATCATTTAAATAAACCCGAGCATGTCAAAAAACTTAAAGCTGAATATTAGAGAGGGCAAAGAGCAGCCTATAAGTCATATGTTGAAAACCTCATATTCGGCATGGACATTCCTGATCAAGACCAACCTAATCGAAAAAAACTGCCCAAAAACCTTTTTTCGTGTATCAAGATACAGAAAACAGAGAATTCACCCATCCCACCATTAAGAGAAAATGGCATTCTCAAATCTTTCTCAAATCTTAACTTATCTCCAAAGCAGATATTCTAAATACACACATTCCTGATCAAGACCAACCTAATCGAAATAAACTGCCTAAACACTTATTTTCGTATATCAAGGCACAGAAAACAGAGAATTCATCTATCCCAGCATTAAGAGAAAATGTCATTCTCAAATCTAATCCTACCTCCAAAGCAGATATTCTAAATACACAATTTCAGAATGCTTTCACCCCTATCTCATCTCAGCCAATTCCTGATAAAGGTGATAGTCCCTTTCCTAAAATGCCTGATATTGTCATTAATACTAATGGAACATCTCTCAAATACTAAACCAAATACTGCCTGTGGTCCTGACCAGATCCATGTCAGAACTCTAAAAGTGTGTAAAGATTCCATTGCACCCATTCTAACTATAATATTTATTTTCCAAATCACTTAGTACTGGTAAACTTCCACAAGACTGGACACATGCTAATGTTTGCCCAGCCTACAAAAAGGGTGACATGCACAACGCTATCAATTACCGACCCATATCTCTTACTTGTATTTGTTGCAAGTTACTAGAACATATTATCTCTTCAAATTTTATGTCCTTTCTTGAATCTAACAACATTCTTTATGACCTCCAACATGGATTTAAATCAAAGCGTTCATGCGAGTCCCAGCTTATCTCCTTTGTAGAAAGTATAGGCAAGTCCCACAATCATAATATTCAAACAGATGTCATAATACTGGACTGTGCCAAGGCGTTCGGTAAAGTTTCTCATAAACACCTGCTATATACATTACAATATAGGTACAGTATAACATGTAATGCCTTTCCGTGGATCTCAGACTCTCTCAGTGAGCGGACCCAGACTGTCGTCCTTGAGGGTGACAGTGTACGAAAGTTCCTGTCACTTCAGGCGTACCTCAGGGCACGGTGCTGGGTCAAATTTTATTCCTCATATTTATCAATGATTTTCCGGAATACCTATAATACAGTACACTTAGACTCTTTGCTGATGACAGCATCATATACAGAGAGATCAGAAATATATTTGATGCTGAACTTCTTCAACTAGACCTTGAGGCAGGTGGGAACAAGACTGACTTATGCATTCCACCCCGATAAGTGTCAAGTCCTTTCTGTCACTAAACAGAAATCTCCTGTTTTCAATATAAATTACATGGTACCTCCCTGGAAAAGGTTAATAGTGCAAAATATTTTTAGGCATCACCCTTCAAAATGATCTTAAATGGGATAAACATATCAACTCTATAACCAGCAAAGCTAATCAATTTCTTGATTTTCTTAAAAGAAACTTGAAAATATTTTCGTCTAAAGTTAAAGATCATGCTTAGAAAGCCTTTGTCAGACCTAAACTCGAATATTCATCCACTGTCTGGGATCCTTACAACAGAAACAAAATCAATCAAATTGAATAGTTCAAAGGAGGGCAGCTAGAGTTGTGAGTAACATATACCACAATACTAGCTCAGTAACAGACATGCTTGAAACCCTAGGCTGGCCAGCCTAAGAAACATGCAGGACAAGGGCTCGGCTAATCATGTTTTACAAGATTGTACACTACATCGATGTAATCCATCCAGGTCCAAATTTCGTAATTCCTTCAGACCCTAGAACCCGAAATAATACCAGTCATAGCTTTAGACACATTAGTTCAAATAAAGATACTTAAGATAAGATAAGTTTTATTTAACGTCGGCAAGATATATAACAAGCAACATAAGCCCTAATTGGGCTTTTGAACCGACAAAATGACAGTACATACATAGTGACAGCGCATAGTCATAATCAACATAATATTAAAACATAAATCTAATTTAAAGACAGGCTAAAAATTATATGAGTTAACTATGATACTAAGAACGCTCTAAAACTATATCAGAGAGCAAGTGAAATCCTTCTAAATTGCAAACAGGCTTATTATATCACAAATATATCAATTATAAATATCACAACGATGGCCTGATAAGTTATGTATTTAAGTGACTGTAATTGAAAAATTCCAAATCAATGAAAACCAAAGCTCAGCAAAGAAAAGGAATATTCAATAACCATAGGCAATTAACACACTATTAAAACATAAATACATGTATACAGTTTAAAACAAGCTGAATATGAGTCAACCATGATACTAAGAATGATCTAATACTATATAAGATCTGAAGCAAGTAAGATTACTATAAATTGCATACAGCCTCAAAGTATAACGGTATCACAAGGATGGCAATATAAGCTATGTATTTAGTACTAAATCATGGAAAACAAAGCTCAGCAAAGAAAAAGGAATATTCAATAGACCAGACCTCTGTGTAACATTGAATAAGTACAAGAAGAGTAATATATTATGTCACACATGAGGAATGGTTCTTAAGCATTGTGTGCCCCCTTACAAATATTCACATCCCACAGTGGAACCTACTGCTAGAGATAGCTCATATAGCACCATCTGCTCAGATATTCAAGTCCATAGTGACTATCCCTGCAGTAATGAATTTGTGCTAGGACTCAAAACATTTTTATGTGTTTTGTATGCAAGTCACTGTAAAAAGTTCTCACCTATCCTCATTTGTACATTAGATTCAATATTTTATCCAGCGCCTTCACATACTCATCATTAACGATGGAGTGAAGTAATTGAAAGAAGAAGTAGATATAAGCACTTACTCTATGCTCGGTATTATTACTGAGGCATGAATGGTGTCGTCAAGTTTTCAAAACATCAGCATATAATTGTGTATAAATTCACTGTAAATGTACGCATGAGAACATACTACATTCTAAACGGTATTATTGTGAGGCGGGCAATACCCGCAGCACAGACTATGTGATGATCTTAATGATCAACTTTTTTGGCACTGGAGTAACATTTTTACCGTCTGCCTGGAAGAGCTTATTTGTTATGAACGATTCGGTCCCAATCCGTTTCGCGCTTGGTCGTTTCGGTCCCATTATAAAATATAGCCATTTACGCAAAATTTAGTCCAACCGATTTGCATTCAAATGTATGTAAATGGCAATTGTGATATGATTCAACGGAAAGTACCAATGTACGCAGAATTAAGTCCAATCGCTGTATGTTTATATCAGATGATAAATAAGCTTTCAACACCAGTATATACCGTATTATGATAGTCAAGCATGGGGAATGGTGTCAGTAAGTATCGTATAATTTGAATTACAAAGTTGTGGAAATTGTAAAGTCAATGCATGGAATTTACAAACATAATTTGGTTCATTTTGAAATTGGAATTTTATTGTGATAAGAAACAAATAAGAAAACACAAGGTTATCAAACAATAAGTATACTGAACAAATATGAATGAGCAAACATACTTATCAAGCAAGAACTATACAGAGCAAATAGATAAGGAACAACTAGTAATGATTGAGCTATATAGCGACATGATAAAAATATGCGGGTCTGATCTACTTGACAAGGTGTTACAATGCTATATGTACAGACATAAGTACATATATAGCAAAATATAGCACGATATAGATCAAGTGTCTGAAAAAGGTAAAATATGTTGCATCAGTTAAAATCTGATACACGGGGCTAACTATGTGTGCGCGTATATTGTACGATATACTCCCAAGTCGCGATGAAGTATATGGGTATTCAGTCACCGATTCCTTTAGCAAAGAAGGCCTTAACTTCATTAACATTTAATTCATTAACATAGTGATAAACAGTAATTCCAGTTTTGTTATTATGAACTACACATTACTATTTGGAAAGCAGCGCCTGAATAATGGCCCAGAAACCACATAAGAAATAGTACAGCCCACTGAGGGCCTTATTGCATTATAGTGACCTACCAGTCAGCCCTAAACTTGTTTAAGGCCCGAAGCCGAAGGCTGAGGGCCTTAAACTAGTTTCGGGCTGACTGGTAGGTCACTATAATGCAATTAGGCCCGAAGTGGGCTGTACTATTTCTTATAGTATACCGCATTCCTTTGTTCACGTAAATATTTTAACAGTTCTGTGTCGCTCCGTGATTACTTCCATTTAATAAGTTATTAATCTGCAAATAAAATAACAATTAGATCTATTGCCTTTACTAAAGTTAAAACAATATTTTAGTATCAATTTATTCAAGCTGAATAATAATCATTATTTTACACAAAAATATTTTCGAAAAATGCATTGTTTAAATACATTTCTTGGATTGAATTGTGCAAAGTCCAGTAGATCTAGAGCGTGATCGGGTAGCTAACTCATCACTGGGGTCGGTGGTCATCGCAGTGATGATGTTAGCTTTGTAGTTTGAAACCGATACTCAATGCATGGAGAATTGAAAGACAGATCCATCAAACTGATTGGCCATGGAGAACTTACAGACCATTTGGCAGTACTTAACGTCAAGGAGGATAATGCGCTAATACATGCATGATGTCGTTGCGCTAATGACGTCATTTGATGACGTCATGACATCTGTAATAGCCGCCCAATGTCACCATGACGCTGAATCAACATTATTTTCTTTGTGGCTGAATGCATGTAACAAAAATGTGACGTGTATTTCGACACGATAATCTTTGAAAAAGGCTCTTAGTGATTGAAATATTAGATCATGCTTTTCAAGTATTTATGTATTAATTAATAAATATTATATAATTTAGAATGACGTAATACATCAACGTGCGTTTCCGTATGCGCGGAAATTACCGAGCACCGGAAATTACCGAGCGCAGCGGTACATATAGTGTCCCAGTGGGCACAATCGCAGTTTAGGGACCGGTTCTTTTAACATAAGTAAAGAAGGAGCGTATGTGGATAGGTAAAGTCATCTGTATATGTATTTATATGTCTCTGGGATAAGGAATACTATTTATTTTACAATTCATTTATCGGTATGTGTGTTTCCGTGTGCACGGAAACCACTGGAATTTACCGAGCGTAGCGGGCACTATAATGTTCCAGCGGGCACTATCGTAATTTAGTGACCGGTACATTTTACATAAGTAAAGAAGGGGAGTATTTGAATAAGGTATACTATTACGATTTATGTGCAATTCATGTATAAGTTTTGTGCAAAATACTGATGTTTGTTCCCACGGTTTTAACTTTTATTACCCCTTCCAACTAGTTAAGGGGGTACTACAGTCACCATGTATGTTTATTAGTCTGTCTGTACGTTCATCGATCTGTTCCGGAGCATTACCCGGTTAACTTTCAATGTATCGTTTCCAAGCTTTGTATGTTTCCTTGTCATTATATGGCATTGTGCACCTGTTAGTTTGGTCATGATCACTTGACCGATATATCTGAGCAATTTTTGACATTGTTTTCTTGGAGGGATGTGGCCTGAGCATTAGTAATACCAAATGGACAATACTTTCCAATATCATATGAACCTGTAACTCTGTCATGATAGCTTAACCAATAAGTTAATTAGGGCATTCTTTATGAGCCCTCATATCAAAATCTGCAGTTCCTAGTAAATAATTCATATTTCGGTGTCAAACATATTTACATTGGAAATAAAAGTTACTTGATTTTTAGAAGATTATATTATTAACTTATTTCTAGTCTTATTAGAGGTTTTTGATTTGTTTACTTATGGTACAAAGTCTTGTATATTACACTGTTCTTTTGTTATCACTGCTGTATAAAAACATGTTGCCTACTTTCTTTGTGTAGATTAGATTGTTTCAAATGTTTATTTTAACATTTTCTCACACATACACATTTAAACATCGCATATTTGCAGACAAAACTCAGATCTAAATATCCTAAACAAGCTGTTTCATTTTGTCTACTACATTTAAAGATAATTATAATAAAAATACTGTACATCTCAGTTAACACTCCTAATGTCAGTGATAATTAGTTATCATACCTAATGATTTAATCAATAAATTATTCACCAACAATAAACTTCCGTATAGATAAACGGATAAAAGGTTGATCAATCTTGATTTTGCGCATGCTGTAATGAGGAGCATTAGTTGGTCATTTCCCTTTGCTACTAAAGACGGATAGGTCCTTTTTTCTTTTCACAAAAGTTCATCCATATGATTTATTCATTAAATCAATGTAAACTTTTACTTGGTCGACATGTGCATCTAAGATAAAACCAAAGGTTTGCAAATAAAAGTAGCCATAGTTTTTGTAAAACAAAAAGCTTCTACATGTACTTTTATCAAAAGCAAACAACTAACTAATGTCCCTCATTGCCATTTACTTAGTAGTTTCAATTATGCTATCAACACCAAAAGTGTTTTCCTTTTCTGTTGTATATTATTTAGAAGCTTATTTTTTAAAAAAAATAAAGATAACTTATTAATTTTGTTGTTCCTTTTCTATACCCGACTTTTGATCTTATTACTTCCAAGCATAATTAATTCATATCAGCATCAGAATATTAGCCTTTCGTATACAAGTATACTCGAAATAAAAATGGTATTTTACCAGTATCAATACTGTTAAAACTACAGTGCTCCCTCTCTACAACGGCCCTCTCAATAACGATTCCCTCCTTACAACAACGCATGTCACTGTTTCCGAAACAACAAGGCTCCAGAAACAAACTTTTTCCATCGTATTTTCTTTATTCCTCCATCAAACCCTATGTTGTGACCACTCTTTAGAATCGTCACTTTGTGACGATTCTAAAGAGTGGTCACAACATAGGGTTTCCTTGAGGCATAACGGTTTTAGTTCTCGAAATACACCTTATTTGGGGATCTGCAAACAAGCTAATTATGTTTGATTTTCCCTCCCAATAACAACTCCCTCTGAACAACACATACACTATTCGTATCCCAAAGGGTGTCGTTGTAGAGAGGGAGCACTGTAATTTGCTTTCAATGCTCAAATAATAAACACTTTACACTCCAGTAAAAAATCATTTAATACTTATTAAGCAAATAATTAGGTTTACATTAAATGGCATTTACAGTAAATGGCAAGCTTTCTTTTGCCGCAGCACTTATTCACTTTGCTGTACATGTACAGCAATTTCATACTTGTAATACATAGAAATTACCTTTAAATGTCGTAAATATGAAGAATCAATGTCTAGATACGCTGTCTGTGCCAACAAAATCATTTCAACAGGAAATGGAAAAAACAGTAGTATTGCAATGTTTTATTGGATTCACTGTGGTAACAAATGCCAAACACATAAGACGAAAACTCTGGAAAACAATATTGCTTAATAAGAAAGGAATAATGTGCTCAGTAGACATTTGAAACTTGGCGGTCAAAAAGACTGAACTGTCATGCAATTTAGATTATGATGAAGACACACTAAATACTATGAAAGCAAATGCATTGACTGCATACATTAAGACCAGGTGCCAAGCGTATAATACTTCTGAATTTGAGACTGAGTTCATTCTCAAGAATTTGACTGGATAGGATTTGAGTCTTATAACATCGGGGTCAGGCCTTTCGAAAATTCATTATTTGCAGATTCTAATTTTCAGAAATGTGAGCACCAAAATGACAATGCAGGCTCGCCTTTGATTAATTCTAAAGTGAAAATAGGGACAATCATCTTCTGTCAATTTCAGGAGTTTCGTATAATTAAATAATAACAATGACATCATTATATAAATTCAAAAAGGAGAATAACCCAGGATAAATACAGGTCAGATTCATCGGCTGTACTCAACATGGTTATATGTGGATCTTGACTACTAAAGCTGCTACTAAAGTATCAAATATAAACAGCAAACGTCCTTAACTCTTTACCTGTTTAATATTCCTGTAAGAAATAAATGCATCGTGAATATTCGTTAGATGATATTTTATAATGGTACATGAACAGAGGTTCACTTTGACAGAAACTCTAGAATATATCTATATAATTACATAACAGCGATTAGAGCAGACCCTGATTAGACAGCCCCTATATAAACCATCTGACCTGGGTCTACTATGTTAAAAGGCGTTTATATCATGGAAAGGATTACATTTTCTTCTAAGAATTGGATATTGAAAGTATTTTTGCGTGATCTAAATTTTCTTCATTTGTCGGTGAATATATGCAAGTATAAAAATTGACAAAGACAATACCAATTTTATTAGCAATCTAATCATTTATGGGTCGTCACACAAGAATTTAAGACAATATGTGTCTGCCAAGCGTAGAGGGTGGGCTTGGCACCATTTATGAGCTAAATTCCGCGGTTCCTCCAAGGTCTTGCTAAGCAGTTAAATTATGTTTTGTTTTCAGTAATATTTGTATTGTCACTTCCTGACTAGGATCCCTATGTGAATGTTAACCCTTTTCATGCTGAATATTCAAATGTGAATACCATCCACTACGAATATTAATAGGCTGAATTATTATAAATTTGGAACAGTTGTAGCTACTGAATTATAATGACAAATAGTGCAGACCCGTATGAGACAGCCCCTCTAGGAGCTCCTCTAGGAACTGTCTCACATTTGCCTACACTATTCGCAATGTATGTACGTTAATATTATGAGGATGGTTAAACTATAATATTGGCTTGAAACGGTCTGGTGTTAACCAATTATATGAAGTTAAGAAGAGACTGACATTTCATGAGGGAATGGTTTTTGTTTTATACAACTGAGTGCTCCTTTATTCTCCCCGTCATAGGTATGAGAAAGTCGGAGAGGACCACCCCATCATACTTTATAAAAAGTGTTTTAGTAGCTTATGAATCATGGTTAGTTTACACTATTATATACAATTTTCATATTTTAAACAATACCGTTGTTGATAGTTGATATTATACTTTTGATAAGTTTAAAATTGCACACAAAACATGCTATATGAGGAGATTATGTCTCTGTTTATGTCAGCACGGTGTCTAAAATAATTAGTTTTCAGAAAATGAGAAGTTAAGGAAAAAAGGCGGAAAAGAGAAAGAGAAAAAAGTGTTTGATTGGGGTTATCTCATAATATTTTATCATCAACTGGTATTATGCTTCTTATTGTATTTTGTAACTCAATTCTAATTTGCCAGGGCCTTTTTTAAAAATCTAATACATGTAGTTTATTTTACATGATTGTCTTCAAATAAAAAAAATAATAGTTTGACTATGTGTGGTCAAATATTTCAAGGTGGTTATTTCTTGTCGCTATATATTTCAAAGTCATGTAAGCAGATAAAAGTACATGTTGAAAGTCATGCAGGAAACACCGCATACAAAACACACCCCGCCCAAACAGCACCACAATAAACAGTAAAATGTACATGTATATAAAAGACACAAAGAGACACACAAAGGCAAAACAAACATACAATAGGGGGATGATGGAAGTACCGCCTTGGAACGGTCTTCATGTAGCAGATAATTGTTTTATATGGAATTATTGTTTTATTTTGTTAATTTTAGTTAAATAAATATAGTGTTTGGTCTCCAGTAAAATAAATTATTAGATCTGCATTCTGCAGACGAAAAGGAATTGTCCAAATTCAAAAGGTATATATTTTCATTTAGAGTAATGTCATAACTGGATAACTATAACCACTGAAAAACTTCCATTACAAATGTTTCTGATTCTGGGCATGGCCAGAGCATGTGCTGAATTGTTTCTACTTCTCCACAAAATATGCCAGTTGGTTGTTTTGAAATGTTTATGTTCAATATGTATTTTTGTGTAGGTAAAATTCTATGATTTATTCGGCATTGAAGTCATCTTATATCTGAGCTAAAATATTCTGAAAATGGGTGATCCTTCGAAAGCAAAAGTAGAAATGCAAAAAGAGAAAAGTGCAGACTCGGTTTTATTGAGTCTGTTCATGAGTAGTAAAAGTACAAAAATGAGTCATGCAGGAAACACCACATACAGAACAAAAAGTGCAACACTACTCACGCCCCCCCTAGCACCGGCTTAAGCAGTATTCAATGTTCGAAACGATTAACATCAAAACTAATGATCCCGAAGGACCAAGTTGTATTTAAAAGGTGTTTGGTAAATGTTCTTCCAGTCTTCATCCTTTATCTGAAAGATCTGGTTCCATCTGACCATTGCTGTTGGTTTTTCATCATTTTTATTAAGTATATTGTTGAGATGCATTGAGCCTTTATTATGTTGAAGCAGTATTAATGCATTTAATGGAAGAGAAGGATTTGGCATTTTTTGTATCATAGATGCAAATTCGAAATGTTTTATGAAACCTTTTGTTGCACATATAAGACCATGAAACTTTACAAAGTCCATATGAATGTTAAAAGTTTCACAGAAAGAGTTATAAGTGAAAGTTTCCATCATGAGTGAGAAGGTCATTAACAGTCATCATGAGGGAATATTATTTTTCTACAAATACTTTGTTTTTGTCTATTAACTTTCTTTTCAAGTTACAGATATTGTTGACGTTATATTGTCTTTGTCTGGTGATAACTATACTCTATTTAAAGGCTTGTTCCAGTAGTAAAAACATCTGACTGAAAGCCACGATGGTATATTTAGGACGTGCGCTTATATATATATCGAGCGCTCGACTTAGCAACTCGAGCGCCTGACGTAAAATATCGAGCGCTGGACTTATATCTAGAACGCTTGACTTAAAATCTCGAGCGCTTGATTTAGTTGTTCCTGTACTTAACAACGCCATTCTAATATTTACTTTTCTCTATAAAATGCTCCTATTCGGTAGAAATTTTCAAAGAGGTTGGATCTAAACATATCCTATGAGTGAATTCGGATGGGTAAATATAGCATTAGTTGAGTCGAACTCTCGACTTATTACTGTTAAAGAGCAATAGGTATACATCCTACAACTACCAGATCCTGGTGAGAGGTCGAGTAACTCTTTGTCTCATCAAGGTTAAAACTGTTTGACACTCTGATATCGCTTTTGAAAAGATCTCCGAGAAAACGAATTTTGGAAACTGTACAGGCGATATTTTCTATCAACAATAATTAATTCAGAAGATTAATTCTTTAAGGAATTAGAGTAGTCTCATCTAGATGTAACAAGAGATTTTGTTGCGTCATTTGTAAGGAACTGCCTGGTGCGGCCTATTTGGCGCAGTTGCGCATCATAACAAGATCGCCACAACGAGTTTACATGATTTTCTATATCCATTCTAGAGTCAAAGAAAGTTCCTAGATTTTTAACTGTACAATTATGTTTATAGACATTATGACTTTAATGTGTTTCGTCTTGATATGCGTCCTGTTATGTTTTGTCTTGTGGCTATACCGTTTCTTGTTTGATGGTGTTTGGTGCGGTGTCATTTCGTATGTGGCTCTTTCTGTTTGACTATTTTCCATGCGGGAAAAGAGTATGCTGATATTTGCAGTGTTTGACGCTTTCATAGTGAATATACTATTAAACAAGACAAACTTCTGTATCCCAGGTCCAGCTTTGTTGAAAATTGTTTGTGGCTGATCAGCTTTGCTAATGCAAGGTTTTATATTGAATAGAGTCATGTTTGACAGTACCTAGAAGCAGAGAAGTAAGGTACGGTGATAGAAGTTTTACTGTTAGTGCTCTATAACTCTGGAACTCGTTGCTAGTGTCTCTACGCCAGTCTATCAATTTTTATACGCCCACCTAATAAAGGTGGTCGTATTTGTCGTGGCCCTGTCCGTCCGTCCGTTCGTTCGTTCGTCCGTCAACATTTTGTTTGTCCGCTGTTTTCTGGGAAAACTATTTGACAGATATTAATGAAACTTCACACAAATGTTAAATGCATCAAGATCTGAAGCTGAGTTGATTCTGAGGTATATTTGATTTTTCATTTCAGAGTTATGGCCATTGTCCTTAAAAAATATGCAAAAATATTGTCCGCTGTTTTCTGGGAAAACTATTTGAGAAATATTAATGAAACTTCACACAAATGTTTAATGCATCAAGATCTGAAGCTGAGTCGATTCTGAGGTTCATTTGATTTGTTGTTTCGGAGTTATGGCCCTTTTACTTAATAAATAATGCAAATACATGCAAATAGTTTGTCCGCTGTTTTCTGGGAAAACTATTTGACAGATATTAATGAAACTTCACACAAATGTTTAATGCATCAAGATCTGAAGCTGAGTTGATTCTGAGGTTCATTTGATTTTTCATTTCAGAGTTATGGCCCTTGTCCTTAAAAAATATGCAAATAGTTTGTCCGCTGTTTTCTGGAGAAACTATTTAAAAAATATTAATGAAACTTCACACAATTGTTTAATGCATCAAGATCTGAAGCTGAGTTGATTCTGAGGTTCATTTGATTTGTTGTTTCGGAGTTATGGCCCTTTTACTTAAAAAATAATGCAAATACATGCAAACAGTTTGTCCGCTGTTTTCTGGGAAAACTATTCGAGAGATATCAATCAAACTTCACACAAATGTTTAATGCATAAATATCTGAAGCTGAGTTGATTCTGAGGTTCATTTGATCTGTCGTTTCGGAATTATGGCCCTTGTCCTTAAAAAATGTGCAAATAGTTTGTCCACTGTTTTCTGGGAAAACTATTTGAGAGATATTAATGAAACTTACCATTTGATTTATCGTTTCGGAGTTATGGCCCTTTTACTTAAACAAGAGATGTCACAGTCACGTGACAAATGCCCCCAAAAATTGTACCTTGTGACCTTGACCTTTGACCCATGGACCAGGGAGTTGACACATCGTCTTTGTGTGGTGAACATTTGTGCCAGGTTCCTTTGAAATCCATTCACAGATAAACAAGTAATTGTACCCTGTGACCTTGACCTTTGACATATGGACCAGGGAGCTGAACGCGACACATCGTCTTTGTCTGTTGAACATCTGTGCCAAGTTATATTGAAATCAATTGATAGATAAAGATGTTACAGACCGGACACAAATTTTGTGACAAAGTAATTGTATCCTGTGACCTTGACCTTTGGCCCATGAAACAGGGAGTTGAAAGCGGCACATCATCTTTGTCTGGTGAACATTTGTGCCAAATCATATTGAAATCCATTGATATATAAAGAAGTTACAGACCGGACACGAAATTTGTGACAAAGTAATTGTACCCTGTGACCTTGACCTTTGACCTATGGACCTGGGAGTTAAAGGCGACACATCGTCTTTGTGTGGTGAACATTTGTGCCAAGTTATATTGAAATCCATTGATAGATAAAGAAGTTACAGTCCGGACACGAAATTTGTTACAAAGTTATTTTACCCTGTGACCTTGACCTTTGACCCATGGACCTGGGAGTTGAACACGACACATCGTCTCTGTGTGGTGAACATTTGTGGCACGTTATATTGAAATCCATTGATAGATAAAGAAGTTACAGGCCGGAAACGAAATTTGTTACAAAGTAATTGTACCCTGTGACCTTGACCTTTGACCCATGGACCTGGGAGTTGAACTCGACACATTGTCTTTGTGTGGTGAACATTTGTGCCAAGTTATATTGAAATCCATTGATAGATAAAGAAGTTACAGACCGGACACGAAATTTGTGACAAAGTAATTGTACCCTGTGACCTTGACCTTTGACCCATGGACCAGGGAGTTGAACGCGACACATCGTCTCTGTCTGGTGAACATTTGTGGCAAGTTATATTGAAATCCATTGATAGATGGAGAAGTTACAGACCGGACACGAATTTGGGACGGATGGAAGGACAGACGGACAGACGGACGGACGGACAGACGGACAGACGGACGGACAGACAGACGGACAGACGGAAGGACGGACAATGCGATTACTATATGCCCGCCTTTGGGGGCATAAAAATAATGCAAATACATGCAAATAGTTTGTCCGCTGTTTTCTGGGAAAACTATTTGACAGATATTGATGAAACTTCACACAAATGTTTAATGCATCAAGGTCTGAAGCTGGGTTGATTATGAGGTTCATTTGAATTTTCATTTCAGAGTTATGACCCTTGTCCTTAAAAAATATGCAAATAGTTTGTCCGCTGTTTTCTGGGAAAACTATTTGAGTAATATTAATGAAACATCACACAAATGTTTAATGCATCAAGATCTGAAGCTGAGTCGATTTTGAGGTTTATTTGATTTTTCGTTTCGGAGTTGTTGCTCTTTTACTTTAAAAAAAAATGCAAATATGTGCAAATAGTTTGTCCGCTGTTTTCTGGCAAAACTGTTTAACAGATATTAATGAAACTTCATACACATGTTAAATGCATCAAGACCTGAAGCTAAGTCGATTCTGAGGATCATTTGATTTGTTGTAACGGAGTTATGGCCCTTGCACTTAAATAAATAATGCAAATCTATGCAAATATGAGGATGGCCATAACTTTTTCATTTGAAATGATATTTACTTCATTTTTTTATATGGTTAAACCTTAATGTGAATTTTCACATATAATGCGGGGGTTTTGATATGTCATTTTATTCTTAAGTTATGGTCCTTGAACTTCGTGTGTGTCAGGATGCTAGGTGATGCCCCAATGACAAGACCCAGCTTCAGACCTTTTAAATATTTCGGGCGTTCCGTGAGGTGACAATGTCTTGAGCCAAACACAGCACACGGTTTAAAACTATAAAATTGATGTGGCTGGGCTATGCTAGCTGGTGATGAATATATAATGTTCTGAGACTACTTTGCCTGAGACGAACACTATGAAAACATGAAATTATATACAAAAACCTATGTTATGGTGATCAACAATACCTCAGCTTTGGGGCCAACAATTAAACAATAAACTATAACTGTGAACAACTATACAGCCCCAAGCCAGCGAGACGGCTGGTCGATGCCTCAACTTCAAAATGCCTCAACTTCAAAATGGTGCTTGGAACACAATCCTCAAGCTATGTCATGAAACTGTATAAATGTGAGCTATATAACCCTAGACTATGCGAGTTGAGACCCTAAGCATCAAACCCTGTTGAAACCTGTGGTTTGAAGCTATCTCAACACTACTGTGACTTCAAACCTACGTATCAGACCCTATGTCAAGACATGTATGTAACCCTACGCTCTGAAACCTATCTTGAGCAGTGTATGAAACCTGCTTCAAGAAGCTTATAAAACTAATGCTTTGAAGCCTGCCTGCAGTATGTTCCGAGCCCGGCTCGAAAACACTGCCTCAAAAAGACGGCCTCAGGCAGACGGTTCAGCAACGCTCCGAACCCTGAGCACGGTCTTCAGCAAACCGGTTCAGCAACGCTCCGAACCCTGAGCACGGTCTTCAGCAAACCTGCTTCAAACCGAATATAACCCCAGGCTATATCAGTCTGAGCAACACTATCTCAATGCCTCAGCTACTCGGAGACCGCTATGAAATAGCAGTATAATATTATTAAAGGCTGGTTGGACAGTCTTAAACGTGCAATTTTCATGCCCAAAGAGAGAACTCAGAGTACAGTTACTTAGCCCATTCAAAGAACAGGTAACTGCACAATTACGCAGCCCAAGCAGACAGTATATTCGCCAGTCTTTAACCTTAATGAGTGCAATACTCTATCAGTCAAAAACCAACGATATAGCTTCTATACAGAAGTATATAAAGCAGTCACTGAAAGTTCTATGAATATTCAGTGCCCTGATCACAAAATAACCAGCAGTGATCGTTGAATAAGCTTGCGCCAGTCTCAGCATTTGTATACAGCTTCCATAAGTTTGAGGTACTTCAGAAAACTAGCATATAAACATTTTATTCATATTAATTATTTCGATTGACCAACCGCCTCACTCATTTGAATATATACACAGTACTAATTTTTATAAGGTATAAAACAAACAAAATGAAGTTTAAAAGTGAACTTACTTTAATAAACAACAAATTAATGAAATCTAACTAACAGTTAAAAAAGGGAGATAATCCTGTATATACAAAACTAAAGTTAACTCAAATCGCTTACCTAGCGATATACTACAGGTTTTCTTGACAGTGTGTTCGTTGCTTTGTTAGTCGGTCAACTTTTAATTTGTCTGTTGTTTTCTGGGAAAATTGTTAAAATGATATAAATGAAACTTAACACGAATGTTTTAAGCAACAAAATTTGAAGCTGAGTTTATTTTGAGGTTCATTCAGTTTGTCTTTACAGAGTTATGACCGTTGCACTTTACAAAAATCTGCAAAATTGAGGATTAGCTGTAACTGTTTTATTTAATAAGATATTCACTTCATTTTTTTAAAAAATAGTATCACCTTAATATGGAAATAAAGATCTGAAGCACAGATTAGAAAATGTCAACACTTATAAGGCATGTTGAATCAGAGAAAGTTTGCAAGTGGGCGTATTATGTACCGTATGCGGTACTCTTGTTTCCTAATTTAAGAATTGTCTTTGTCTGACACTACACTGATCATTAAAATGTCAATATGTGTTAATTAATCTCTGTACTTGTAATGACTGGTGATTTAAAGTGCTACATTCTATCATAATCTAATTTTAGGACTGTTGACTTTTATATTAATTAAGGATATAGGTTTATTCTTTTTTAGCTTCTTAAACCTTCCGAACGAAGCTATCTATTCATTATTAAGTACCACTTTTTATTTTACTTTTGTTTATCAATTGTATGTTTATCTTGTTTATGTCTAGCTAACGTTGTTGGTTACTTTGTATGTACATGTATATAATTTTGTTTTTTACGTATTTTCACGATAAGTTGTAAAGCACTTTTGAACGTATATATTCTATAATAAAGTGCTATAGAAATGTGGTGTAATAACAATAATACTATTTTGCACATTTTTGGAAAGGGCGATTCTTCACTATGGGAAGAGCAGACCATGAGAACACCGCCAATCCATTGGATAGGTTAGATAATCACATATAATGTTATAGCAGAGGCATCGCATTCCCAAATGATTAATTGTTATCATATGCTGTATGTTATGTAATACTGTCACTGGCAGGGTAATTATAAAAACAAACACATTCTCCGACTTAATATACCCCAGCAAACAAGTGCTGGTCTCAACGATATTAAAAAGATGGACAAAAAAGTTAGGTTGTTCATAAAGTAAGAGTCATAATTCTGGTGAATGTGGGTGATATTTGCAGGATTGCATTTCTTTATAGTACCAAACATTAACACAAAGAAAACGTTAGAAAGGGCTGAAATCGTTTCAGAGATATGAATTACACGGACAAAAACGAAACCGTTTTCACAAACAAATGACTATAGCAAAGGGCAATTACTCAGGTGTTCCAATGTCAATATAAATGGTCCTTCTGGAGCCTTATGTCCTTAGTCTATTAACATCTTCACAAAGTTTCACAAACTCCAAACAGTTGAGGTATGGCTCCGGACAGACACAAGACGTTACATTTTTTGGCAAACAATGGGCAATAAATCGGGTGATCCAATGTCAATATAAAGTGTTCTTGCATGTTCTTATGCTACTCAAAATGTACACAATGAGAAAAAACTCAAAACAGTGTCTGATTAACAAATCCGGACAGGTAAAAACGTTATAGTTCTGGCAAACAAATATCTCTGACAGGTCACATTTCTTTATAGTATTGAATTTTTACTTTTACACTATATCAAAAGAAGAAACCTAATTGGGAGTCCGAATTTAAGTGGTAAAATCCAGATCAAATTATGTCCTGAATAAAAGAAATAAATCGATATTTAGTTTCAGGAAACATGTGTTCTTGCTGTAATACGTCACCTGAGAAAATATTTGGGGTTACCAGTTGGAACCGTTCACCACCCGGTGTCCATATATACTCCGCCTTTTGTCTTCAAGCACTGTATACATCGACCGAAGTCTCTTAACGCAAGTTGATATAACTTGTCCGCTGTGAATTTCTCTATCAAGATTCATTATATTGATAGTTCCGATTGCTAAAGCTATATAATTGAAAGGGGAAATCGGGACAAAATGTGCTTTAATTACTATTGGGTTATAAGCAATTCATACTCACTGGCTGTATATTCGAACTGAATTTACTAACGGGGACGCGGCTTGTATTGTTTAAGCATCTATTCTATCTCTCTGACCTATTTCCATGATTGCAGATTCTGAACTTTGGCTAAGGTCTCTTGTGAATAGAAACCAATTTATATGGGATTTCAGAATGCTCGAAAAACAAATAGACAATTCCGAAATGATTTTGCAAATACGTGCACCCGATTACCTCAAAACGTTATGTGGTGTTTACAGATAACAATCACTAGCACTTTTCACGCTACGTAATTGTCGTTTGCAAAAATGTCTTCTGCTACAAATCTATGTTTTTATTTCCATTTCTCTTAGATTAGTACAGCCAGAGTATCGATTGTTTGGATTCTGGTGAGACGTCGAGTATCTAGATGTCGTATTCGAGTCTACACTCATTGTATAGGCCATCATAAATTCGCCGGTATCGTGCACATCATTTATTTCGACACCCGTCAGTTTATTTAATGTGCGACAATAACATACAGTAAAATCTCGATTATTCGATTTTTAGCTCGACTGTTCGTAGAACAACAGAGCTTATCTTATACCCATGGCGTTAATTTGCGTTTATTTCTGAACTTTTAGTGTACATACTGCATTGTATATTTCAAATTATATTAAATGTTTAAAAGATGTACATGACTTCTGCTAATTTGATTTTTTTACAAATATAAATTTGAAAACAAAAATTGTTTTAATAGAATTTTATTATATTATCATTGTCTCAATATTGTCAGAAAATTTAAACTGTTTCCTCTTAATACATTTTATTCATAACAGGATCAAATCTATTTGAACAGAATGTGCGGTTAGCAGTTGCCATATGCATTTTAACACTTACTTGTATGATATCATTTTATTAAAGAGATAATGTGATATCATCTTATTAATGTGAAACGATATTTTTTAAAACTTATAACGATGTAATAATTTACTTAATTCGTCAGATTTTATTTGTCAGTGACATAGATGCATTTTTAGGACATTAATGCATTTGTGTCATTGTTAAGTGGGTCTGACACTTTTCTCTTGCAGGGCTTTTGTTTTCATCATGTTATATGCTTTATTATTGCTTTGTTTTTGTCGGAAAATAGCTTTCAGCTAATGTTACCTTGTTTATTGTAACCGACGTAAAATAAAGTTTCTTGTATCTTGTATCTTGGCGTGAACATGAGCGTGAGCGTGAGCGTGCGCGTGCGTGTAAGCGTGGCCAAGGTTTTTGGACGGATTGTTTTAAGCTTAAAAATTGTACTAGCATACTGAAATTTTGTATGGAAGTTATTTTGGGGTCAAATATTGCTGTTATTAAGTTAAACACTAAAATAATTTTAAATTTTATCAATTTTTGACATGTATTGGACTTAGTCCTTTTGGCTACAAATCACCAGGTTAAAGTTTTATTGGACGGGTTGTGTTAAAACTTGATAATTGTGCTAGGATGCTGAAACGTTGTATGGAGGTTCATTTGGGGTCAATTATTACTGTTATGAAGTTAAACATTAAACATATAGACTATAACTAGGTACTTTACTTTGTTTATATTGCCGAGACCTTTCCGAGACCTTTCCAACCATGCCAAAATGTGTGCCCTTCTGACCTTGATTTTGACCTACTTTTGCAAATGGCTTTGGAGCCAATAGGCATAGGACTTCCATACTTGGTATGACCATACCAAAAGTTTGCCCTTCTGACCCTGACATTGTACCTACTTTGACAAAAATATTTAAATGCCTATGACATTTGAACCAATGGACCTAGAGCTTCCATACCTGGTATGACCATGCAAACATTTTTGCCCTTCTGATCTTGACCTTGACCTTTGACCTACTTTTACAAAAATCTTTAAACGCCTATAACATTTGAACCAATGTACCTAGGGCTTCTGTACTTGGTATGCAACTTTCTTCTGTTAAGACTTTTCCAACAATATCATTGTTTGCCCTTCTGAACTTGGCCATGACAATTGACCTACTTTTGCAAAAATCTTTATATGCCTATATTATTGGAACCAATAGACCTAGGGCTTCCGTACTTGGAATGAACATGCCAACCGTTTTGCACCCTTGACCTACTTTTGAAAAAATCTTTAAACGCCTTTAACATTGGAACCTATGGGTAAAAGATTTCCATACTTGGTATGCAACTTTAAGACCTTTCCAACAATATCATTGTTTTACCATGTTACTTTTACCTTTGACCTACTTTTGCAAATTTCTTTAAAAGCCTTTACAATTTTAACCAGTAGGCCAAGGGCTTCCATACTTGGTATGCAATTTTCTTGTCTTAAGACTTTTCTAACAATACCATTGATTTACCATGTGACATTGACCTTGACCTTTGACCTACTTTTGAAATAGTCTTTAAATGCCTATAGCATAGCACCCAATAGACATAGGGATTCCATACTTGGTATGACCATGCCAACATATTTGCCTTTTTTACCTAACTTTTGACCTACTTTTGCAAAAGTCTTTAAATGCATATACTTCCATACTTGGTATGTATCTTTTCTGTCTGAAGACTTTCAAACATACCAATGTTTTTACCATGTGACCTTGAAATTGACAATATTTTTGCAAAAATCTTTAACTGCCTATAGCATTCGAACTAATAGACCTAGGACGTCCATATTTGGTATGACCATGCCAACATATTTGCCCTTCTGACCTTGACCCCTAACCATTGACCTACTTATGCAAAAGTCTTTAAATGCATATAACATTGGAACTGAAAACCATAGGGCATCCATACTTGGTATGTATCTTTCCTGTCTTAAGACTTTCCAACCATACCAATGTTTTTTCCGTGTGACCTTGACTTTGACATTGACCTACTGCTGCACAAATCTTTAAATGCCTATAATATTGGACGCGATAGGCATGGGACTTCTGTACTTGGTATGACCATGCCAACATTTTTGCCCTTCTGACCTTCACTTTTGGCCTTATTTTGCAAAAATCATTAACTGCCTATTACATTCGAACCTATAGGCCCAGTGCTTCTATATTTGGTGTGTATCTTTCTTATTTAATATTTTTATAAGTTATTTATTATTATTTAATAAGTTGCTGAAAATTGGTATTTGTTTGCATTTTCGTTCTGATATTGATGCAGTAAAGTTTAAATTGAAAAATTAATGAATATTTTTGTGTTCAATATGACACGTTATAGACATAACTTTTAAACAGACGAGCATTAGGTGGCTTTGACACCATTTGTGGTTTTGTATAGAATAATTTAGACCCTTTTAGGCAGGTGGCTGCTTAAGGCATAGTAAAAGTCATGCAGAAAACTCCATGACTTTCAACATGCATTATGCTGTCACCTGTCTTAAATATATATGACGATACGTATTTTAGTGTTCGAATAATCGAGATTTTACTGTATGTCATGAATTTCCGAGGGACAGGTGCAAATGCTCATTCATCAGCTGCTGGGCGAGTATGGGAGTTAGCTAGGTGTTCAATAACGAAGCCTTGTCCGAGTTTCGAGGAAAAGAAGCAATAAAAACTAAGTAAAGCAAACACCTAAAAGGAGTTAATTTCCTACTTTTAGGCAGGTGTAGTATCATAGCGGATCTAGTGAGAAGTCAGGCAAGGTTTTCTATACTTTAACCCATTCCCTGTTCTATATTTTATTCCTATTTTCAGTACCTACTGAATATTACGGTCAAAATAGTTATAATGAAATATGGAAGGCGAAACATTTTAACCATTTAGAAAGTAAAGAAGACAGATTTTACAAATGCCGAAAACATATAGGAACCATCTATAGAAGCCGTCTGATCTGGGTCTACTGTGTTTGCAAATGCGTGAAAACACGTTTATATGAAGAACATTGGTTAATTACCCAGGTATATAAATACATCATGACTCATACAGCTAAAAATGACTGATCGACTCAATAACTTGTATCGCTTGTTTCCTCCCTGAGAGTCTCTAACTGTCCGCAGTTACCTTTATTCTTATCATAAGGTAAGTATCGCCTCCTAAGTCACCTTACTGATTTTTATATTGATAGTGGAATATGCATAACCTAGAGTCTAGATACCACGCTGACCGTTCATGAATATTGATTAGCGTGCAAAGGTTTAAGCGTAGAGGATTTACTGGGTAATTGTGTTACAGTGGTAGCTAAGTACAGGACGAGGAGCTTTCTACATCACTTTCAAACTGCATTAAGCAGCCAGCAGCAAATGTTGTATTTATCCCTTTATGTTATAAATACGCCTTTCTATGTCTTTGCAAAAAGAGTAGGCCCAGATCAGCCGACTCCTATAGTAGCCGTTTGATCAGGATCTGCTTTGTTTGTTTATAATTTTTAGATATGGCTCTAAATTTTCTACCATGGTCAAAAATGCCTGTCTATGTGCTATTAAAACAAATAATCTAATTATTATTAATAATAATCATGATGACATTATTTCTTACTTGAATATTCATGGAGTAAATGGTCAAAAGCAAGTGTTAGCTTAATGCAGGGGACAAGTAATGCAGAAAACTTTTAATATAATGCAGCTCTGAATATCTAGTTTCTTTCACAATAAAGAAATATTTTGTTCATAATACAATTTTAAAAAGGCAGTGTAATATTCAGGATATCATTATATCTTGTCTGAATATTCACGGGGTAACTGGTTATGGACACCCATAAAAGTTTATTAAGTGATTGTTTTATTGCTGTTTGTGAGTTTATTACTCACAATTAAGCTATTGCTAAAAACGACATTCATTAGTTTTCAACTTTGAAGCCAATGCAGCTGTCACAGTTCACGATTGTATCAGTCAAAGTGGCATAAATTTAAGTGCTAGTCTAGCACAATGAAAATGTCATTCTAAGTAGGACTATCATTATTCTCACAATACCATAATCCTCGCTAATATGAACACTCAATTAACCACCATTATAGGTATTTAGGACAAGCAGGTGACAGTTTAATGCAGGGTGTATAGGCGTGTACTCTTTGACTAAGTGATACGCGAATTATCACCTGCATGCGTACCTTGCAGATTTAGCCCTGTCTTCCGTTGCTGGATTCATCTGTACACGTATATAATCTAACAAACCGTAGCACTAGTACTTAACATTCAGGTGCTTTGCTGTTATACTCCACTTGCGTCGGATCATTTCTTCCATCAACAGTCGCTTGGAAAATATTGCCCAAAAGCACACGTTCTTTTCAAGCAATTGTTTCCTTTAAGAATAGTCTTAATCTCACAATGTACAACTAGGATCATATTACAAAAATACAACAGAATCTCGCTTAAGCAACAAACGAATGCATTAGCACAGTCTTTAACCCTTTACTCCATAACTACGTCTTTCTACGCCTTTGCAAACTACTGTAAAAAAACCGGTTTGAGTACAGACATAATTATGTCTCTATGTGCTATTGTAACAACTAATCTAATTCAAATTCATGATGTCATTATTTCTTACTTGAATATTCATAGAGTAAAGGGTGAAAAACATGTATTAGCCTAATGACAGGGTAACGTAATGCATAACACTTCTATAGGAGCTTTGTGCATAACGTTTGTCCTGAGTTAAGCTACCACCTGTGTAAACAATCAAGAAGTACACTTCGTATATATATTAAGAGTCGTTTGTGTACCCAATACATGTTTCTCATTCAAATATTCACACGAACCCGCTTATACAATAGTCAACATTTAGGCTTTACAAAGTGTAGAACTTGATCTGCTACCGTTTTTGTTATCTGTATTTAACAAAACAGCGTAGAACCTCATCAGAGGCAGTACTTAACCCTTTACCTCATAGGAACGTCTTTGCAAACAGAGAGGATCAAGATCAAACGGCTCCTGTAGTATCCGTTTGATCAGGATAATCTATGTTTTTTTTTTATTATTATACCACATTTATATAGCGCTCTTTTCACATAGAATATGTGCGTTCAAAAACGCTTCACATGGAAGAAATCATTAACCGGAACGACCCGCATGATTATCTATCCAGGCAATGAAAGATATACAACATATATACAATATAATTATATGAAATCATTTGCCGGAAGGAACAAAATGAGTGTCTATCCGGTCAAAGAAAGATATGCAAAAGATATATAATAGATATGAAATCACTAACCGGAAGAAACTGCGTCATTGTCCATCCAGTCGATGAAAGATATGCAATAGATATACAATAAATATGAAATCACTAACCGGAAGGAACCGCATGATTGTACAATAAAATTAGATTGGTCAAATTTGTTTATTCCCCTTGAGCCTTCGGTTGACACGTGTGCATGGGCGATAGACACAGTAAAAAAGTTTTACTACATTCCTCCCCTCTTTAATTAGCTCTGTTAGATAACAGAACTCCCTTGGCATTGGATAGGGCAACCCTGCTGACACCACACCCGCACGAACATAGCAAGGGGATTCCTATGAGAAAACAACTAATAAGCCCAACTGACTAGGATCGAACCCCATCCCATCCTCCCCACAAAATAATTGGCCATGGCGGCCAATTAAACCAACCCAAATACCACCCGAGCCATTATATACACTAAATAGAGTGAGTGAGTGAGTTGGGTTTTACGTCCGACCAACAGTATTTCAGTTATTTGCAGACTGTTCCCGCACGAGACAAGTTATAGTGCTGCCTCGCTGGAACGCCCCTGCCGCGCGCACATGGCAAGAGCACCCCACCCAGTCACATTATCCTGACACCGGACCGACCAGTCCTAGAACTACCCCTTTAATGTCGAGCGTAGACAGGGGAGCTACTAGTACCAACTTTTAACGACTTTTGGTCTGTCGTGGCCGGGGATCGAACCCACGACCTTCCGTACCACAGGTGGACGCTCTACAACACTAAATAGAGATCGTATAATTACGGAATGGTGCATACAGTAACCCAAGTGAATGAACACCCTACAGTGACCATAGGAGTTCAGTGCAAACAATGGCAATATCTGAAACGATAAAGCCTCATCACAATCCAAAGTTGGTCGGAAAGACCACTCACAACCAGAGAATTGGTATCAAGGTCCCACTCTAACATGAACACATGTTGCTCTCAATAGTCGGGAATAGGGAATGAAATTCTCCCCGTTTTGAACATGTGACATGTTAATCTAGCGAATTGCAAGCCCCCAACCCCGGATTGGATTGAATTTATCACAAAAATAATCAGCAATACAGTGCCGTCACATGCGACTGGTACTGAAGACGTGGCTTAGATATACAGAATATATGAACCACTAACCGAGAGAAACCGCATGTTTGTCTATCTGGTCAATGAAAGGTAATGCAACATGTCGTTTCATAAATGTTGAAAAAATGCGTTTTCAGACACCTTTTGAAACATGCCAGTGACTCTGCCTGTCTAATGCCTGGTGGTAGAGCATTCCAAAGTTTTGGAGCCGTATTTAACCATACGACGTTTTGGCACAACCAGCGACAATGATCTACTTGCTGACCTTAACTCTCTGTGCGGCCTGTACACGTCAAGCATGTCGACAATGTACTAGGGAGATTCATTGTGCATGGCTTTATACGTAAGAGTAAGGAATTTTGAATCCAATCCGATGTTGAACCAGAAGCCAGTGCAGTTCCTTCAAAACTGGCGTGATATGATTATATCGAGGAGTTCTGGTTATGATGCGGGCTGTTGTGTTTTGCACTCTATGGAATTTCCCAGTGAGTTGTTTGAAATTCCATGCAGCAGTGAATTGCAGTAGTCTATTTTTGATGTTAAAGAGAGTTTACCAACGTCTTGGCAGCATCAGGTGAGAAGTATTTTCTTATATGGCCTATTTGTCGGCCTACACACGGAATTGACATGTGATGTCATATCCATTTATAAATCGAGCCATGCACCGATATTCTTTATACACACAGATGGTCTGATTTTAGAGGGTCCTACTTGCACACTAACATCTGCATGTACTTTTTTTGTATGAAACAGAATGACCTCAGTTTTGTCAGTATTGAACTTCAGCATGTTCTGATGCATCCAAGAGACTACTTCTTTGAGACAGTCCTCAACTCGCGATAAAGCCTCTTGTTGACAGGAAATGCCCTTGGGCTTAAATGACAAGTATAGCTGTGAGTCATCGGCATATAATGGTGATTAAGCCCATGGTTTCTGCAGATTGAGCCAACAGGTTATGTGTATATTATGTAGTGTTTTGGTCCTAGGACGGAACCTTGTGACACGCTATATTCCATTTTAACTGGGGTGGACAGTTCTCCATCTACTAAGACTATTTGATAGCGGTCATTCAGGTAAGAGGTTATCCACTCAAGAGTTTTTCCAATAATTCTGAAGTCTTTTTCCAGGCATTTTAGCAGAGTTTAATGATCGATACTGTCAAATGCAGCCGATAAATCAAGCATGACCAGAATTGTAATTTTGTTTTTATCTAGGGATTGAAGGATGCCGTTTTGAACTTTAAGGAGAGCAGTCTCTGTTGAATGATGTTTTCGGTAAGCCGATTGATGCTGCTCATGTAGGTCAAGTGGGACTTAATGCGTTTGTCGACCACTTTTATCTAACACTTTGGAGACACATGGCAAATATTCGATACAGGCCTATAATTCTTAAGTTCATTTGAATCCAGATTCGGTTTCTTCAAAAGAGGGCTGACATCTGACATCTTGAAGTTTTTTGAATCGTAGGTAGTTTCTAAAGAGGAGTATTACAATTGTTGTCAGAATGGGTAGAAGTTCATCAAGGCATGACTTTAACAGCCATGACGGTATAGGATCCAGTTCACAGGACTTGCAAGGGGATGCCTTAATGATCTGTTCTACATCTTCTGTAGCTGTAACAAAACTATCAAAAGCGTTCGTTGCATGCTGCATTTCAGTGATAACTGGTGCACTCGATACAGTGCCATGTGCAATACCTGTCCGTATTTTGCCCACTTTGTCGACAAAAAAGTCACTGAAGTCTTGTATAAGTTGTCTTGAGGACGAAATCTTAGGCAATGTGATGTCACTAAGTGTACCTAGCAGGTGCTTAGTGACTTTGAAATGACTCTTCGAGTCTGCCTGGCAAGATCCTGCTTTCTCTGAAGAGAAATCAACCTTTGACTTTGTCAACAGCTTGTTTACGCTGGCACACTGTTCTCTGTATATCTGATGGTCTATTGTGAGTCTGGACTTTTTCCAATTTCCAGCTTGCGCCATACATGTTTAGCATTTATATTTATTTATTTATTGACATTTTAGGTCAATCAGAATATATACAAATACATGAAAATCACAAATCATAAAATATCACAGTAATGAATAATTATAAAATCGACTAAGAATTTAAGAGTAGCTATATATTATTGATGGCCAGCTTATGCATGCATACCTTTAACAATTTAATATTGTGCATGTGCTAAGTACAAAATGCGTCCTGGGTATACCACGGACATGATGGTCTGAACGTTATGGTTTTAGTACACAATGGTGCATGTTTATCGGCAAAGTGCCACCAGCGCTTGTGTATATGTGTTAACCAGCTCATCAACATCTGTCATTTGCAAACTTGCTTTGATGGATTCGGATATCTCTTTTAAATGAGTAAACATTACTTGCCCTAAGTCTTTTTTCATTTTTTTTCACTGTTGAAGGTTTAGCCGCCTTTGCTTAGAAAATATACAGAAATATGATCGCGCGAAACTTTACCAGTACTGTCAGATATTCCTGGGTCGGCGACTTCAATATTTGACACAGTCATCACCGTTTCTCGTGATAACAACATCAATGGTATGTCCACCAATATGAGTGGCTTCATTCACATGATGTTGCAATTCAAATGACTCTAGTGCACTAACAAAGTTAACTGTGTTCTTGTCACTTTTATTGTCAAGATGGATGTTTAAGTCCTCTACAATGATGACCGGTCTGTCACAAGATAGGAAAAGTGGCCATTCATTATCAGGAAATATCCGGTTTTAAGACCATTTCACTGCGATGGTGGTGCTCTGTAAACAACTACAAGGCGTAGAGTGAAATCTCTGATACTTACGGTGCAGTCCATGTACTCATAATTTGATAAATCACCATCTTTTGCTGACGCATGGAGGCGAAGTCCTATTGATGTCTTATGTATGACAGCCACCCGCCGCCACTGTTGCCATTGCAGCGAAGGACATGTTTGATTTTGTAATTGGTGAGAACCAGTTTGCTTAAGCACTATTTGTCTACATAACTACCGAGTCGGGTTTCTGTGACGGCTACCTAATCTAAGTCATTTGGAACAATATAGTCGCCAAAAGAAAGAGCCTTGTTTTTTACTGATCTACACTCAGCGACACTTATAAGTGTACCGGTATTCGTTTCTTAATATCTTGATAACGTATCAACCGAATTAAGTCAAACTTTTAGAAGTTGTACTCGGGAGACAAACATTATAGTGATACAAATTTTATTGAATAACAAGAAGGTGTCTTGCACGCAATGTTCGCAGAGATTTCAGTCGTCTGCGGACAGTGAATGCATGTTTCTGGCAGTGTCGGCTGCGGTTAGATTTCGTTGCCGTAGATGAATGGTCTTGGGCCAGAGTGGTTACTCTTCCTCGCGGTCTTCTGCGTAGCTTTTCAAAACTTTATGTTAGCATGTACTTGCTTATTTATTTGGTAATAGTGTTTTTCTGAACGGCCATTTTTCTAGATCAAATACCGATTTTTATGCACATTTAAACGTTATAGTGAATTCGGCGTTAATGTTACTTCACAGTAAACCGGCATTTAAATGAAAAAAATAAAACAACTATAGATGTCAATATAATTTTTTACGCGCTTTATTGAAGCAGTACTTTTTGCATGAATTCATAAATGTTTTAAGATTGTTTTAACGAAATTATAAGTCTCTATGTGATTCTTGTATTGTTGAAAATGTTAAGCCGTATGGGATATCTATTTTAAGCCCACATTTATAGCCCTTTTTTGAAGCGATAATTGTGGCATCTTCTGTTTTTCATATAGCAGTGTGAATTTCTCGTACTGTCGGCCATGTGCGATTTCGTTTCCGGTCACAGCTCGATTAGCACGTGCACTTTTAGGTTTTAATTGAATTACGCAATTAAGCGTATCCTTGACTCATTTATTAAAAATTAAATAGCCTGTTATATCGATATAGCTGTATGTAACGCTTGTGCAAAATGCATTTGAAAAATATTAAGGAATAAATAAATAAATGGTATTTTTATACTGGTACACTTATAAGTGTCGCTGAGTGTAGGGTTTATACTGCATACTTTAACAAAAATCTGAATTCTGGCTGGCGTCGGAGTTTCGCGTTTTACAAGTAGAATGTTTTTCGTTTCCCTGGAAAAGGACACTGCTGAGAATTTACCAGTGTTTTTGTGAGGTTTTGAAACAGTGAGTCGGATTATCCGGGGTAACTCTTTCAAGTGATAGAAATTTACGCCAGCAGATAGAATTTTCTTTTTGATCTGACGGTTTTCTGAAACAATTGGAATTGATTGGGGGTATTTTCCTTAATTTGTTTAAATGAACATCTTTATTTACATCCCAAACAGTTGCCCCCTCTCGAACCCCTAAATTTAGCTAAGCCATATTGCCCGAAGTCTAACAGCCCTGGCTGTTTTAATCTTGATTGTTGGATTTTAAAGTTGGCGACAATTGCCCTATAAAAGAAAGATCACACCTTGTATAGCTTAGCTGTGCTCTAGTAATTCTCCGCTAATCCGCTTCTCATCTCCAACTGTATATCATGATGCCTGGCTCCATGAGACAAGCTTCTAACCCACTCTTTACCACCTCTTTGGTAGGTTACCGGATACCCATATTTTGCTTCCTCGTTGATTTTCTTTTTAATTTCATTATCACGTTTTTTTCTTTTGTGTTTGTATCTTCCTTGAACCCTCAGTCCGTCATGCTGAACTTCAATGCTTCATCGAGCATTGATGCCTCATCCTCTTTCGAGACCTGCATCATTCGTCTGGTGTTTTCTTTCCCCACCCGTCTTTTCCTCCTCACATTCTCATTTAAAGCCGTAGGGCCATTAGCAGCCATGGGCCTATGTCTAGCTGCCCCTTCACACATGGAGCCTTTCATGCTATTTTGTTGCCCGGAGGTTGATGGCACTTGTTCATCCTGGACATATGGACCCATGAATCTGCTTCTTTTCAGCTTGTGAGGTTTTGAAACAGTGAGTCGGATTATCTGGGAAAACTCTTTCTAGTGATAGAAATTTACGCCACCTTTATTTACATCCCAAACAGTTGCCCCCTCTCGAACCCCTAAATTTAGCTAAGCCACATTGCCCGCAGTCTAACAGCCCTAGCTGTTTTAATCTTGATACTAGTAGGTTGTTGGATTTTAAATTGGGCGACAATTGCCCTATAAAAGAAAGATCACACCTTGTATAGCTTAGCTGTGCTCTAGTAATCCGGTTCTCCGCCTATCCGCTTCTCATCTCCAACTGTATATCATGATGCATGGCTCCATGAGAAAAGCTTCTAACCCACTCTTTACCACCTCTTTGGTAGGTTACCGGATACCCATATTTTGCTTCCTCGTTGATTTTCTTTTTAATTTCGTTATCATGTTCTTCTGTGTTTGTATCTTCCTTGATCCCTCAGCCCGTCATGCTGAACTTCAATGCTTCATCCAGCATTGATGCCTCATCCTCTTTCGAGACCGGCATCATTCGTCTATTTTCTTTCCTCATCCGTCTTTTCCTCCTCACATTCTCATTTAAAGTCGTAGGGCCATTAGCAGTCATGGGCCGATGTCTAGCTGTCCCGTCACACATGGAGCATTCAAAGATAGAATCATACAACCAAGTTTCAGAAAGAGAAATACATGAAGCACTGGTATTCTTGGCAATTATTCGAACTTCGTCGATTTTCGGTAGTAGACTTGAATGTGGACCTCGTTTTTTACAGTTGTTGTAAGTTACTGGGCCTGGACAAGGATGTATGTCGCAATATAGTAGCAAACAAATTATGAGCCAGTTAGTTGTACTGACTATACTATTATGACTAAAACGACGAGCATTGTGCATAGGCTTCTTGTCAACAATATGGTATGATGTAACAAAATGTTCATAAAATGAAAGTTCTCCCAACGTGATATTATCAAACAAGAGGCTGCTGATCTGTAGAGTATTGGCTGGACAATGCTCTAAAACGCATTTGTCCGAATAAAGAACATGCTTGTTTTCATCAGTATAAGAGTTTATAAACATTCGTAAAAGCAGGGGTAAAAACATTAATCAACACTTGGAAGTGACCATCTTCAGTTTTTGTATAGGATAAATAGCAGTGCTGCTGAAAATATATTTCAGACTATTTTATAACATTTCCAATGTCCAAACTGTTCCATCATACACACTGCACTATAATATCTCCGGTACGTGTCTCACCTGTCCTATATATTCACCTTACATAGACACAATAACTGGCCAGGTAAATCAGGTGCTCTGTGCTTATATGCTACCAATTAGCTGCTCAGCCATGCAACAAGAATGTGGAATCCTTTGTCTAGACGTATTGTAGAAACTTTGCAAAAGTTCCAAAAAATCATAAAGTACTTATCTATATTTTGAAAGCTGAATCCATTCATATATTATTTGTCACTAATAGTCCAATTGTCCACAGTTATATCCAGAGTAAAAATTGTGTGACCACCCACGGATGTCAAACTGTGTAGACCCTGATGTGATTCCGAGTTACTCAACATCTCTTCTGGATCCAAGCTGTTTTTAAAAAGCAAGTTCGCGGGATAAGGAGTATTTCTTTTAAATCTTTGAACACGCAGACATTTTCTAAAAATGTCGTCTGCTTATATTTTGGAGTATATTTTTGTTCTTCTCAAAACAGTGTCGGGGTATTTAACCATTTTCTCCATATAAACGCATGTTCACGCATTTTTGCATACAGAGTAGACCCAGATCAGACAGTTCCTATACGAGCCGTCAGATCAGGGTATGCTGTTTGCTAATGGAATTTGAACAAGAGATGTTTGTAAAACATGTATACCCCACAGACCCCCTGATCTTTGATCTAGTGACCTCAACTATAGAGGTCATCTAGCGGTCATGACTAATCACCACAGCAACTTTGAACATCCTAAGCCAAACCACTGATCATTTATTGATCTGAAAACATTTCACAAGTTAAGGTCATGGTGACCTTGACCTTTGACCTAGTGACCTCAACAACTATAGGGGTCATCTAGTGGTCACGACCAACTACCACAGCAAGTTTGAAGATCCCGAACCAAACCATTGAGCAGTTATTAATTGGAAACCATTTCACCAGTTAAGGTCATGGTGACCTTGACCTTTGACCTAGTGACCTAAAAAATAATAGGGGTTATCTATTGGTCATGACCAACCACCACAGCAAGTTTGAAGATCCTAAGCCAAACCCTTGAGCAGTTATTGATTGCAAACCATTTCACCAGTTAAGGTCATGGTGACCTTGACCTTTGACCTAGTGACTTAAAAACCAATAGGGCTCATCTAGTTGTCATGACCAACCACCTAAGCAAATTTGAAGATTCTAAGCCAAACCCTTGAGCAGTTATTGATCGGAAACCATTTGACCAGTTAAGAGCATGGTGACCTTGACCTTTGACCTAGTGACCTAAAAAACCCAATAAGGGTCATCTAGTGGTCATTACCAACCACCACAGCAAATTTGAAGATCCTAGGCCAAACCCTTGAGCAGTTATTGATCGCAAACCATTTCACCCTTTAAGGTCATGGTGACCTTGACCTTTGACCTAGTGACCTAAAAAACATTAGGACTCATCTAGTTGTCATGACCAACTACCTAAGCAAATTTGAAGATCCTAAGCCAAACCCTTGAGCAGTTATCGATCAGAAACCATTTTACCAGTTAAGGTCATGGTGACCTTGACCTTTGACCTAGTGACCTCAAAATCAATAGGGGTCATCCAGTGGTCATGACCAACTACCACAGCAAGTTTGAAGATTCTAAGCTAAACCCTTGAGCAGTTATTGATCGGAAACCATTTAACTATTTAAGGTCATGGTGACCTTGACCTTTGACGTAGTGACCTCAAAATCAATAGGGGTCATCTAGTGGTCATGACCAACCACCACAGCAAGTTTGAAGATCCCAAGCCAATCCCTTGAGCAGTTATTGATCGGAAACTATTTCACCATTTTAGGTCATGGTGACCTTGACCTTTGACCTAGTGACCTCAAAAGCAATAGGGTTCATCTACTTGTCATGACCAACCACCACAGCAAGTTTGAAGATTCTAGGCCAAGTCGTTTATTAGTTATCGTTCGGAAACCATCGATCTACCGACCGACCGACAGACCGACCGACCGACCGACATGTGCAAAGCAATATACCCCCATTTTTTCAAAAGGGGGGTATAAATATCTGTTTCTTACTAAAATGACTACAATGTTCTACCTTCCATAATTCATTATAACTATTTTGTCCATGGATATTCAGTAGGTATTGAAACCAAAAACACACACATTAATATCTCGATCACAATTACGCTTAATGGTGATTACAACTGTGAAGTTGTTTTTTCTAAACCTAACCAGCCATTCATGAGAAATCGGATTTTATGCATTTTATAAATATCATTCAATGGGACATACCTCTATGAAAATAATGAAACAAGTTCATACTTGTGATATGTATAACTATACTTCATGGTGATCATAGCTGTATAGTGTTTTTCCCAAACCTGACTAGCCATTTATGAGAAAATGGATTTTATGCATTTTTGTGTCATTAAAGGGGATGCAACTCTATTAAAACTAATCAAATGAGATCATCCTGGGGATATGCACAACTGCACTTCATGGTGAACATTGCTGTAGAGATTTAACCTTTAGCCTGCTGACCAAATTATTTTTACAGAATTATTCACTTACTACATTTTCAAAATTCAAGCTATAATCAATTTGCAATCAGGATGTCAAACAGTTAGGATCCTGATGAAACGCCGAGATACTCAGTGTCTCATCTGGATCCAAACTGTTTGCATAGGTAATCACTCATCCGCCCATAGCTGGCTAAAGGTTAATAATGAAATATGCCCAGCCATTTAAGAGGAATTGGATTTCATTCAATTAATTTATTATTCAAGGGGACATCTCTCCGTGAAAAATAATGAAACCTAGGTCAACCACAACTATCTGTCATAGCGATCAATGCAGTGAAGTCTTATTGAGATTTGCCTATCCGTTTTAGAGAAGACAGAGTTTGTGACCGCCAGATAAAGAGATAGACTAGCCAACAGGCAGACCATCAATATGGGTCCCTCCCCACCATTTGGGGGATACATAACAATGCAGCAAGCTTCTGTATAAGTTTTCTGCATAAGTTATATATCCTACATTAAGCAACCACCTGCCTGTAAGACTAAGAATTAGACCTCCTTTTGGTGCTCACATTAGAAGGGTTTAATTGTACATATATATTTAAGATAAAACATATTGCAATATCCAAGGCGATTCTGTTGTCAGGGAATAACAAATATGAAAATGAAAGTTTTGTAAGAGATTATAAAACTCATGTAAATTACAAAAGATTAATAGTTTAACATGAAAATTGCAAATACAGACTTTTGTTAAATTGTTTATTTTATTTATTTAAAAATAACTGTACAATCAAACGCATACATGTATTAACAGGTTGTATGTGCAACAAATAAAAGATCCATATTCAACAAAAAGAGGATCCATAACTTAGGAATAAAGATCTTAACATCTACAGTTGAGATATTTGACACTCTATTCAATCAATATCATGCGTTTATTCAAATTACTTTTTTTTAAATATCTATGCAGAAAATGTCGCAAATACATAGATGATAAAGAAGTATTGCACAACTAGCAAATGTGCTGAAATGGGCGGAACATTTGTAACAGTTTTAAAATGCAGCAAAAATAAATAACAGTTTCATCAACTTTTCTTGGTAAAATTAAGACCCCAGTGTAAAATCAATAACACAGACTAAAGGCAAAAACATGTGATTGCTCACCTTCACATAACTAAAATTTGGCCTACTAGTGGAATTTAATAAAACCATAAAAAACCTCTGTCAACTCTAAGATATTAAAGTACAACACCGAACACACATTAAAAGTAGTGTTGTTTGTCAAAAAATATTTCAAGAAATATATTTAAAATCACTGGCTAATAATTTCCTAAACATTATTTATAGCTTCATAAACATGCATTTCACATATATACATTCAGTAGAAATTTTGAAAGTCTCAACAGAAAGATAAATGTGTTCCTTTAAGCTCAAACTTCACTTTTTGTTCTCCTAATCGGAACTTTTTATACAATTTCAAATGCTAATATAAAAGTTGGGAAAGATTCCTGTAAATTCTCAGAACTTTCAGGGTTTTTTGGTTGCTAAAATCAGTAGAGAGATTCATCATACAACTAAAAGCAATTGAAAAAACAAGGTTCACAAAAATAAGTGTAATATTCAAGGAAATGGAATTTCTCAATTACAGACTTTGAAACCTTAAAATGCAGAAAATGTTAACTGACATTTGCAGACTGGTGTCACTTGCAGAAGCCATCTGATCAGGATCTGCATTGTTTGTCATTCAAAATTCTCAGGTTAGTTCAATTACTTTATACTAAATTCATTATTCTTTTAAACAATGATTGACAAATCCTAAGCATATCAAAGGGAGCAACATTTTGTAAACAATATGTATTTAACCCTACACATGATAGGGACACCTTTTTGAACCCTATACAAACAGAGCAGACCCAGATTAGGCAGCTCCTGAAGGAGCCTTCTGATCAGTGTCTGCTGTGTTTGCTCATGTTATATTACAGATCTTATCCAATGGTTTATAGCATGGCCAATTTTTTTTTGTTCATATACCATTTTATTGATAATATAATAATAATAATAATAATAATAATAATAATAATAATAACAATAATATATTTCCAAGACTACTGCACCTTTCTTACTTTTTCTTTCATTTCATTCATAACAGTCAGGCGTTATTCCCTTGTAAAATAAATATTTAATATTAAAATCTGCTATCTGCTGTAACTTCATTTTACTTCAGACTTAATCAAGATTTTTAAAAAGCTATTGACTGACTCTCAGTCAGACTGAGTATCAACTTGTCGGACAGCTTAAACCGTAATGAAACAACAGTTTATTTGGCTAGGTGCAAGTAATTATATGTTCTTAACTCATGAATTAAGAAACAACAAAGAATTACATTTGAAATAATAATCAAAATAATGTAGTTAAGATGCCTGCGATTAGTGGGCAAAAGGTTTGTGACATTATATCAACTGGTTTGCTCTATTGCTCTATTTCTCAAGTTGTATCTTGCACATTGTTAAACTATACTGGAACTCCGTGTACTTTGGCAATTACCTACAAATTATTAAAATGTCATATAATTGACTGAGATCTATATTTAATCTCTTAACAATTTACGGAATGAATATTAAATAAAAGACTCCATCCCTTTTGAATACTTAATGTTATATAAAACAAGTGGATATATTGCTATGGCAAATAGTATTGAATCTGACCTAATATATTCTAAGAGCAGAGAAGACCTTTATCAGATGGCTCTGATCTACTCTGTTTGCAATGGCGTCAAAAGACATTTCTAGGTAAAGGTTAAAAATCATAGTCTGTTTAGGGGTTAAGGCACTATTTGCTATTAAAGCACTTCTGTAGTTTACTCTTGTAAATGGTTAGTCCTATTTTGGCTAATGGCTTAAGGTTTAAAGCTCTGTATTAACATTCGGATCACATTTATCATGCATGGTACTATGTTCATGCTAACTATTGTCAAGGCTAATCTATTCATAGTACAGGGCATACACACTGCCAACTGCGAACAAGTGTTTGTTGCTCCAGGATGAGGAAGTGAAGTTATCTCTTTCTGCATCCCACAGAAATCTGCTTCCAACACTCACACCTTGGTCATTTCTCTGTCCAATAGTCACCAGAGATAATATCTTGTATCTGAAGTAAATATAGGTATGAGCCCCGCTATATAAAAACAAACCTTTACGCTTTGTAAGCAGTGTAAAAATGTGTTAAAGCATTGAAAATGCAGTATGTGATCAGGTTCTGTACTGTTTGCCACTCATTAGAGCATGTTCTGTTCAGCTGACTTGTCTAACTGGCTGTTTGCCACTCATTAGAGCCTATTCTGTTTAGCTGACTTGTCTGACTGGCTGTTTGCCATTCATTAGAACCTATTCTGTTTAGCTGACTTGTCTGACTGGCTGTTTGCCACTCATTAGAACCTATTCTGTTTAGCTGACTTGTCTGACTGTCAGAACAGGCCCTCATCAGATGCCGTGATCTTAACCCTTTCCCTGTTCTATGTTTATTTCAAATTTCAATACCTACTGAATATTCATGGACAAAATAGTTATAAAGAAATATGGAAGATGGAACAATGTAGACATTTTAGAAAGCAAAGAAACAGATCTATCAAATTCTATTAGCAAAAAGAGCAGACCCTGACCAGACGGCTCCTCTAGGAGCTGTCTGATCTGGGTCTACTATGTTTGCAAATACGTGAAAACACGTTTGTATGAGGGAAAGAGTTACAGCAGTCAGCCTAGTCCTTGAATATTTCCAAAGTTGTTTTAGTATAGTTGGCCACATCTAGATAAATACATGTAATACAAAGAGTACCGAATACTACAGTTATGAGTAACCCTCTCAACAAAAGCCACTAAAAGCAGTCATATTCTGGGTTTATAAGAAAAGTGGCAGGTTAATGCCGTACAGAAATTCTACAGAAAGTGCCCATTGCAGTTTCTGCATTACTCTTATTCTGCATTCAACACATTCATTCATTAAATGGCTGTTATTGAGAAGATCTATTGCAGGTACAATAAAACCTCTTTAAACCGGATGTTAAATTTGGTATAAATATCAGCCTTGGAGACAGGTGGCAGCTTAATGCAGGGTGAAAGTCATGCAGAAAGCTTCTCTGCACTAAGCATCCACCTGCCTAAAAGTATTTAGTCATTACAAACAATATACATGCAGATCAATACTAGCTGATACAGTGTCTCATTATAGTTTTCACAGTTCATAACATTAGTGCACAACACAGTTTTACATGATCATGAGAGCAATGGTAGTTGAGAATCCTGATTAGATGTGTTTATACAGAAAGAATTTACTGTTGCCAAGATCTTTTTTCTGAAGAAAACAAATATTACAAATGTTACAAAATCATAGTTTTTCCATGCAGAATCATTGATGATGGTAGTTACATTAACTGTTAATGTCTCATATGTTGCATATTAGCAATAACTTGTCTTCAAATCTATATAAATCTAGACTTATTGTTTCTGGAAAAATTGAGAAGTCATTTGATACTTAAAGAAGCTTAAGTTTAGCATAAAACCAAAACAAGAGAACCATATTCCATATAAAGAATAACACCAAACGTAACCTACTAATAAATACTTGGGAAGGTTTATTCTAATTGAGCTTCCCAGTTATTAAAGATGCATCTGAGTTCCACAAAACTAGAATAAGTCCACAGGAATTATTACTAAATCAAACAGGAGTTTTCAAAGGAACTCATGTCAATCACATGCACAACTTCGCATGCTAATAAACATTCCTATTCAGTTTCATCACTGTAGCAAAAACACTTTTGCAGTTATGGTCACAGGTTGAATATATATCTAGCAAATTTTCACTAAGTCAAGGGTCATAAACAGTTACTGCGTCAATCCTAATCAAAATCCACAGATGTGCAATTTCATATGCTGACAAATATTTCCTGATGACCAGATGGAAAAACTAGATCTATCACTAAAGGTGATGAATAGCCCAGTGGTAAATAGTACACTTCCATAATGGCAGCCTTGATCCCAAATCAAATGTTCATGGAAATCTAATGAAACCTGCAGAAGTAGTCACTGTCTGTACCACAAGTTCAGCTACCCCAATACAACAGTAAACCATTACATTAAGTCCAAGGGCAGATAACTATATCAGCTGGAGATAGCAAAACAAAAAATATTTAATGCACATACATACTTCATAGACACCATGTATATAAACTTTCGTTGAAATATGTTAAGGAAAATTGAAGAAGGCATTTTCAACACCAGCCACCCATGTTACAGGCTGATATATACTCAAAGTTCAAGGGGGGATAATTCCACAATGCCTGGCACCAAATGCATGGCAATTGCGTTTTGCACATCTTCTATTTGTGATTATTATCTATACAAAGTATAAATTTAATAACTTTTGAATTGGAGGAGTTTACGATACAAATAATCCATATTACATCTGTAACCTAGCATTCCAAACTCAATTTTTGCAATTAAATATTATTATAAATTCTTACATAATAATTTCATATTTATAAGTTTAATTTAATATATTAAGTTATTTCATACTTTATTTAAAAGTGATTCAATTTGGCACTCTGAAGGCTTACAAATTTTATTCCAAAAGGAAAAGAAAATACTAAAGTTTAATGGGAAATATTTTTGCAATGCCTGACTTTTTGTACATGAAAGTGTGTCTTGCACATCTACTGTAAGTGGTTATTATGTACACCAATTATAAAATGAATAACTTTCAAAATGAATGAAGATTTTGCGACAACAACTACCCATGTTTAGATGCGAAAGGACAGAAAGACTGACCACCCCACTGATTCAAGTATAGCCCCTCAGGCTTTTGTAATGAACATCTAAATCCATCCCTCTTTAGGAGTGGGGCCATAAAAAAGAATTACTAAAAGGGTAGTAATGCAAATGTTATGATCTTAATCTTGTGCACTTGTACTTGTTGCAGACTGCATTTACTGTAAGATTCAAGTTAATTTCATTCAGGATTGCAGTATAATAATGGGGACTAGAGCTCATTTTTAAGAAAAACATATGTCTCCCACCTGCTCCTGTCTCAAAAATGATTGGATGCATTTTAATGAAGTTTGTTGGAGACTGGATGAGGCCTTTTTTTATTTAGAGAGCAGAGAAAGTCAGTTTTCAACAATTCAAGGGCCATAACTCTGAAGAACCTGTTCCAAAAATGTTCCAATAGTTATTCAAATTGGCCTTGATATTATAACCATAAACATTTTCATAAGGTTTGGTGATGATTTGATGATAACTTTATTACTTAGAGAGTGGACAAGGCTAAAAAGGCCATTTTTGTATTATTTAAAAGTCATAGCTCTAAATTGCCTAGTTCAATCTTGCTGTTATTGAACTTGACCTAGATATTATAGCTATAAACATTTTTAAAAGGTTTGGTGAAGATGGGACGAGACCTTTTTGACTAAGAGTACAGACAAGGCTAAAAAGGCCAAATTTGGATAAATCAAGGGCCATTACTCTAAAGTTCCTAAAACAATCTTGCTGAATATTGAACTTGGACTAGATATTATAGCCATAAACATTTTTATACGGTTTGGTGAAGTTTGGATGAGACTTTTTTTTACTTAGGGGGCGGACAAGGCTAAAAGGCCAAATTTGGATAAATCAAGGGCCATAACTCTGAAGTTCCTCAAACAATTTTGCTGGATATTAAACTTGGCCTAGATATTATAGCAATAAACATTTCTATAAGGTTTGGTGAAGATTGGATAAGACGTTTTTGACTAAGAGAGCGGACAATGCTAAAAAGGCCAGATTTGGATAAATCAAGGGCCATAACTCTAAAGTTCCTCAAACAATCTTGCTGAATATTGAACTTGGCCTAGATATTATAGCCATAAATATTTTTATAAGGTTTGGTGAAATTTGGATAAGACTTTTTTGACTTAGGGAGCGGACAAGGCTAAAAAGGCCAAATTTGGATAAATCAAGGGCCATAACTCTAAAGTTCCTGAAACAATCTTGCTGGATATTGAACTTGGCCTAGATATTATAGCAATAAACATTTTTATAAGGTTTGGTGAAGATTGGATGAGACGTTTTTGACTTAAAGAGCGGACAAGGCTAAAAGACCAAATTTGGATAAATCAAGGGCCGTAACTCTAAAGTTCCTGAAACAATTTTGCTGGATATTATGCTTGGCCTAGATATTATAGCCATAAACATTTTTATAAGGTTTGGTGAAGATGAGAACTTTTAATATTAGAGAGCGGACAAGATTTTGTGACAGACAGACAGACAGACGGACGGACAGACAGAAAGGAGTAAATCAATATGTCTCCCACACCACTATGTGGTGGAAGACATAATTAAGTGAAATCATGACAAAACAAAGGTGCTTGAAGGAATACACAATACCTGTGGCACTGCTGGCAGGAGTGTGACAAGGAAACATGGTGCAAAAAGCATGACAGACAGATCGAAAGACAGATGCACATGTGATCCCAAAGTGTCACCCTGCTAACACAGGCAACAGAAAAATAATGTGACAGACAGAAGTGATCCCTAATGCATATGGCAGACAGGTCTGTAACACATAAAACACAGCACAAATTTCATCCTAAACAAGATAAATTTGCCTCTGTATTATATTGAAATATTATTATATGGAGCATAATTCAACAAGCCTATTACATGTATTAGTAATTTATAACAGGGAGGCCAAGATGGCCCTGTATCACTCACCTGGTTAATTAATCTCATGTGATCTACTTTTGCAACAGGCAGGAATGATTTAAACAAATCCAACCGAATTCACCTACAAATCATTCCTCTGACATTTGGTGAAAATCCAGTCAGTGGTTTAGGAAAAGATGTTTAAAGAAATTATTGTTTGACCTACCTATGCAATGGACTGAAACTAATTTTTTCTAAAAAAAAATATGAGTCATTTGTTGATCATTTCTGTAAAATTGGGCTGAAATCATTCAGCAGTTTAAGGAGAGAGGTTGTTTAAAGAAATCATTGATTACAAGTAAAAAATGCGGAAACAGCATTTAATTTAAAGCCAGATTTTTCAACTGAAATACCTTCACCCAAGCTATCTGCATACCGAATATAAATTGTCTAGCATATGTAGTTCGGAAGTTATAACAAAGTTTTAATGACAGCCAAGTTTTCAAAACAGTGACATTGACCTTGACCAGATTTCATGTATCTTTATGTCATCTGTAAGTTCCTTACCAAAGCTATCTGAATACCAAAGGTGTATTGCCTAGCATTTGTGGATAAGATGTTATAGCAAAATGTTAAAGTTTGTTAAAAACAGCCAAGTTTTCAAAATAGTGACCTTGACCTAATTTCATGTATCCTTGTATCAACTTAAAGGCCTTCACCAAAGCTATATTCATACCATATATGAATTGTCTAGCATATATGGTTCAGTAGTTAAGACAAAATGTTGGAAGTTTTTCAATGATGGCAGACTTGTCAAAAAAGTGACCTTGACCTAATTTCAAATATCTTTATATCAACTAAAAGGCCTTTACCAAAGCCATTTGTATACCAAAGATGAATTACCTAGCATTTGTAGTTCAGCAGTTATAGCAATGTTAAAAGTTGGTTTAACAAGGGCAAAGTTTTGGAAATAGTGACTTTGATCTTGACCTTGACCTGATTTCAAATATCTTTTATCAAGTGAAAGGCCTTTACCCAATCTATCTGTATACCAAATATGAACTGTCTAGATTAAGTAATTCAGAAGTAACAAGGGCATGTTGTATTGCTATGCAAGACATGAGTCCCCCACCGGACTGAAAAAAAACAAACTCCACTCTCCCCTCCCCACCCACCCATGGTGTGGTTGACCATGGTATATACATGACCACCTGAATGGTATTAGTACCTACTTTCATACATTGGATCAGTAAATAAAAAGTTATTGTCCCGACAAGAAAAAATGAAAAAGGAGTAACTCCAAAAATATTGATGCTAGAGTTATTGCCCTTGTGCATGACACTACACCTCATCATGCATGTTCCATATGAGAATTTTCAAATCAATTGAACCAGTACATAAAGAGTTATTAACTGGACAAGAAAATATGAAAAGGGGAATAACTCCAACAATATAGATGCTAGAGTTATGGCCCTTGTGCGTGACATTACCCCTAATCATGCTTGTTCCATATGTGAAGTTTCAAATCAATTGAACCAGTACATAAAGAGTTATTAACTGGACAAGAAAATATGAAAAGGGGAATAACTCCAAAAATATAGATGCTAGAGTTATGGCCCTTGTGCATGACACTACTCCTGATCATGCTTCTTCAATGTGTGAAGTTATAATGAATTTGGCCTAACTTTGTAGGAGATATTGCCCGGACACGAAGCGTGACAGACGGACTGACAAGAAAATATGAAAAAGGGGAAGAACTCCAAAAATATTGATGCTAGAGTTATGACTCTTGTGTATGACACTACCCCTCATCATGATTGTTCCATATGTGAAGTTTCAAATCAATTGAACCAGTAGATAAAGAGTTATTGTCCGGACAAAAAAAATATGTAAAAGGGGAATAACTCCAAAAATATTGATGCTAGAGTTATGGCCCTTGCGCACGACACTAGCCCTCATCATGCTTCTTCAATGTTTGAAGTTATAATGAATCTGGCATAACTTTGTAGGAGATATGGCCCAGACACAAAGCGTGACAGACGGACTGACAAGAAAATATGAAAAAGGGGAATAACTCCAAAAATATTGATGCTAGAGTTATGGCCCTTGTGTATGACACTACCCCTCATCATGATTGTTCCATATGTGAAGTTTCAAATCAATTGAACCATTAGATAAAGAGTTATTGTCCGGACAAAAAAATATGAAAAAGGGGAATAACTCCAAAAATATTGATGCTAGAGTTAAGGCCCTTGTGCATGACACTAGCCCTCATCATGCTTCTTCAATGTGTGAAGTTATAATGAATTTGGCATAACTTTGTAGGAGATATGGCCCGGACACGAAGCGTGACAGACGGACGGACGGACGGACGGACGGACGGACAGACGGACATACTAACAAATGGGTAGTTGTGTGACTTTTTCCTTTGATCTTTTCTTGTGGGACTAGTCCCACAAGAAAAACTATTTTTGGCTCTAACTTTGGAAAAGAATGATCTGGAAGCTAACCCTAACCCTAACCCTATGTCCCACAACTGGCCAGGTTAATGTCACAAGAAATGGCCAGGTTAATGTCACAAGAGATGGCCAGGTTAATGATTTTACTTGTGCGACTAGTTAGAAAAAGTCACACAACTACCCTTTGGTGAGTGCGACGGACGGACGGACGGAATCGAGCAAACCTATAGTCCCCCAACCGGTAACCGGTGGGGGACTAATAAGCAATGTTAACAACGGCATGCCGATCACCCGCCCACCCAACTGCCTGCCCGCACGGCCGGTTTTTCGCCAAACTATAAGCCAGGATTTTCCTTGAAAAATTCGGCAAGAAATCTATTTCAGGTTTTGTGACCTACTTATACAACATTCGGGAATGACTTATAAAAGAGGGTCACCTACAAATCATTCCTGTGACAATTGGTAAAAAATCCAGTGAGCAGTTTAGAAAGAGATGTTTTTGAAAGAAATTAAATTCTATTTTCAGCCCATGTGACCTACTTATGCAACGGACTAGAACCATTTATATAATATGGAGGGTCTGCTCTGTTTGCTAATGATATAAATAGATATGATTCTACATATTCTGGCATGGCCAAAATTCCCTGCATCTGTGTGCTATTATAACAATTAATCTAATTAATATGCATGATGTCAATATTTCTTACATGCATATTCATGGAGTAAAGGGTTAAGGAGGAGATGTCATTAAAAACATTTGGTTGAAATCAAATCAATGGTTAAGGAGTAGATGTCATTTAAAGAAAGTTCATTAAAATCTATTTTTAGCTTGTGTTACCTACTTAAGCCATAAACTGAAACAATTTATATAATTTTCATGGAGAATCACCTGAAAATCTTTTCTTTGAAATTTGGTTGAAATCCTTTATTTTTTCAAGTTCTTGTGAACTACTTATGCAGTGGACCAGAACAATTTATACAACTTTCATGAAGAGTCATCTGCAGATCATTCCTGAAAAATTTCGTGAAAATGCAGTCAGTGGTTTTGGAGGAGATGTTGTTTTAAAGAATTTATTGACGACACAAAATGACTGACAACGGACACAGGGCAATCTCAGAAAATAATTTATTCAAGACTCAAGGACAGGTGCATATATGGTGGGTATTTGAATGGATGGACATGGGTAACACTTTGTGCCCAACATTCCTATGATAAAAAGCTTTAGAGAAATTATTGAAAAACTATTAAAAGTAATAGTGTCATTGATAGAGGATCTTATATCAATATATCAACCCAAATATATAAATAATGACAATGCATTTATATATCCAATATGAGACTATTAAGTATATTATGTACCATAGAAATAGGTATATGTTGTACATTTAAATCTGTTAAAACTTTCATAAACAATGGAAAACAATAAGTATGAATTATTTGATTTGGTTCTTATTGTTACTGTAAAATCCATACAAGTATGACATGATTACAGTTGTTTGAGAATTTTTTGTGACAAACAGTGTAGACCTTGATCAAAGGGCTGTTTTAAGATTCCTCTGGTCAGGCTCTACACAGTTTGAAAATTAAAATAAAAACAAATAACATGTTATAGCAAGACCAGACAGATAGATTACCTTTCAAAATGCAGATCCTTTACTTTGCTTTTAATATCATCTGCCAGTGCCTTGGATAGGATAGAACACTCTATTGGGTCATATGTCCTTCCTGTAATAAAAAGCCTTTTACCTTTTATTGAAGAGACTTGCAAAATAATGTTTAGTCACTCCAAAAATTTCAGTGACTGGTACTTAGAATACGACAACTGGAACAAATTTGTCAGCATGCATCACAACTGTCATGCAAGGCCAGTTCATGCAGGTAGAAATATGACTGCATTTTTCAGGAGCTTGTTCACACCCTTAAGTACAAAGAGTTGAAAAAGAAGACGGCATAATCCCACTTGTAAAGACGGAGAAAAAGCCACAGAGAGCTCAAATCTGATAACTTCTGATAAATTCCTTACTTAATGGATTACATCAGTGGGACATGAAGGTAGATCTTGGGAAGAGACATTGTCCAGATGTCCCTGAGACTTGACATTTTAATGATATCTAATAAAAAGTTGTCTGTTCATGATTGAAATGACCCATCTTTGAGAGACCCATTGTGAGGAAGCTTATGAGACGAAAAAAGCACACTGACACACAGCAATATATCTTTACTAACAGAAGTGTTAGGAAAGACATATTTTGACCAAAGTTTGTGTACAGATATTTTGCATGGAAACAAAACTTGGTGTACATATTGTACTGAGTTGGAGGGGATGGGTAAGGGTCAAAGTCACTGAAACTAGAAAATGATTCTTCTCAAAAACAATAGGAACTCAGTTTCTGCTTTTAAATAACTTGGGAAATTTGGAGTATAAATAGGTTTCATGGAGAGAAATTTTGGAATTGTGTTTTGAGGGTCTTGGTTCAAGTTCAATGTCACTATAACAGCGATTTTTTTCCTGGGATTGTGAATGGGTCCGGTACCTCTTGAATTGTGAAAAATTAGCGTGGTTTTGTCAAAAATTGTGAAAAAAGTATCGGTGTTTTTACTAAAATTTTGAAAATTTGGATAGGTGGTTAAATGCACTTTTTTGCCAATTGAATCACCTTTTGAAAGAATTTTCGGCCGAATATAAATTTGAGGACCGAGACGCATACGTTTTATTCATATTCTTGTAAAAGCGTCCGAGACGTGCAAAGAAAAGTGATACGAAATTCGAATACCTTGGACTTTATCCGGAGAAACCGTTTGAGATACAAAACTTTGCAAAGGGGAATATAGCGATGTAAATATTGGTAAAAAATCAGTGTAAGTACAAAGTAAAAGGCCGATTGTGAAATAATTCAACAGCTTTGTGATTGGGTCCGACGGACCCTGCTTGTAAATTGTGAAGGTCCGTTTCAAATTGTGACAGGGTCCGTTTTACGGTACCAGTTATATAGGGGAAAAAATCGCTGTATAAATACAAAATCAATTTGCTGATGAATAACTTTTGAGAGAAATCTGAAATATAATGTGCTGATGGCCTGCATGGAGGCAAAGCTGGGGGTTGTTAGGGAAAGTTGGTTCTGTGATTATCATCTGGATCATTGTAGCTAAAGATAGAAATATATGTTTCTGTTAAGTAAGTTTACTTAGAAATGAAAAATATGTTTCTACTCTCATAGAACGACATTGGGTGCCACAGAATTTCCACTAATCAACATAAAACGAATCTGCACTGTGCATTTATTATTGAATAATTCGTTACAAAGGATTTTTAGACTTACTGGCTTAAATGCATGGTCCCTTGTGGTAGATAGGTGATAGCTTCAAAACCAAATGAAAAAACCCCAACATGTATATATTTTGGTTTGGAACATCTTAATCCACTCTCCATAGGGTTGAGAGTGTGGTTGACATTCTCTGTTATTATGTTATTATTTTGTGATCACATGGAAAATTAACATATACTAAATCTATACCACCAATGAACATGGTAGGAAATTAGAAGCATGTTCTAGACCTCAATTTGATACATAGTATATATATTATACATGTATACCAGGTGTTTATCAAGTCTCTGGTCTAATTATGCTGGTTTATTTGCTTACACCTAAATAATCATACATATAATGTATACACATATATAAATTATTTTACAAGATATATAAATTATGTTGGATGAATAGATACATGTATACCATTGCATGAAAAGACATTCTGTCCTCAGCAATGATAAAGTTCATCAACAACATTTTCAATATAATATTTTCCCCAAGAATAAGCATGGTTGTTATATAGGGAGTTGATTTTAACTAAATGTGTAGTTTACAAATCAAATAAACATACAAATTGCAGGTATAAGAAAAAAACTATTATTGAGTTGTGTAGTTTACAAATCAAATAAACATACAAATTGCAGGTATAAGAAAAAAAAATATTATTGAGTTGTGTAGTTTACAAATCAAATAAACATACAAATTGCAGGTATAAGAAAAGCTATTATTCATTCAACCATAAAAATGATGTGTAATTGTCTTATCTATAGACACTCATTGATTTTTCAGATATGCACTAACAACGGGAAAAAATTAACTCATATCATCTTCATTCAACATTATACCTTTCTATTCCCAAGATATACATAAAGAATATCTTAATTTGGTTGTAGATCTTAATATGGAAGGAATCTGTCAGGAAACATTAGCACCAACATGAGAAAATCTGGACTGAGTCTAGGATGGATGACTGTAGAATGCTTGGTGGTATGCCAGTATGATTTCTTAACCCTTACATTGCGGGACACAGGTCACTAATGTCCTTTGTAAACAGTGTAGACCCAGATGAGAGGGCTCTTAGATGAGCCCTCTCATCAGGGCCTGCACTGTTTTTCCTGTTACACTTTTCTTTAGAAAAATCGCTAAATAATCAACATAAGCTTGACCTGTTTGAATTTTGGAACAGTCCATCTGAATGAAAATTCAGCATTGTAAGAGTTAAGAGACTTCCCAAAGCTGCTGATTACCATTGAAATGTTAAGGCATGAATAAAGTAAATATTTTCTATTTACAGATTGCTCTATAATGAAAATATATAGACACTATGCAAAAAGAAAGTGCTTCATTCAGCTGATCATGTAATATAACTGTAACTGGGTTCTTATAAGGAAACATACCCACTCAGACCAGGGAACCAACCTGGGTCACCAGGTTAGCAGTCATGCACTCTACCACCTAGCCATAAAAGCATGCTTGTACAGCAAGGCCGTACAAGTGATGATAAACTAACACACTGTGACATACTCCCCCAGCAAGTTGAAATTCATCCTAAATTTCTATGGGTATGAGAACGACTGGGAATCGAACTCAGAGCTCATACAGTAACAGCCCCACGTTGGGTGCCAAATGTAACAGGGTGTTCTTATACAGAAACATACCCGATCAGACCGGAGATTGAACCTTGGTCGCCAGGTTAGCAGTCCTGCACTCTACCACGTCACCCTAAAAGCGTGCTTGTACAGCAAAGCCGTACAAGTGATGATAAACCTACACACTGTGACATAACTTCTGACTAAAAAATAGTACTGGTACTGTATGCCAAATGCTAAACAATGCCTCCTCACCATGAATCTCTATTTTCTATACTGTGAGTCATGCCCAAAAGGGGTAATAATTCCAGTATTACTAGTCTGATCCAAACAAAGTAGGGATGCTATTAACCCTTCTCTTACTGAATTTTAAAATACATTTCTCCTTCTTTACCCATGCCCAGTTGTATAATTACATATATATATCCACTGTGTACAAGTATTTCGCTGTGCAATCACTGCTGAGGAGTGTACTGGTTGCACAATCAATTTGTAAATAGTTCAGACCCTGATGAGACAGCTCCTGCAGGAGCTGTCTCATCTGGGTCTTCACTATTTACAGGTAGGTATATTGATGTGAACAGCAAGTGAAGGGTTAAGGTTCCCATCATGATAAGGATAACTATACAATCTTTGGCAAAAAATTCATTATGTAGGAGCAGGAACTTGGATGAATATGCATCTACAGTTCATCACAAACGGACAGACAGCCTAGTTCTAATTTACACCCCACCTAACTTTGTTGTGGGGAATATAATGAATTGCAAAATCTAAGATGTAAAATAGGGAAAAATTCTGAACAAACAGAAAAGGTTTTTACTTTATACATGTGCATAATTAAATATTTATTAATAGATAACTTAGCGAATTAAACTTTCTAAAACAACTGCACTGATAAATACATAGTGACTTTCTTAGGGGCAAAGCATATACCCATTACATGATATTCAAATGCATTAGAGAAAGAAGAATGAACAACGTATCGTTCTGAACAGATTTTACATGAAAACAAATTTTCTGATTAACAGATATGAAGATATATTTGCTAAGAGCACATGGGAATGACTTACCCAACCCTTCATACTTTTTAGACGGAGTGAAACAAATTGAATACTGTAAATTATACAATGCATGTAAACATTGTCAACTGTCAAACTTAACCCTTTCCCTGATCTATGTTTATTCCAAATTTCAATGCCTATATACTGTACATTCATGGACAAAATAGTGATATAGAGAATAATAGGGTTAGTGCCGTAGATGGGACGCTTTATCCGATGAGGGGAGAAAACGTTAAGGCGAGGTTTGTCGAGCCTCAACTGTTTTCTATCCGAGTCGGATAAAGGCGTCCCATCTACGGCACTAACCTATTATTCTATTTATCCAGTCAATTAGGTCATATCTTTTTTCATAGACTCATAAAACATATGAATATTGAAATAATTTGCATTTTTTCGATCAACGGACCTCCCTTTTCATTTCCATTCTAGAGACGTAAATAATGAGCTACCGCAGAGGAAAATAGTTTCGATACTTACATTACAAGAGGGGAAAATGTGGTTGAATTTGAAAAATAAGATCATTTGAATCGAGAGTCGATATATGTTAATTCAAACAGACATGATAATATTCTCTCGGAGGCTCTCTGGTCAAATTCGAGTTCCGTCGTCTTGGTTTCTATTTTTAGATAGGCCTAGGGCTAACGTCACTCATAAATCGATGTAACTGAATAGCCTATATTTAGGTCTATGACAATCACCGCCCCTGTAATAGCTTATCAATCAAATTATTATGAGAGTAAAAAGAAAACATTTACTATTTATCTGTAAATCTTTGCTCCCTGACTTGATTTTTATCAAAAACGCGTTTCGCCAGCGGTGAATTAAATTAATAAAACTGATAAATCAACGTCACTTTGTATGTGGCCTCAGTGGCGTAATCGGTAAGCATGACATCTCTAGAGAGATTAGATTTGGCTTTTGTAGAATCAGGCGCGGGTTCGAATCCAGCTATAGCCATTTATTTTTTTTAATTTTTCTTCTTTTTTCTTATTTGAATAATTATATTGGTGAATTTTCAGTTAGATCTATTCAGTCAACATGTTCATGCATATTTACAGAAAATTAAAATAGTTCCATGGTTATAGAATCATTCCGCCTATCTACTATTAACTAACCTAATAAACCTTCTACTACCGGAAGTAACCTAATAAACCCAAGTTTATTTGCACCCCCTTTATTATGTCACTAGAGAAGCCTGGTGACTGGATAAAATGAAATATGGAAGGTGGAACATTGTAGCCATTTTAGAATGTAAGGCAATCGATCTATCAAATTCCGTTAGCAAACAAAGCAGACCCTGATCAGACGGCTCCTATAGGAGCTGTCTGATCTGGGTCTACTCTGTTTACAAATGTGCTAAAACGCATTTATATGAAGGTAAGTGTTAAAACTTGAACTTTGATTCTATTTAGAGTGTTATAGTACTCAATTGGCTAAAGTGAAAATTAGATAATTGCGGAAAAAAATTATGAGATAGAAACTACTAAGCCAACAGAACATTACATTGGAGGGTAGCCTAATTGTCCCAAGTATTTGTACAGACAAAGATCAAATGGAGCCTAAAGGGAACCGTTTCATTAGGGTCTACTTTATTTGCAATTTCAGTCTAATTCAAAGTTATCAAAATGATGCCAACTTTAATTATGCAACTTTACAAAGCCATGGAGAAGTTAGAGTGAATGCCCAAATACTTGGATAATTAGGGCCGCTTGTTAATATAAAGATGCAAACTTCTTGCTGTCTCCTTCAAAAAGTATAATATTCTGAAAACTAAACAGCTTGTGATACATGTAATATACATAATAATGTGAATAGTCTGACCTTCAAGGTTTGCATCTAGAACTTTTTCAATAATAGGTTTGACCATGTCCGGCCTAAATTTCATGGGCGGGTCCATTTTGTATGTATTCTCATAGGCAATCTGAAAAGAGAGATGTGATGAGCAAATTAGATCAATACTGAATATATATTCAATTTACAGTAGAACATGCCTTAAGCTGTGGCTGATGTGTGTGGTTTGTGTGTGTGTGTGGGGGGGGGGGGGGGGGGGGGTTAAAAATCAAATAATTGATGTCATATACCTCTTACATGATTATTCATCAAATAAAAGGATAATGCGTAAGTTTAGCACATGGCTTTTAGATGGATACAAGGATGAAAACTTAATGAATTCTGTCATCTGATGACGATTTCCTCCTAATTATGGTTGATCAATTAGTTCATATAACAATCCATACAATAGTCAGATTTCCCTAATGAAATTAATGAACTGACAAATTGCTAATAAGTAATCTGAAACACTGCTGATAATATCAGAAATCTAAATTACAAAAGACATGCCAGACCAGTTTAATTCACTTATATCTCTTACTATATGCTATTTGCAAAAAATGTTGACTTCTCTAAAAAGCTTAGATCCATATAGGTACTAAGTAACAAGCTAATCAGATAATCCATGTGTTATGTAACATGGTTGAGTTTAGTTGGGTACAGGTTACTGGTGGGAAATCAATCATTTCCAGATCATGCGGGTCGGTTAAGCTCAGTGGTAAGAGGGTAGGTACGGTAAGTACGGGGTAGGTACGGTAAGTACGGTAAGACAGAGGCTGTGTTTGAATCCCTGTTGGGCATGCAACACTTTTGTCACCAGTTTTCATGTAAAAATTTGGCGTCCAAGGAAAATTTGGACTTCTTGTGAGTTACGGCAAGTTCCTCATGGAAAAAGTGGGAGTAGTGCAACGGGGTTGAGTCTAGTTGGTAACTTAGAGCAACGGGGTTGAGTCTAGTTGGTAACTTATCTATGAATGAAGAGAAACATATTCAATCAAGTCTGATCATGTGGTATCATTATAGCCAATGATCTACTAGATGTTACCTTTTTTGCCTTACGTCCATCATCATGAGGCTCCCAGGCAAAGGAACAGATGCTTGAACCATGAGGCTGAAGATCTCTCTTCTCTGAAATTTCAAACAAACTGGAGACCCTGTTATTAAGGGGAGCAGCCATTCTGGTAATCTAGTCAGCACCTGAAGTATAAATCAAGCAATATCACATTAATACAGTAAAACCTCTCTATAACGACCACTAAATTGCATCAAGTATTTTGTGTTAAAGGCAGGTGGATGCTTAAAGCAAGGTGAAAGTAGAACAGAACGCTCCTATAGGAGCATTCTGTTTTACTTTCACCTTGCTTTAAGCAACCACCTGCCCAAAATATCAACTAATTAACACAATTTAGTGGTCATTATAGAGAGGTTTTACTGTAACTAATAAACATTGTAGACCCAGACTTGATGTTACCGCTTTGCAAATGTGTGTCTGATCATGGTATACACTGTTTGTAGTCTACATTATTTGCAAATGACAGCCAACTTGTTTTCTGCATTCAAAGGGTTAAAGGCGCAGAGCTTTTATCTGTTGTCAAACCCCAAGTCTTAAACCCTCTCCCTGTTCTATGTTTATTCCAAACTTCAATACCTACTGAATATTCAGAGAGAAAATAGTTATACAGAAATATGGAAGGTGGAACATTGTAGCCATTTTAGAAACTAAAGAAACAGATATTTCAGTCTATTAATTAGCAGACAGAGCAGACCCTGATCAGACAGCTCCTATAGGAGCCATCTGATCTGGGTCTACTCTGTTTGCAGATGCATGAACCCACATTTATATGAAAGAAAGGGTTAAGATGTATGAGAAAGGAATACAAAAATAATTTACTTTCATTACAGTGCATAGATTTTAGCATGGGTAAATTTTTTCACCAGTTTTTTGACATTTTATATTGCATGGTGCATTGACATGAAGATGTTTGGACTTGCACTCTACAGTCTACTCTAGAAAGCTCAAACTGGCATTAAAAACACATTTAAAAGTCCCATAAGAATTCCTATATAAACCTATATATATTCAACTGGTAGGTAAATCAGAACCTGGGTAATTGGAACTCTTTAACATACTCTACCCACAAGTGGTCCCTGTAACTCCTAAAATGTTCAAAATATGTTCATGTTGCAGTGCATATAGACATTTATTGAATATGCTATAATAACCAACATACATCACTTGTTAAAACAGAAGATCCAGATGTTACACACATAAAACAGACATTCGCACTGAAAATCACACCATCAAAGAACAATAAAGCAGTATTTATTTCCACGAAAACTTAGTCACTGAATAAAAATTCCAATTAACTGATGTAATCCATATTTATTTCTGTACTGGACCTTTACTTAATGTAAATGATATTCCAATACAATTAACAGTATCGTTTTATCCGTAACACAAGAGAGCCATTAATATATTAAATCGCAATAGCCTACCAATGTAAAGTGATGCAATAAAAATGTTCCTAGTTACTTTAAACTCCCTCTTGTTCATTTGCCTTTAATGGAATAAAGCCATGTACACAGCCTGTTGCCAGCATCCGTTCTTAATGGTCTAGAGACAAATTGCTGGAAGCACCAGTTAATTGCTCCCACAAGATAGCTGAACAAGGAACATCTGACCTGCTCCACTGAGCAATTGATATTGTTATCTAGTTCTGGATCAAATTATTAACCCTTATTCATCCGCTGCTCAACTCTACTTCTTCTGCATTTAAAATCTGGTTTCGAAATAAATAGGTTTGCCAGTACAACCTCTAGTTTCAGTGGCAAACAAGTAATAGTATCATTAAAGGTAAGGTGGACTGATGAGGGGTTTGAAAATAAACTGCTTGAAATTGCAGCAAATTATTGACAGTATTTGTAATCAAGCTTAACAAAATAATCAATTTGGAGACGCAGCAATGAGGTGGACTGCTGGAGTGATTTAACTATGATATCCTGCCTGGAATACAGTACACAGTCATTAAGAACCTGTTTGATGTAGCAGTGTTGCTATAGCAATTAAGAATACATACAACCTAAACAAAAGAACAAGATTTGTAATAGCCATGTAAATCTCCATTGGGAGTGGAGGAGATATAGTCATTTGTTGAATTGCTAACTTGTACAAGTCTCATATGATTGGATGAGTGGAAACAGAGCTACAGATAAAGCTACATATTCAAATACAATAAAGCTGTCATTTCTCCACTAAACCCAATAGTGTGACTACTCTTTAGAATCATCTCGAAGAGATAATTCTAAAGAGTGGTCAAAATATAGGATTTGGTGGAGAAATGAAGGAGTAATTGTTGAAACTGTTTTAATTTTTTTTATGTCTTATTTGGGCCTCTGTATTGATTTAGTGTTTATTTGAAACTCACTAGTTCAGTTTAAGATGCATGTATTTTACAGTCTTATAATGGTATACATGTATGATTCAAACAATTTGGATATATCACATTCCCAAAGTTAATGTTTCATGGATTTTATGTTTTCATTTGAGTACTTACAGACAGACATCAGAGTTTGATTTTGCAAAATTATTACATTACAAAGAAGTTCTATTATAGAAGTTATGGCTGTACAATAACTTTTTATCAAATAATATATGTCATATCAATGTGTGACTTTTTTAAAAAATTGACTCAGGCATAAATTTAAGCACAGGAATATCTGGTAGGAAGCTCACCCAGTTGACTATATATTAGGCCATGAGCTCAGTTTCCTCATATATTGTCCCATATTCACAAATATTGATATAATATGTAGATAATTACATTTTAAAACAAATTAAAAACTGGTCATAGTAATGTTTGAGCATGCTTATGCATTCTGTAAATATAATTATCTTATATCTGCCTTAACCCTTTCCTCCATAAATATGCCACTCTATACACCTCTGTAATAGTCACTTCTTGAAACCATTGTGATAAATAGAGCATTTGCTCCATACGAGCAAATGCTCTATTTATCACAATGATTTCAATACCAGTGACTTTTTTACCTGCGAGTTCAGAGTCCTGTACATGTACTCACAAAAATCTCTGGGGATGCAAATTAAGATTCAAATTATGCGAGTCCCAATAATGAATTGAAATTTCTAACAAAATTTAATTTTGAAGTTTTATTAATATCTTAATTATAATCAATACCCAGTTTTTCATCAGCTATTAGTATGAAAAAGCCAGTTTTACAAATACCTTTGACTGGGTGCTTTAATGTATTTTCACAAGGTATTTGGACTCATTCTTTCAATTAGAAGACTCACATATTTGCAGTTTATCGAGTCAGCACACTCATGCTAAAAAATTGTGAAAAAAAATCAATGCAATACTACACAATTCTAACATTTTCCTTAATTTCTCTACTAAATTCTCTATTTGTGTAGATTCATAATAAATGAGGTTGGGTCTAAAAATAGCCTATGGTCTCAGGAAAGGGTTAAAGATGTATACAGCTCATGCTTTTGCGAATTTTGCTAACAAAATGACCTCAGAATCAAAATCTATGTGACTTGAAACGAATTCTGTGCTAAAGAGCAAGGTAAGCCATGGAAATCAGTGGAAAAACTTCCTTCATTCCATTCATTTCGATGTTTAGTCACGGTTACGTTACATTCTCTTTCGCAGCTCTGTGAAACCTAATTAATATTAATTTCTGGTGTTGTTCCAAAATCAACTCATAGTCAATCGAAACACGTCCATTGTTTTCTATAAAAAATTATTAGGATTTCCATTTCTCAAAAAGTCGGAAGTTTTTTAGGATTTAGCAGTATTCAGACATCATTAAAATTTAGCTTGGTAAGTAACTAGTGTGGAAATATAGGCTGGTTAATGTGTGTACAGCTTTTGTTGATGATCAAATTACGACAAAAATCAGACTGCTCCTGCATGAAATAATAAAGATTTGGTTTTAGTTTCTGCTAATTGAGACTTAAACTTCTAGTTTTCAAATGTCATTATACAGATGAAACTAATTAATATTCAAGATGTCATTATTTCTTACATGAATATTCATGGAGTAAAAGGATTAATTGAAAGATTGATACTTCCAGACTGGAAATGAAGATTGATACAGTGCTCCCTCTCTACAACGACACCCTTTGGGATACGAAGATTGTATGTGTTGTTCAGAGGGAGTTGTTATAGGGAGGGAAACTCAAACATAATTAGCTTGTTTGCAGATCCCCAGATAAGGTGTATTTCGAGAGCTAAAACCGTTATGCCTCAATCAAACCCTATATTGTGACCACTCTTTAGAATCGTCACTTTGTGATGATTCTAAAGAGTGGTCACAGCATAGGGTTTGATGGAGGCATAAAGCAAATACGATGGAAATATTGTGTCTGGAGCCTTGTTGTTTCGGAAACAGTGACATGCTTTGTTGTAAGGAGGGAATCGTTATTGGGAGGGTCGTTGTAGGGAGGGAGCACTGTACTTTCATACTGGAAATGAAGATTGATACTTCTATACTGGAAATGAAGATTGTATTATGCGCATGATGAATATCAATTGAGTATTAAATATGCATATTTTCTAATAGTAAGTATGTCAGAGTACATATAGAATGTTTACCATAGTACAATACAGTGTTATTGATCTAAGATGCAGCACATCTTGATGTCAGGAATATATTTTTTATATTATGATGTAGTATTATACATTCTGACATACACTACTATGCCATTTAACACTTGGATTGCTGAAATTTCAAAGTGGAAAGAGTCCATTCAGTATGAATTTGAGTCCATTCAGTATGAATTTGCAAGAAGATTTTGAATGACAGACAGTGCAGAACCTGAACAGAGGGCTCCTCTAGTCAGCACTGTTTGTAAAACACTTCTCCAGCACTGTTTGTAAAACAGTCTCCAGCACTGTTTATAAAACAGTCTCTACTGTTTGCACAAGTTTGTTTCTACATTATTTCAAGGGTTAAATAAACTATTTATTTGTCTGTCTGTCTAAATCTAAGAAATTTATGCCTCAAGCATATTATATCTGCATTAAATGTTTCTTCCCTGGTACTATGGGAAGGTCCGGATCAAATATGTTACTATCACACATGTATATATGTCACAGTAGAAATTGTGATTCAGGACAATCGTCGATTCTCCTAGGACAGATTACGATCGCAATCTCTCCTAGGACAAATTCCGATCCTCTTTTTAAATCATTCACAATTATGTATTGTTTGTCATGTTTTGAATATAGACGTGATCTTAAAATAATATATTCTTCCAGTAGAATTGTAGATTTTCTTTGTAGAGTGTCATATATAACACTAATAATAAATTATTCTAGTAGAACTGTACATTTTCCTAGACTAAGAATTAAAGTGTCATATCTAAAACTAATAATTTAAATTCTTCCAGTAGAATTGTAAATTTTTATGATAGAATCACAGTTTGTCCTTGGACAGACTGTGATTAGAATCTGTATTAGTAGAATCGTTGATTGTCCTTACGATGTATTAGGATCAGAGTCTGTCCTAGGAGAGAATGCGATCGCAATCTCTCCTAGGAGAATCGACGATTGTCCTAAATCGCAATTTCTACTGTGACATATATATATCTAACATCTTTCTCACTCATATACTAGTGGTATTATACAATCTTCATGTATACAGTATAGTGATTTTTTTTATCTATGAATTTATCTGGTAAAAAGGCCAACACCCTCATTAAAACTTATTTGCCACAAAATTTATCCTATTGATAGCCAAACAGTGATGCCCCAGATCAGAGAGCTAATAATGGAATCCTCTGAACATGATCTGCACTGTTTGCCATATTTTACATTTTATGGCAATATTACACCTCCAGAATTGGCATGAGACAGTCCAATGTCAAATCAGGAAGGATCCATTTGAAAACTCAGCACTGTAAGGGTTAAGGCACTATACAGCTCATTTATTTCCCAAATTCAGGTTTTAACAATACATTTTGACACATTTTACCCCAATTTGGCTGGTACTTATTCAAAAGACAGTGAACAAAATCAATGGATAAACATAAAAGTGCCTATATAAAACCATTCCAATGCATGGTTGACTCTTTACCTGAATGAGACACATACTTCTGCAGTGGGAGCTATCTGATCAACCCTTTGTGCTTAGGGAATAATATAAATTGGGATTCCACAGCTTCTGACCTGGCCAATAATTCTGGTGTCCAAATGGTATTAGTCAGTAAACCCTCTCTATAACGGCCACTAAATTACATCAAATATTTTGTGTTAAAGGCAGGTGGCTGCTTAAAGCAATGTGAAAGTAAAACAGAACGCTCCTATAGGAGCGTTCTGTTTTACTTTCACCTTGCTTTAAGCAGCCACCTGCCCTAAATACCAACTAATTAACACAATTTAGTAGCCGTTATAGAGAGATTTTACTGTATAAAAAATCAAGTAAGTGATATTCGTTTAGTAATTATTTCCAGCATCAATATTCATCAGGTAAACTTTGGCTAAACAAAGTTTTCCTACAATGACAGACATGCTATCTTGCAACTAATGTAGATCTAGCTCTAGCACAGGCGTTTTTTTTTTGACCAGACCATAATGTCTATAATTACTATAATATGTTGATCATGGATTTCACTATTGATCATTTTAAATTTTTCCTCTCAGAATATTTTGTTAACTTTAGGCAAGCTACAGTGAAACCTGTCTTAAGACACCACTCATGTATTGAACATAGGAGTCTTGAAAAGCAGGTGGTTGTTCAATGCAGGAATAAACATAATGCAGAAATTTAAGCTCCTATGTGTTTAAGCCAGGTTAACCCTTTATTCCATTAATAGTATGAGATGCCTTTCTACACCTTTGCAAAGAGAATAGACCAAGACCGAACGGCTTGAGTCCTATAGGAGCTGTCTGATCAGGGTCTGTTTTATTTGCTTATGACATACTATTGTTTCTGCCATGTCCAACACTTCCTGTGTTAAGGTGTCAACATAAAAAAAAGTATTTGGACACCTGCTTGCAGCTGACACAAAAACTGTTAATATGCTGGAGTGTGACAATCAGAACAAAGGGGAATAACTCAACAAGAGTGTTCAGAGGAACACGTGTCACCTGCTCACAGTGTGAGGACAAGAAAATATGCAAAAGGGGAATCACTCCAAAAAATATTGATGCTAGAGTTATGGCCCTTGTGCATGGCACTTCCTCTCATCATGTTTGTTCCATATGTGAAGTTTGAAATCAAATGAACCAGTAGATAAAGAGTTATTGTCCGGACAAGAAAATATGGAAAAAAGGGAAATAACTCCAAAAATATTGCTGCCAGAGTTATGGCCCTTGTGCATGACACTTTCTCTCATCATGCTTGTTCCATGTGTGAAATTTGAAAGCTCTATAATGATTAGTTTAGAAATGACAAAAAAAAAAAAAGACAGTGTGACTGATAGACAGACAGACAGACAGATAGACAACAGACAGATTGAAGAGAAACTATGTCTCTAAAACTGTTCTTCAACCCAATTTCTGATGATCGCAATTTAAACAGTCATTTGCAAACTGCTTGGATCCAGATCAGGATCCATGCTGTTTGAAACTCGGTCAGAAGTTTCTCAAAAGCTTGCTAAACTATATCACAGTTGGAGCAGACATTATTTTTTTTATTTATATAGTAAAGTGAGTTTTTCAATGGAATTCATTTCAACATTAACTGAATCTAGGTTGCAGTATATGAGCAAACTTTCACCTTATCAATGTGTCTTTATAACTGATCAAAGTGTTTATAATTATATCTGTTGACAACAGCATTATTTAATTGAGTTTTTCAAATCACACTGTGATCTGGTAAATTTTCATTGGAATAATATACATGCAATCTAGACCAAATTGGTCATATTGCAAAAGATCAGTATCTTTGAAATCATATTGTGTTTAAATTGTTTTAGCAGGTATACTGATAATTGTGGCTAGTCATTTTGAACAATTACGACTTTTGTTTGTTTGTGTTGATTTAGGTCCCAATTACGACTTTACTTCAGGATTAGTTAACCCTTTCCCTGTTCATATTCAGGTAAGAAATAATGGTGTCATGAATATTAATTAAAATTTTTTTTACAAATGCATATTGATACAGCACATTTTGGCTCAGATGGAAACTGTAGAATAAGATATATAATAATTAAACCATGGGCCAACAGAGCAGACCCTGATCAGGGTCTACTCCATTTGCAAATGTGTGAAAAGGTGTTTATATGAAGGAAAGGGTTAAGTGTGCAAATTTATCCCACCTCCCCTCAGGTGACATTTGAAGGAGATGCACTAGTGACATTTCAAGCATTTGAATGATAACAGCTAGCATCAGACAAATAAACATGTTAGGCACTAATGTGTGCCATATACCAACTAATGGTGAAGTATTATATTTCAAATAACAAACAACACAGAGGCTGGTCACAAAGCACTTTTAGTAACACTCTAATCTGGAATTTTAAAGTGTGGAAAATGTTCTTGACTCCTGCATTGAAAAGGTAATAACCAATTCCTCATACCCAGTAAGCTATTTTTACACCCAACCTCTTTGAATAAATCTACTGAAAATGAGCATTTACAATGTACTACAAGAAAGGAAAACTTTTTAGAATTTTGTAGTTTTGAAACCATTCTGATCCATAGCAGCAAATGCTCTTTGAATCACAAATGGTTTTAAAATGTGATATTTACAGAGGTGTCAATATGAGGGAATGGGTTTACTATATGAGGGAATGGCTTAACTATGTAAATCAGTTCTTCTATGACAGCATTATGTGATTAACTCTGGGGGACACAGATGCACTGTCATTTTCAAACACTATAGACTCAGATCAGAGGCTTTCAGTCTTTAGCCTACCATTCACTTGTCAGAAATACAAAACAAATCCCTTATAAAAGGAAACTATATATGTGCTTAGGGTTTACAATTATAGACTTCGACCACCCACTTGATCACAGTATCTAATCCAGGCCTACACTGTCGTGGTGGATAGTACTAGATAATCACAGGCAACATGGCAAGCCCTAGTGCAGACAAAATCCATAAAAAATCTCAGAAAAAAGGGAATTAATTAAAGAACAAAATGTGTTGCTAGTTTTATGCTTCTTGTACTCAAAACATATTATACTAAACAAAGTCTTCTAGTGGATTAGATGTATGACATTTATCTTCCCTAGGTCAGAGAACTTTAAAACATTAGCTGCATGCTAATAAGCATTTTGTCATATTCATAAACCGTTATATACTGCTGCACTGTACTGAAAGCCAATTCATAATTGGATGATCCTCAAGAAGCTTAACAAGCAATACTTTAGATACTCTAACATTTTAGGACTTACAATCTCTCCTCTCCACTGGTTTGTATTAAGGCTGAAAAAGTCTTGTAACTTTAAATTAAAAAAAATGGAACAGCAAGTACTGTAGGCTCTGATCAACCTGCTCCTTCAGTCAGACAATTCAATATGGGTCTACACCCTTTGCCTGAGCTAGTCTGGCCAAATATTTAGGGTAATTATGGTATTAGTCTATTTTAGATTTAGTGAATATCTAGTATCTAGAATATCTACTATTTAGTAAAATAGTGAACTTAAATTGAAATGAAGTACACACAATATATGCACATGTATTGCAGAATTGTGATATACATACATTTTGCATTTCTTGATTATAACTTTAAGTCAGTCCAATAATTCCAAAAACAACAACTTCTTATATAAAAAACTGAAACATTAAGCAAAAAGACTTGGATATACAAGTACACTATGTATAACATGACATTATAAGCGCGATTACTAATCTAGGTCTACACTGCTTCTCAGAAAATAGGTCTACTGTTTTGTTATAATCCATGTTCCTTTTCCATCTTTAGATGGCTAGAAGTGTATGTTTATACTTAATGCCAATAAAGATTTGTATTGTAAAAACAAAAGTAAAAAAATAAGTTATTGTAGTGTTTTTCACAGTAAATTTTTCAATCCCTTTGAATCAATATCAAAGTGGAATGGTCCATCATTGTTTAACAGAACAGTCTGAATTCAGTATGAAAGGTATAATTGAATCACAAATAGTACAGACTCTGAAGAGCCTGCTGATCTGGGTCTACACTATTTGCAAATGCCAGTGCAGGCAAACAGTGTAGACACCACATCAATGTCATAGCTGCTGGTCTGGATCTACACTGTCTGCAATGCAACAAAAAATCCTCTTAAAGCCCTAAGTAATAAAATAAAGTATGCAGGAGCCAAATAGTTTGGATGCTAATGATGTCTCATGATCTGACAACTGTTTGAAAATGCAGATCACAAATTCAAAAGCAAAATAAAAAGAGCGTGAAAGCAATAATGCCAGTGGCTCTGGGTCATAGTAAAGTTAGACATTTTTTTTCATAACACCTTTAGATTGCAGAATATTATATTTAACAATGATTTGCAAATTGTTTTGATTCATGTGAGACACCAGGCTAATGGTTACTTTTCAGATGTTTGTTACATTGTGGATTATACACCCAGTATATAATTACATGGTGCAGAGTTGTTCTTTTCCTTGTTCTATTACTTGATTCATTTATTGTTAGCTGCTAGATCATATTTTAAATGTTCTGTTGTAAAAAATGATAATGAGTGAAAGGACACAGATCCATAAAAAGATAGATTGATAGAATAATTCAGTGGAATGATAGATAAACATATATATGAATTTGTGGCTAGCTGTTATGGATTGGTGTACAGAGGAATGGGTGGACAGATGGCAGACTAAATTAGATAGACAGGGAAAAAACCTGAGACATTCAAAATTAGATTGAAAGAGGAAATTGAGAGAAAAACAGAAAGACAGGGGGGTTACAGAGGAGAGAATAAAAGTATACTGTTATTTAGTTACCTGTAAAGCTGCAATCAAATCCAGTTGCTATACATTTTTCAGCTTTGTTATCTATCACACATGTGGACTAAAGCTGAACTTTAATATTTTCAAAGTAAATGGCTAACCCTATGGTATAGTGATATTTGTCACACTGTGCTTGAAGTTAAGTTGATGGCTTCAATGGGCAAATACTGACATGCTAATGTTTGTTATAAATGGCTTAGTTATCTTAACAGGATATTATCCAAAATATCAGCAGCTCTGACATCAAAACAAATAGTTTTATCTCAATGGGGATGGTTTCAGTTCAAAAGGCTCATGCCAGGGTTAGACACAAAAAGGATATAAATGTGTAATTCAATGGATTTATTCATTATTTGTACTACTGACCATGACTAAATTACTTGGGACTGTATCTGAGGGGTCTGTTGTCAATGTTTTTGTTACTAAAAAATCCTTCTAAGCTCAATAAATTCAGTTAGCATTGTACAATTAGCTTGAATAGAGACAATGATTGGATCAGGGGCTCTGGGTATCCAAGGTCAAGGTTACCAATACTAAAACAGAAATTCCACTTTTTTGAATAATTTTGTCAGAATTGACGTATGTCCAACTTTGGTGTACAAATCAGTTTAGTATACATAGAGACAATGAGACAGCATTTGGTATTGGTATATATATATTATATTTTTTATATATATATATTTTTTTTTGCTTTGAAATGGGGGGGGGGGGGGGGGGGGGGGTGTTCATGTTGGTGTCACTCAAACTCACCATTACTTATTATATAAAGTAGACACTTGCTTCAGATACTATAGCTACTTATAGGTTGCTTTAAACAACCTTTAAGTAGCCATCTGAAGCAAGCGTCTGGTAAGTTTGGAAATAGGTAACAATATTGATTGTGACCAATTTCCAAACTTATCAGACGCTTGCTTCAGTGGCTTGCATGGAAAACAAAATTAATTTTGCATTGGGGTGTTACTAGCTTCTGCTCATTTACAAACCATTGTCTTGAAAATGAAATCGTCGCCGCGTTTCTTGTTGAGGAGACCTCAGGAGAAGGAAACTCGACCAAGGGAGGGACGCATGCAATTCAATATCCGATCGGGCGCGAATACTAACCGGCGACATTATGCTCCACATACCTCTGTTGCCGGGAATTCCAAGAATCGTACATTTTAATGAACTTTGGATAGTGTATAGTTAGTATATACTTTCTTCAGTGGCCAAATATTTCTAAGAGTGCTTGGTCAAACTTTGGACTGTGTTGCAGATTTCAATAGAATGGATTGAAATCCAGAATAGGCTAAAACTCCCCAAAATGCTCTTAATTAAATATGCAGTCGAATAGAATAATTAAAAGGACTGTGGTAAATGGCTAATTACAAACAAACCCGAAAAAATTCTGCCCTTCCTTGGCGTCTGCATACAAAAAATCCGTGTCTTTGCAACGCTTCATATTCACCACAATCACTGAGAGCATAAGGGAATAATAAAACACGGACAACAGTAAGAAACGGACGAGACTGTTCAGAACAAGCAAGAGACAAGAACAAATATATTATTTAATGACAGATATAGGATAACAGTCTAACATTGACTATTGAGCTAATTTTTGAGAAGCAAGGGTAGAAGAGTAAATAAAACCAAACAAATAAAACCATTTTATCAATTGTTTACAGTATATAGCATTAAATTGCCGAACTGTCATACTATACACCCCCCCCCCCCCCCTTCAAAAAAAAAAGAAAGCCCACAACCAAAAACCACCAAAAAACCACACTACCCCCCCCCCCCCCCCCCCAAAAAAAAAAAAAAAAAAAAAGAAGCTCAACAACAAAAAAAACAAAACACGCAGTTTAGATTTTTAATAAGTAACAATAAAACAATAAAAAATTAATTATGGTGCTGTGTCCCCTCAGTAGTATTTAGACAACCTATGCATGGCAAATTAGCCCAATAACTATAATCGAAGTTTTAGCAAACTTTTGTAAAATAATTTGAAGACCAGTGCCCATTAGTTTCAGAGAGAATATGTTTAAAGCTTTGAATAAGCGATATTTGTAGTTTAATTCAATGTCCGAGAAGAGGATAATATTTGAACAGAACAGTATACTTTTTAATAAATTTTCACATTCTCTCTAATAGTCGAAAAAATATTTTTTTTTTTGCATCTGGCTACTAACTACTAAGAATTATAGTAATGTGTGACTAATAAACAAATGTTTATATACAAATTGAACAACATATACTGCTAAACGGAGATAAAAGTTCAGATGTAGTGCCACAGTTATAAAGAGAATAGAACAGGACAGAATATAAATGTTATATTCTGTATGAAAGATTTGTACATAAATGCATCGTATTGGAGTTGACATTTCCATGAATAAATGTGCAGATTTTCACGATAAAAATCAAACATTTTAGTAAGTTTGAATCTGACTAGCTTTTCTCTAGGGCTAGCCCTGTATGACGCCCGAGCATCTGGTGACCTCAGTTTATCTGTTCTTCTTATCAAATCCAATCGCCGACCAATTTCTTGTCTGTCTTATTTTTTTTAACACAGAACAACTGTACATGCATGACTGGGAAATGATGATGATGATGATGATGATGATGATGATGATGATAATGATAAGAATGGTGATTATGATGATTATTATTATTATACAGTGTATCAGTGGTTGAAACGGTGCACTTTTCTTTATAAAACAGATAATCTGAACACTACTCAATTCAAAATCACGTGCTACATTCACGAGCAGCTCACCTAAACACAGCACACGGCCATGTACTGTATTCATGAACAGCTCACGTGAATACAAGACGCATGTGATGTATTCAAGAACAGCTAGATAATCTGAATACAATACACTTTCCTCTATTATATTCACGAACAGCACACCGCTCACCTGAACACAGCACATGTCTGTTGTATTCACGAAAGCTCGAACACAACATACTGCCATGTGCTGTATTCACGAACAACTCACTCGAACACAACACATATACGTGTTGCATTCAAGAACAGCTCATCTGAACACAACACATAACCATGTGCTGTTTTCACGAACTGCTCATAGCTCATCTGAACACAACACACAACCATGTGATATATTCATGAGCAACACACATCTCATCTGATCACAACACACAACCACGTGCTATATTCACGAACTGCTCAAAGCTCATCTGAACACAACACAATTGTGTATTCACGAAGATTATACATGTATACATAGACATAGCATGCCGATTAAATTATCACAAATAAATGAAAATCTAAATCGGATTTCGAAGCAGACTTTCTAATTCATTTCAATGATATAAGCACAGTGTCAGTTTGATTCCTTCTGAGACGCTGGCGTTTTATACTGATCTAATGATTTTGCCATTATCGTTGTGTGGACATTTTGAGTGGTGCACTAATAGGTGTCGATTTCAGTGTTGAAAGACGTAGTTGTTCGCCCTGGTTCACAGTACATCCTACATAAAGTATGGACCACTGAGAAAATAATTCCTATGTCTCTAAATATCAAACATTCATCTGACTATAAATCAACATATCAAAAGGAATAGCATTTTTCTCGCCGGTATTTTCATTGGAAAATCAAGAAAGGAGCAAGCAATCAAATTTTCTTTTCCGAGTTATCATTGTTATACTGATATCACCGTTTCGGCACGAATCCAACTGATGACACAATGAAAGGAATTTACTTTACCCTTTACTCCATGTATATTCATGTTAGGAATAATGACGCCCTGAATATTAACCCTTTCACTGTTCTGTATTTAGGCCAAATTTAAATACCTACTGAATATTCATTAACAAAATAGTTATAACGAAATATGGAAGGTGGAACATTGTAGACATTTTAAAAATTAAAGAAACAGATCTATCAACTTTTATTAGCAAACAGAGTAGACCCTGATCAGACGGCTCCTCTAGGAGCCGTCTGAGCTGGGTCTGCTCTGTTTGCAAATGCGTGAAAACACGTTTATATTAGGGAGAGGGTTAAATAGGTTATGTTTTGTTTTACCAATGCAGAAACTGTAGAATCAGATCAATATTATTCCATAAGCAGACCTTGATCAGACGGCTCCTATTGGGGCCATATAATCTGGTTCTACTCTGTTTGAAAAGGCGTAGAGAGGCGTATATCAAGCGTTAACTGACACATTATGTCTTCATTTAGTAGGGAAAATATGAATCAATCGTTCTCTCTACCGCCGGGAAACACATTTCCTGACTATATTTGGGGTAAAACCAGCGCGTACATATGTCGTCAAGGATTGTTGCACTTACGCGCCTGCGGGTTTATGGCGGTAAATAAAAATGCGAAAACTAGAGGATGTTTCATGATTATTCATGTCTTATCATTTTCGTTGACTTCATTGATTGATAAGACGCGAGCAACCGCGAACGTCGCGTGATTTGTATGCAACTAATTTAAACTATTTAACTAGAAAAAGTCACTGTCAATTTATCAAAAAAACCAATAGACGTGATATACAGCTATATATTTAGACATGAGATATACATTTTTCGCAATAAAACCTACCAATCCATATTTACTAGCCGTAGATTCTACAATTTATTCTATAATTTACATTTGATGACAGTCACACATTAATCATAGATTGTTACCAAATATGTACCCCCCCCCCTTTTTTTCTCTTTTTTTTTTATAGAAATTTCCATATCTAGAGTGGGTGTTTTAGTCATTGTATTCGAAAATAATAGTGCAGGGAAACAGCAGACTGTTAATCAAATATGACTCGATAATAAGATGATAATAAGAGAATGATAATAATGCATGTAATATTAGTAACAGTATCGATAAAGGGAAAATACAAGCTTAATATGAGACGTGTTTAAGTATCTAGCTAAACCAGTGTCTGTATTTCTCTGCTAAACTCTATTTCTTTGGTTTTATAAGTGCCCAACAAGATAATGTTTGGCTGAGAAACAAGACCTTTAGGTTGATTACTTCTCCTTTTATCTGCAGTTTTGCAAAAGTATCATGGTTATGGTAATATTGCATTAAATAGGATCCTACGTGGATATTATATATATCTGAATAAGCATAATTGCACTTGCGGTGTGTGGAACAGCGCAGTTATAAATTATCTGTTAGTTTGCTAAATTGGTCAAATTGTCTGCCAAATTCAATTATATCTGATTAGTCTACTGCTACAGAAATCCTTTCGGTATTGTGCAGATGTGTGAACAAAAATATTCATCATCATTACTTAAGAATAACCACTAATTTCTTTGCTCACTGAGTACCCTCGTGCCTGTGTATGCGAGCCAAAGAGTAAATTATATCAAACTAGTGTTCTGTAATGAAAGAAAATTGCCCCCATGCCGCTAGCAAAGGGAAACTAATCTATTACAGTAAAAACTCGATACTACGAAATTTTAGTAATGAAGAATGTCTGTCTTTAAAGGCAGGTGACTGATTAATACAGGGTGAAAGTCATGCAGTCAGCTCCTAGGGGAGATTTCTGCATGACGTTCACCCTGCATTAATTTGCCACCTGTGTTAAAGATCAATAATGGTACGTGTTTGATAGTTTGATGGTACGTAGTATTGCGTGTTCGTAGTATCGAGTTTTTACTATACTTGATAAACCCGTCTTTTTACGCCTGTTTAACCCTTTACTCCATGCATATTCATAAATATTGACGTCATGAATATTAATTAGATTAATTTGTTATAGTAGCACATGAACGCATGGAGTTTTAGAATTGACAGGAATTGTAGAATCATATAACATATATATATATATATTGTTATGTTATGTTATAGAATCATATATATATTGTATCATAAGCAAACAGAGCAGACCCTGATTAGACGGCTCCTATAGGAGCCGTCTGATCAGGGTCTACCCTGATTGCAAAGGCGTAGAAAGGCGTGTTTATGGAGTTAAGGAATAAACAGTACATTCAGATCAGACAGTCGATGAAGGAGGTGTTTAAACAGCGTCTGTTCTGGCTGCTCACATGTTTGCTACGGCAATATTTTGTCTTTTTTAAGTTAGATATTCATGAAATAGTGGGCTAATTAATCACACCATAAAGCCTATTGGTTATATTGCTTGAGTCTGAGTTCATTCTCAAGCATCTGCTTGGTCAGATTTTGAGCAAACTCAAAATCTAACCAATCAGATGTTTGAGAATGAGCTCTGACACATACTCAAAAGTTTTGTAATCCTGGAGCGAGGATCTCGCATATTTAGAGTGGTCTTTTCGGTTATTTCAATGCAGTATAGTTCAATCATACTGTTGAAAATGACAATCAGGGTAATTACCATGGTATACATTACCATTTAATAGGTTGATTCAACACCATGACAAGGTTCCATGGCTGCTCTGTTGACTGTGAAGATCCAGACGAGTCGGACATCTTAGCTTCGACTCTGTCTGACATTCATGTGCCATTGCCCATACCGGTATTACAAGGCGCTGTTCCATTAGTAGCAAGTATAAGCCGCTACCCGCGACCTGACTCACATTTGTAAGCAGCTTGAATTCAGATGAGATGCCGAGTAACTCCGAGCTGTTCAATTATTTTCTTTACAGTTTGATCGAATAAGAAATACATAACTACTTTAATAGATCAGAGCTATTCAAGTATTTATGTATTACAGTAAAACTTCGATTATTCGAACACTAAAATACGTATTATTATCGATCTTTAAGACAGGTGGCAACTTAATGCATGGTGAAAGTCATGCAGAAAGCTCTTGTAGGAGCTTTCTGCATGACTTTCACCATGCATTAAGCAGCCACCTGCCTAAAAGGGTCTAAATTCTTCTATAACGAACATTCGAATAATCGAGATTTTACTGTATATTAATTCCCTTTATTGTGAATAGGAAATAGTCAAAACTGCACTATAGTAGAAACTGTCCTGAAGGGGTGATTCATTTATTGAACATAACAGTCTTAAACGGTAGGTGGTTGCTCAATGCAGCGACAAATTTGACCAATCAGATGCTTGAGAATGAACTCAGACTCAAACAATATAACCAATAGCCTTTATGGTGTGATTACTTTTGACCTTCATTAAGCTACGACCTGCCTTACAGAACCATAATTTGACCTTTTTTGATGGTCGTTTAAGACATGTTCTACTGTAGGTCTAATCTTGAGCAGACATTTTTGTTTTAGGGCGGTGTAAAATAAGGGCTTGTACGTTGTAAGCGGAATAAAACAAGATAAGACATACAGTATTAGATACATGGTCACTGGTCTGCGTCTTCGTCACATGGTCTCCGTCTTTTCAGACGTAGCTGGGAAGTCATTTTAATACAGAAATACTCTTGGTCTATAATGCTTGCATTTAAACATCACTGGTGTTTGTATTGTACAGCTCAATTGTTTATTACAGAGGAGCCAGTCTTGTATGATGGACATGTTTCAAGTTAATTAGCCCTTTACCTCATGAATATTCATTTAAGAAAAAATGACATCATGAATATCAATTAGATTTTTTGTTATACTGACAGATGAATATAGGAAGTTCTTGCCACGGCAGAAACTGTAGAATCATATCTGTATTATTTCATGAGCAAACAGAGTAGACCCGATCAGACTAGGAGCCGTCTGCTCTGTTTTCAAAGGCATAGAAATACATATCTATGGAGTAAATAGTTAAGTTACCTCATGGATATTTAGTAATAAATAATGGCTGTGTGTTTAATCATCTATTTGTTTTACATGTATAATGGTATTATTAACAGGAGAATGTTTTACTATGCTGGCAGCTGTATAAACCACATATAAATTATTCCATGTTCAAACAGAGCATACCCTGATCCGACGGCTCCTTTAGGAACAGCCTGGTCAGGGTGTACATTGTTTGCAAAAGCATGAAATGTCGTTTTTATGAGATAGAGGAATCGGTGTAAGGAATCGCGGGATTCGCTGTTTAATAGTTTCAGTTTTGGAAACGAGTCGCTAATTATGTCCTTTGCTGAACGTAAAGACACAGATGAGAGGACTCATAGAAGAGCATTCTCACCAGGGTTTGCACTATTGGTCATTTTATACATGTACTTTTCTTTTAACCAGTTAATCCATGAATATTCATGTAAGAAATACTAGCGTATGAAATTAATTAGATTAATTGTTACAATAGCATATGACACATGACTTATTGGCCGTGGTAGAAACTGTAGAAGCATATACCTGTTTTATATCGTGAACAAACAGAGCAGACCCTGATCAGAGGACTCCTACATGAGCCGTCTGATCAGGGTATACTATGGCTGCAATGACATAGAAAGGCGTATTTATGGAGTAAAGGATTAAACAAAATAAATCCTTAATATTAGCGATATGCTTGACCTTTTAAAGTTTGGAATAGCGTTGAAAGGGTTATACAAATTGGTTTGTATCCACCGTTTGTTTTTTGCTTAGCCTGGTTACAGAACAGGTGATTACCTATGCCCTGGTGAGTGTGGAATGTCAGAGCTGCTTGTAATTGTCTGATTCAGTTAGGTTATCGATAGAATCTCAGCTTTGAGAACTAAGAGAACCGAGTCCAGGCCTGCAAAACTACAAGAGTCAGAGATAGGAGATAAAAACAATCGCACACATTGGATTGGAGTTGTTTGTATGTCAAGTACTTACAGATATCTATCTCACAATAAGAACGCTTTTCATCCATAGTTGCTTTTATTCAATTAACACAAAACATCTCTCCATGCCAAATTAATATCTACCACCAGTAGAACCTTTTTAGGCGGTCATTCACTTATTGAAAATAATAGTCTTAACTAGCAGATGGTTGCTTAATGCAGGGCAAAAGTGATGCAGAAAGCTCCTATATGCCTGACGAAAGTTATAAAAAGCTTTCTGAATTACTTTTGCCCTGCACTAAGCAAGAATCTGCTTTTAAAGTTATACAAGACAACTATATTTCTTCATTTAGTGATCACATTAGAGAGGGTTCATATCATAGAGGTCCAGATAAGATGCGTAAATCATAACATTTACAAGAATAACGCCTTTATTTCTCCACCAAACCCTATACTGTGACCGCTCTTTAGAATCGTCTCTCCGAGACGATTCTAAAGAGTGGTCATAGTATAGTGTTTGGTGGAGAAACGACGATTCTGGTATTTGGATACGAACCTTTATCTGTATACATGTAGCTCTGAATTGTTATGAAGATCCGTAACAGGAAATCTCTGTTGAACGGAATAATGATGTTTCAATGTTATTTGTGTATTCCACATACATATTCATCAAACTACACTATGATTCTTTTGTAGTTACACGCTTATAACAGCACGCACAGTACATTGTTTTAAATCGAGTTGTGTCTCGCGCAGATTCTTTGACGACGAAACAATTTCCAAACCCGGTATGACACGGGACCATTGGGAGTTTTCATGTTCATTGCAAGTCTGGTGAATAGCTAAGTCACTGTATAGATGTAACTTTGAGAGATTCGCGCTTTATGATAATAAATTATAAGGAAAGGGTTTTAAAAAACAGCGAAACCTTATATTGCCTTGCTGCTCGAGCTCGCGTATACCTTAACCTTTCCTTCATGTAAACGTCCTTTCACGTATATGCAAACAGAGTAGACCCTGATCAGACGGCTCCTATAGGAGCCGTCTGATCAGGGTCTGCTCTGTTTGCTTATAAAATTATCATAGATCTGACTCTACAGGTTCAGCCAGTACCAAATATTACTATGTAGATGTGTCATTATAATAATCAACTAATACATCCATGCTGTCATGATTTATTTCATGATTTTTCAACAGGGTTAAAGTATCTTAACGTTTAAAGGGTTACAGTATACTTAACATATGATGGAATATCTTACGTCGAATTCAATTATGGAATTTATTCAAAGAAATGAAATGATATTCAAAATCAGAGATGTAGATAAGAGGAGTACTGGGTCCATGCTTATAAAGCTTTTGGTTGAGTCTGAATTCGTTCTCAAGTTTTTGATTGGTCAGATTTGAGCCTTTGGCTCAAATCTGACCAATCAAAAGCTTGAGAACTCAAATCTGACCAATCAAAAGCTTGAGAACGAAACTCAGACTCAATTAAAAGCTTTATAAGCATGGACCCAGGTCTATCTTAAATTCTCTTATTTATCAGCCCAGTCCTATCTTGATGGTACCCATTAGAATAATATCGGAGAAGTAATCCATCAGACTAGTATCGGAGGCATATTCATTAGAATCAAATAGAAGAGGCGCATCAATCAGAAATGTATCAGGGCAGTGATCCAATAGAATCATATCAGAGGCGCTTAGAACTATTAGAATTGTATCGAAGATATGCTTCCATTACAATAGGAGAGGGGCATCAATTAGAATCATATCAGACAGGAATATCCACCAAAATCACATCAGAGAGGTATAATTATCCATAAGAGTCAAATCGGATAGGCATATCAATTAGAATCGAATCGGAGAGGCGTGCCAATTTGAATACTATCGGAGAGGTTTTAGCTGTTATAATTATGTCAGAGAAGTGTGTCAATTAGAAACGTTTTGGAGAGGCGTATCGAGTATAATATAGTATCGGAGAGGTGTATCGGTTCAATTCGTATCAGAGGCGTATCCATTAGAATCATACTGGAGAGGCATATCCATTCAAATCATATCAGAAAAGCGTATCTATATTAGATTCGCATAGGAGAGGCTTATCGATTAGAATCACATTGCAGAGGATCATAACCGTGGGATGTATTCATTAAATCATGTCGGAGAGGCGTATCAGTTAGAAGCATGTCGGAGAGGCGTATCAGTTAGAAGCATGACGGAGAGACGTATCAGTTAGAAGCATGTCGGAGAGACGTTAGAAGCATGTAGGAGAGACGTATCAGTTAGAAGCATGTCAGAGAGACGTATCAGTTAGAAGCATGTCTGAGAGGCGTATCAGTTAGAAGCATGTCGGAGAGGCGTATCAGTTAGAAGTATGTCGGAGAGACGTATCAGTTAGAAGCATGTCGGAGAGGCGTATCAGTTAGAAGCATATCGGAGAGGCGTATCAGTTAGAAGCATGTCGGAGAGACGTGTCAATTTTAAAATCACATAGGAGAGACGTGACCATTTTAAAATCACATAGGAGAGACGTATCCATTTTATAATCACATAGGAGAGACGTACCCATTTTAAAATCACGAAGGAGAGACGTACCCATTTTAAAATCACACAGAAGAGGCATATCCATTAAAATAGTAGCGGACCCAGACTCATATCGGAGAGCTGTATCCATCAGACTCATGTCGGAGAGACCTATCCATTTTAAAATCACATAGGAGAGACGTGTCCATTTTAAAATCACATAGGAGAGACGTGTCCATTTTAAAATCACATAGGAGAGACGTACCCATTTTAAATCACACAGGAGAGGCATATCCATTAAAATAGTAGCGGACCAGACTCATGTCGGGGAGATGTATCCTTCAGAATCATATAGACCAAAAGCTGTATCCATCAGACTCATGTCGGAGAGCTGTATCCTTCAGACTCATATAGACCAAAGAGCTGTATCCATCAGACTCATGTCGGAGAGGTGTATCCATCAGACTCATGTCGGGGAGATGTATCCTTCAGACTCATATAGACCAAAGAGCTGTATCCACCAGACTCATGTCGGAGAGATGTATCCTTCAGAATCATATAGATCAAAGAGCTGTTTCCACTAGACTCATGTCGGGGAGATGTATCCTTCAGAATCATATAGATCAAAGAGCTGTTTCCACTAGACTCATGTCGGGGAGATGTATCCTTCAGAATCATATAGACCAAAATGCTGTATCCACCAGACTTATGTTTGCATGACAGGTGTATCCTTCAGAATCATGTCGAAGAGTTGTATCCATCAGACTTATGTCTGTATGAGAGGTGTATCCTTCAAAATCATATGTATCAAAGAGCTGTATCTACCAGACTCATGTCGGGGAGGTGTATCCTTCAGAATCATATAGTCCAAAGAGCTGTATCCACCAGACTCATGTCGGGGAGATGTATCCTTCAGAATCATAGACTCATGTCGGGGAAATGTATCCTTCAGAATTATATAGATCAAAGAGCCGTATCCACCAGACTCATGTCGGGGAAATGTATCCTTCAGAATCATATAGTCCAAAGAGCTGTATCCACCAGACACATGTCTGCATGAGAGGCGAATCCATCAGAATCATGTCGGAAAGGCGTATCCATTAGAATAATGTCGGAGAGGCGTGTCCATTAGCTGTAGCATATTTATTGCATACAATGCTTCTCCTGTCTTTTATCTAGATCTCCTCAGGCAAGAACATTCTGGTTCTGAAATAAAAACCACATGCCAGGTTTATGCTTTGTCAAATAACATTCTCCGCTTTAAACATTAAACTCACTAGACTTTATGATGTTAAACACGAATAGAAGCCTAGCCAATTAAATAACGACAATAAGAAGAAGAAAAAACAATTGGAGTTTCACTGTTTTAACCCCCAAAGGATATCTGATGCCTAGGCGGCTAAGTAATTGCAGTCTGTATATTTTATTTTCACATTCAATGCTACATGAATACTTTTCTGCTCTTTCTTATGACTTACTTACTGGCCAGGGTGTAACAATGTGTACCTATAGTGCTATTTTAGACGACTGTTTTGAATGAAGCAGCCTGCAGGCGATATCAACAATTCGCCAATATGACACTAAGCGTTAAAGGCATAAAGTTATTACTAGAAGTTCACTGACATGCTCTGTACCATTCTAACCATTATCTTGCCGATTGCGACCCGGGCGTACTGTGCAAACAGTTTGGCCCCATATGAGCCGTTGAGTAACTCGGCGTCTCGTCAGGATCCAAACTGTTTGACTCTCGTTCTTTAGCTTCTCTAAAGTTTGAACGAATTGAAAGTAACTAAATCTTGTTTCATATCAGAGTTTTAGCAGAAATTATTTTCGGCAGGATAAGAACTAAGTTATGGACAGTAGTATGAACTACATTGTATATGTGATTCATCAGGGAATTTAACCCATTCCCGCATATAGACGCCTTTTGACGCCTCTGTAAAAGTCACTTTGTGAAACCATTGTGATAAATAGAGCATTTGCTCCATAGGAGCAAATGCTCTATTTATCACAATGGTTTCAACACTACACAATTCTAAAATTTTCCTTTTTAGTAGTAAATACTCCTTTTCGGTAGATTTGTTCAAACAGGTTGGATCTAAAAATAGCCTATACGGGAATGGGTTAAAGTAGGGCGGAATGAAAAGAATACAGAAAGAGTGTCTGAATATACCCTTTCCAAAATGAACGATAATGATAATCTTTGAAAAAAGGCCCTTAGTGGTCGAAATATTAGATCAGAGCAATTCAAGTATTTATGCAAAATGAACGTTTATGCATGAATTTATCACTTCATGAAGATGGAAGTACCGCCTTGGAACGATCAGTGACAAAAGTCACTGAGGGGTTAAACCGGTTTTTGGGCGCCCAACCTCACACTTATTCCATCCCCACCCTAAAAGACAAACAGTGTAAATAAACGTATCCCCTCTCCGACTAATCTCCAATAACCGCGATGGCAAATACAGTGGTAAAGTGCACGTATAACGAAAACATTTAAGTGAACAAACTGTATCAACCTATCGCTAGTGTACTCAATTATTGAGCTGCAAACAGAGTGACTGTAGAAAAGTAATAAAGGGTACGACAAAAACGAAATAGTACAGATATCCGACGTCCTCCTTCCGTTTCTGGATTTAAGAGGTCGCTTTCATAGAGTATTAAACCTTTCTTTTCGGCGTACATGCAAGAAGGCCAGCGTGATTGCCAACTGTAAAAAGGGTTGACAACCAAGCATGCAGTATGTTGTAGTACTATAGGATCATATCCCTTCTTAATGAATTTTTTTAACATATTTGATGATCAAAGTGAGAAAATGGGTATGTCCAATAATTTTACGAAGTTTGTAAATCACATTATCATAGAATTCAGGGTGTGAAATACCATGTCGTAGAAGCGCGTTGAGGTTTAAAGGTTGCTTTTACTTAGACAAAAAACAGTAGAATCAGATAGATACAATGCGATAAGTAAACAGGACAGACCCTTATCGGACGACTCTGGTCAGTGTCTACTCTGTTTGCAAATGCACAAAAAGGCATTTATATGACGGAAAGGGCCAAGCTTTTGGACTAATTGGATTCATGGGCAGCAGAACAACTTTACACCGACAATTAACTCATTCCATTCTGGTCTATTTTTAGACTCATCTTCTTGGAATAAATCTACCGAAAAGGGTCATTTACTAGAGAAAGGGAAAAGTTTAGAATGTTGCAGTTTTGAAACCATTGTGATATATATTTAGAGCATTTGTTCCTATGGAACAAATGCTCTATTTATCCCAATTGATTAAAAAATGATTTTTACAGAGGCGTCAGAATGCGTTTGAGGAAATGGGTTAACTATAGGATCACAATTCTGTTTGAAGCAGTTGAGAACGAAAGTAGTGCAGATAACTCCTGTAACTTTGGTGCTGCATTAAGCTACCACTTGTCTTAACCATTTATCTAATAAAGACGCATTTCCATGCCCTTGCAAACAGAGTAAAGCTAGATTAGATGGCTTCTGTAGGAGACTTCAGACCCGTCTCTGCTCTGTTTGTATATGGAATTATATACATGTATATATATCTGATTCTACAGTTTCTGCTATTAACAAAAACACATGTGTTCAACTGCAACTAATTAATATTCGTGAAATCGTTCTTTCTTACAGGAATATTCATGAGATAAAGGGTTTATTAATAGAAGTGAACTGTTTCTGATTGGTCATTGTGGAGAGAGTTATTGTCCTTTATTATTTTTCAAACATCTTTTGCATACAACTGTCTGTCTGTCTATGTAACGTATTGGCTCATTTGATATACATTAGATAAACAATTTGTATGGTACATTTGTGGTTTCTTTAATGCGTTTTTCAGTATTTGTATTCGGAGGAAATGACAAGTAAAATCTAAACATATCATACTGCCATATGGTAAATGCATAGTGACAGATCAATGGCATTGTATCTGATATGGACATAATTTATCAGTCTTTACGCCACCAATTACGATTAATTCGCATTTGCAAACAAATTGGATCCAGATGAGACGCCGAGTAACTCGGCGTCTCATCAGAATCCAAGCTGTTTGAAACTTGGTCGACAGGTTCTCAAACGCTGGATTGTGGTAAGTAAAAATACACTGGGTCAGAATTGGAGGAGACATTACTTTTATAGCGGGATAAGAGTTAACTGTTAGGAAATTGGAACTGCAAGCAAACAACGTCATGCGCTTCATATCTTCTGAGTACATGTCACGGATGATTAGAACAAATATCCATATGCCCATGGAGGCGATTGCAAACACGCAGATATATACAGTCACATCTCTCTAATACGCCCACTCAACATAAGTGTGTCACCAGTCTACAACACTCTCCTTGTGTCACGTGACATTCCTACGTCACGTGACTCGATCCACTGACCCATCACTAAGTTGATGAAGCTCGTGAGATCGAAATTTCCTAATTGTAAACTTGTATATTTGTTCTGAGTTATGGAATTAAAGCGATCAAGAGACCAACCTTCATAATCGACAGAACTTGTTCCATTTATACATCTACAAGCTTATAAAGCTGTTCACTTTTATAATGACAGATTATTATGAATGAAAATGTCCTTTATGTTTTCAATAATTTCAAAAGTAACTTACAGTATATATTGCGATCGCTTAACTCTTTCCCAGGTCTATGTTTATTCCAAATTTGAATACCCACTGAATATTCATGGACAAAATAGTTATTATCAAATGTGAAAGGTGGAACATTGTAGCCATTTTAGAAATTAATGAAACAGATCTATCAGATTCCATTAGCAAACGGAGCAGACCCTGGTCAGACCAGTGATATAGGTCTACTATGTTTGTAAATACGAGAAAACACGTTTATATGAAGGAAAGGGTTAAATTCTTTAAAGTGTCTTTAAAAGCAGGTGAATGCTTAATGCATGACGGAAGTAATAGACAAAACTGCTATAAGACCCAGAATTACGCCTCTTTAACCCACTCCCTTAAACTGACGCCTTTTGACACCTCTATAGAAGCCACATTATAAAGTCATTGAAATAAATAGAGCATTTGCTCTATTTATCAAAATGGTTTCAAAACTACATGGAGTAAATGCCCCTTTTCGGTAGATTTGTTCAAAGAGGTTGGATCTAAAAATAGCATATGAGGAAAAAGGTTTAAGTGGTCGCTTTCCAAGGGTTTACTGTAGTTGGTATCTCTCATATAAAATCATAAAATCTAGACGTATTTCTTATCACGTTAAGCGAGTCCAGACTGGAAGTTGCAAACTGTTTTGGTACAGATGAGGCACCTTATCAGGATCTACAATGGCCGTTTAGTGGATATGAAATGGAGAATTGACGTAGACGGCACGTTCTGCCAATTATAGCACCCAGCAAGCTAAGGTGCGCTATTGTAAGCTAAAGAGCATCAGGTATCAAGGGTCATTTAACCCGATGAACGTTTGACATACGGAGAGTTTGCGTAAATCACTTAACCCTTTCCTTCATATAAACGTGTTTTCACGCATTTGCAAGCAGAACAGACCATATCAGACGGCTCCTATAGGAGCCGTCTGATCGGGGTCTGCTCCGTTTGTTAATGGAATTTGAAAGCTCTATCTTTACTTTCTAAACTGGCTACACTGATCAACCGTCCACATTTCACTATAACTATTGAATATTCTGTAGGTATTGCAATTTGAAATAAACATGGAACAGGAAAAGGGTTAAGGTTTATCCATGCAATCTTACAGGTTCTGTCCAAGTTCGGTTTTCATTCTTATCCTGCCGCACACAAAAGTATGCTAAAACTCTAATACACTGTATGTTGTACTTATCCCCACTTCCTCAACGAATTCAAGGAATGATTGCCTGTACATGTATGACAAACAGCTTGTATCCTGATGAGACGCCAATATACTGATCGCGGGATAAAAATTAACAATACACAAATAAGCAGTAATGACGTCTCACCTGGACCCAATGATGGCGGGATATTATTGCCTTGGCGTCAAGAAAAAGGTCGCGCGTAATATAAACAAAACTTATGCAATGCTAATATCGACAGATTCTCAAACGATTTTAACACCGCTCGTTCAATAGATCAGGCTGTGATAAACGATTTTTGTCACACTGCAATTTACAGCCTTAACAAATGTATTGGTGTTAGCAAAACTGCCATTTACCGGCCACTGTTCGAGGCTTTTAACTATCAGATGGCTTGCTTCCTGGCGTCATTCACCAGCTTCCTGCTACGTATCGATAAAACAGATTTTTCGGCCGCTCCGACAAAACCAACTCGATTGCTGCGTGTATATCAGAGAGAGAAGCAAACCATCTGATACTGCGTTCTTCCCCTGTTCACATCTCGGTATATGTTGTGCGCTTTCGTTATATTAATAATGCAGTAGCTAGCCGGGATTAGGTTGGATAATTTGTGTGTACACAAGACGTCAGTATTTAGACAGCGCATCAATATGCTCCTAGATTAAATGATTAATGTGGAATTGATGACACAACTGCCTACGGACGAAAGTAGTTAAGTGATTTAATAGATTTCTTGGCATTTGCTCGTACGGTCTATGAAACATTATTACTGGATACACTGCTTCTGCTGCACGGTACTCGCTAGTGGTAAGGTTTATATTCATATTTCTTAAACTTTATATAACTATGTACTATTTCTCTTATCAAACCGATTTAGTTTTTTAGATATGCGAATGATCATAGATAAATGAATGTTATCAGGAATATTTGCAGAAGACGTTTATAGTTAGATAAATTGTTTTTTTGGAAAGAAAACGCATATTGTCTTTTTGTTATAACCCTTTACTATGTTGAGGCCACGGGGCTATGAATCAAATTATTATAAAGTTACCAGTGTTCATGTCTTTATGTAACATGCTGGTGTTTGTGCAGTAAGTCGTTCTACACCGGACGCCAACAATAGTGTCAATATCGGTCTTTAAGACGGGTAGTAGCTTAACCCTTCGCTGGCTGAATTTTAAAATACATTTCTCCTTCTTTACCCATGCCCTGTTGTATAATTACATATATCTTCACTGTGTACAAGTATTTCGCTGTGCAATCATTGCTTTGGAGTGCACTGGTTGCACAATCAACTTGTAAATAGTGCAGACCCTGATGAGACAGCTCCTACAGGAGCTGTCTCATCTGGGTCTTCACTATTTACAGGTACGTATATTGACGTGAATAGCAAGCGAAGGGTTAATGAAGGATGCAACTCGTGCAGAAATTCTCAAAAGAAATTTCTGCATGACTGTCATTTAGCATTAAGCAGCAGCCTTCTTTAAAATCTTAAATTTTAATTTTAGTAAAGAGCGTACTGAATGATATACACACTTGTAGAAGGGTATATAGTACATAATGCTGTCTTTCAGTTGCAATGAAAAGTTTAGGGTTTTTAAATACTTTCTTAATTTACAATTTACAAATTGTCCGATCAGCATTTGTAATGAACTTAGATGTTTAAACAATTCCATGTACCGAATGAAATACATCAACTATTAAATCTTTGCATGCTAAGCATTTTTTCGTCTGCAACAGTTGTCGTCGGTCTCATTTTCATATTGTCAAAGTATCAGACAGTTTGGATCCTGGTGAAAGGATGCATTATGCATGTCTCACCTGGATCAAAAGTGTTTATATATATATATAGGTTATCACAGTTTCGCCGCTAGCATGCGACAAGTTAAAATTTTCCTCCATGAATATTCATGTGACAAATAATGACATCATGACTATTAGTTAGATAATTGTTATAATAGCACATTGACACACACATTGTTGGCCATAGCAGACACTGTACACTCATATCTATACTATGCCATAAGCAAACAGTGCAGATCCTGATCAGACGGCTCCTGATCTGGGTCTACTCTGTTTGCAAAAGCGTAAAAACCACATTTATGAGTAAGGGCTGTAATTTGCAGACCTTAGCTGAAAACAATGGTCAGCATATAGTAATTCATTGATAGTTCTTGTTATGTTAATAACACGTGATCAAATACATTGAGAGTTTCAATACTTGCGCTTACCATAACCCTATGTCTCATGAATATTTCTATAAGAATTCAAGATTTCATGAATACTCAGTAACTGAAATGTTATGATGGTACCTGAAAAGAAATTATTTTATCATGACAGAAACTGTGGAATTAGATCTTTATTATTTCGTAAGCAAACAGAACAACCTCTTCTCTAGATTTACTCTGTTCGCAAAGGCATTCAAAGGTCTCTCTATGCTGTAAAGGATTAATTAATCTAAGTATTCGGACACTCAATCCTCCTCTTTATCACATTGTATTGTATTGCTGAATGATTCAAATTGGCACCGTTTTGACAACTAACATAGTAGCACATAATGAAGGCTCTTGTCAAACATTTTAGAAAAAATGTATCCGAAGAAAAAGAAAAGAACCAGTCATAGTATACCATTTCTGAGAAAGCCGTCACTATCATTTGTGTTACATGGCCAACTAAATGTTTCTCCCAGGGGGCGTTTGGTTATACTAGTATGTCTCTGACAATGACAGTTCTTGTTATATTCACAGAAGGACGGACTTTACGACGCATTTATATGAACCATTGACCGAGTATTTATGTTATGACATTTTTAAAGCATTTCCATAGTCTTATTTCGCATCCCTGATGTATAAGTAATAAAATCTGGACTTAAACATACGGAAAACACGGAAAATGCGTGGCATCTGTTAAGGATATAAAGTAAAAAGATACTTAATTTTCGATCATAAAGACATGTGGTAACTTAATTCTTTCTCTGTTCTATATTTATTCCAAATTTCAATACATTGATGCAAACAATAGCTATAATGAAATGTGGAAGGTGGGACAGTGTAGCCTTTTTTAAAAACTAATGAAATAGATCTATCAAATTCCATTGGCAATTAGAGCAGACCCTGATCAGTCGGCTCGTATAGGGTCTACTCTGTTTGCAGATGCATGAACATTCGTTTATATGAAGGAAAATGTTAATGCATGGCACTAAGCAACCACCTGCCTTTAAACACCACCGGAATGTATTTATTTAGTGGCGGCTTTAAGTTTAATGGATATTTCTGTATATATATGTTTAATGGTGGTATACTAACAACTAAGCCATTCATAAAGACGAAAAGGCTCCATTTACAATGGTTTCCTGTATCTACTATACAGATCAGACCCGTATAACATATATGAAAGCTGCTGTCAACATTTATTTATGTACATAGACAGGAAAGCTTTCTAAACAAGGTCAGCAGCCGTGGTAATCAATGATCTCTATATCTGCCTAAAGCTGGCGTACTTACATATGTAATAATTATGTATATTGCTGCCAGTACGGTAGCGACGTTGTTTAGTTAATAGCCTTTTACTTGATTAATATTCCATAAGCAAATAAAACAGACCCTGATAAGACGGGTCCTACAGGGACCGTCTTATCTGTATCTACTCTGTTTGCAAATACATGTACGTCAAAATGTGTGTGTATCAGGTAAAGGGTTAACTACAGATATAATATATAGAGATATTACTTACAAGTAGAAACAATCGATTTGGTTTACAGTAGAACCTGTCCTAAGCGGCCATTCATTTATTGAACATATGAGTCTTAACTCTTCGCTTGCTGAATTTTAAAATATTTTTCTCCTTCTTTACCCATGCCCTGTTGTATAATTTCATATATCTTCACTGTGTACAAGTATCTCGTTGTGCAATCACTGCTGTGGAGTGCACTGGTTGCACAATCAATTTGTAAATAGTGCAGACCCTGATGAGACAGCTCCTACAGGAGCTGTCTCATATGGGTCTTCACTATTTACAGGTTGGTATATTGACGCGAATAGCAAGCGAAGGGTTAAAAAGCAGGCCGTTGCTTAATGCAGGGCAAAAGTAATGCAGAAATCTCATATAGGAGCTTTGTCATTACTTTTGACATTAATTAAGTTACCACCTGACTTACCCATAATTAAACCTCTTTTCAAAGACCGCTTAACCCTTTCCCTCATATTGACGACTTTTGACGACTCTGTAGAAGTCACTTTGCGAAACCATTGTGGTAAATAGAGCATTTGCTCCTATAGGAGCAAATGCTCTATTTATCACAATGGTTTCAAGCTACAAAATTCTAAACATTTCCTTTTCTCTAATTAATGCTCATTTTCGGTAGATACATTCAAAGAGGCTGTATCTAAAAATAGCCTATGAGATAAGGGGTTAAGACAGGTTACACTGTATCTGTGTACTATCTGCAATTTACTGTTGCTGGACAACTAAGATACGGGGGACGTTATTCTGCAGAATCCTGTGGTGGGTTTGCTTGTGTATGAATCTGTTGTAAAGAACTGGTACGCACTGCAAATATACTTCTACTCAACCACACCTAATACTAATCTCATAACGCTGAAATGTGTCGTATATGATGTGACTCCACAGAGGCGATTCTAATGAGTTAACCCCAGAAAGGATTTGGCAAAGAATTATGGAAATATCTAACTGTTACAGGGCGGTACACGAGTCACTAATGGCCTTTCCAAAAGGTATAAAAACCTGAGGTGAGGACTCCTAGGGTAGCCCTCTCATTAGGGTCTGCATTGTTTGTCATGTTACACTTTTCTTTATCAACAAACCCCAAAATTTCACTATGAGTTTGATCAGTTTGAATTTAAGCATAGTCCATTTGAAAATTCAGCGTTGTAATGGTTAATATACGATTTCTAAACACCCTCCTTATCTACACCCCTCCACCCCATGCATCCTCTTGAGGCGGAATGAATAATAACGACCGCTATTAGCAGACAGCTATTTACTCATTCGAGAGCCAAGAATGCATGTTTGATATCCGTTCATCATATAATCAACGATTGATACATATTTGCTTGCTACCTGGTTTCCTCTGGAATGGTATAAGCTGGGGACCGAACAAACTCTATTTAGCTTATTCACTGCCGATGTGGCATCTGTGATTACCGGTGCAAACAGATTGGATCAAGATTAGACGCCGACTAATGCGCCGTCTCATCAGGATCAACACTGCTATGATAATGGTTTTTAAACAAAACAAAATGAGCTGTTGATAAATTTTGCAGGACGACAATATTTGGTAAAAAAAAAGAAGTAGAATATTTTGATTTGATTACAACACCTCCCTGCATACGTATATACATTGTTTTGATTTGGTGATACCACCTCCCTGCATACGTGTGGGAATTGTTTTGATTTGGTGACACCAACTCCCTGCATACGTGTAGGAGTTGTTTTGATTTGGTGACACCACCTCCCTGCATACGTGTAGACATTGTTTTTATTTGGTGACACCACCTCCCTACATATGTACAGGATACTTTGATGATATAACTTTAGGTAAAACTGCTGTATGAAAGTCAGATTTTAGCCACATATTAGCATTTAAGCGTGCAAATGCTTTCAATTTCGAAATAGAACCAAATATGTTTTCTTATGATTGAAACATAAAAAGGAAGGACAATAACTAACAATAAACAACAACGAACAATATGAATAAATAAATGAACTAAAACAATGCAATAAAAGAAGATATCGTCTGGTTTACATATCAGATTTAACGTTTTCCAAAGCTAATGTTTAGCTATCTAAAGCAGAGTAATCTTTTGTTCAATAACTTGGAATGACGCACACAAGTCATGATAGACATTTAATTTTACGAATGTTTGCAATGTTACTTGGATACAGGAATCTTTAATGAAAACAACATCCAGGGACGTGTCTAGAAGCTCCAGACAAACAAATACTGAATACTTTCCAATACAATATTTTTTCCAATTTTCAATATACAGTTACACTCCTCTAAACCGGATGTTCAAGTTAGTATAAATATCAGTCTTGGAGACGGGTGACTGCGTAATGCAGTGTGAAAGTCATGCAGAAAGTTCCTCTGGGAGCTTTCTGCATGATTTTCAATCCTGCACTAAGCAGCCACCTGCCTGAAAGTATCTATGTTTTTCTTTACTAGAATTCCGCTTATAAATTACGGCGACGTGGTAGAGTGCATGACTGCGACCCGAGTTCGATCCCGGGTCTGAGCGGGTATGTTTCTTTGTAAGAACACCCGGTGACATTTGCAAAGATGTTACAATGCATAATTATGTAGTAAACAGTCAAACAGCCACCTGGCGCAAATGCTTTCAATTATTCTTATATAACAAGTTCGGATAAATGAGGTTTACTGTACATGTGCACGTCTAAAAACCAAACTGTTCATTCATTATGCAGCTACTATAGAGATACTCACGCCGTCACTTTTTGTGTAACAGCTGTAAGTTGGCGTGAATCATGAAAAAGCGATGTCTGTGTCCATATGGGTTTACATTATTTGCAATGCCTAAATACTTTCTCATGGCCTTGAACTCATTCCCTCCTAGACTATTTTTAGACCCAACCTTTTTTAATTAATCTACCGAAAAGGAGCATTAGCTACAGAAAAGGAGAATTTTAGAATTGTGTAGTTTTGAAACCATTGTGACAAATAAAGTATTTGTATGGAGCAAATATTCTATTTATCACAAAAGTTTCGAAAATGAGTTATACACAGGCGCAGAAAGGCGTCAGTATGAGAGAATGGGTTAACTTAACCCTTCGCTTGCTATTCACGTCAATATACCTACCTGTAAATAGTGAAGACCCAGATGAGACAGCTCCTGTCTCATCAGGGTCTGCACTATTTACAAGTTGATTGTGTAACCAGTGCATTCCACAGCAGTGATTGCACAGCGAAATACCTGTACACAGTGAAGATATATGTAATTATACAACAGGGCATGGGTAAAGAAGGAGAAATGTATTTTAAAATTCAGCAAGAGAAGGGTTAATACTTCGCCAGTGTATGCTGAGACTGTTGTATTCTAAGCAGTCGCAGGCAAGCGCCTGTTCTGACAGCTGTCTGCTATTTTAGTATTTCAGTCATCAATGGAAAGCATTGCCGGAAGTGATTGTCTAGCTTCCGCATACTATAGCACGTACTGGGCAAACGGAATGTCTTAATAATTAATCATTTACTCATTTTAGGCATTTGCAAACAAAGTAGGCCCAGATCAGGCGTTTCCTCTAGGAGACGTCTGACTAGAGTCTGTTTTGTTTTATTCAGGAATGTTATGCACTTGTAGATCTAATTCCAGAGATACAGATAAAGGTGCGTGCCCAAATACTTAAACCGCCATTTCTCCATCAAAGCCTATACTGTGACCACTTTTTAGAATTGTCTCCACGAGACGATTCTAAAAAGTGGTCACATTATACGGTTTGTTGGAGATATTCTTGAAAATGCTTAAATTTGCGCATCCTGTTTGGACATCTGTATAATTCTACAGTTTTTGTCTGGATCTAACTTTCCTTATTCATAGGTCATTTATAAATATTCAATTAATTGATATTAATAATCTCAATTGAATAAATATTCATGAACTGAAAAGGTTGACATTTTCCCTCATGAATTTTCATGTAAGAAATACTCACTTCATGAATATGCTTTATAATGGCAAGTTTGGCCATGGCAGAAACGGTAGAAAACTGTAGAATTAGATATATATTATTCCACGAGCCAACATAATAGACTTGGAGCCACCGTCTGATCTGGGTTCACTCTATTTTCAAATGTCTTCTTCGTTCCCTGATTGCTAAACAGGCTGGGTTGTCTTAAAACAAAGTACCAGCAAATAGATAATGTACAACTTAAAGCCGTCCGTTATTTCCTTGGTGTCCACCGATACGCACCTGGTGCAGTGTTGCAGCGATTGTGGAGATGTGGGATGGCTCTCATCCAGATATAGGCGCTGGCTCAACATGTTAAGATTTTGGAACATACTTGTAAACATGGACGATAGCCGTATCACAAAACGTGCATTTGAATGTGGTTATGAAAAAGGAGATGATAATTGGTACATTGAAATAAAACAAATTATGAATATTCTTAATTCTACCGTCAGCTATGAAAAACAACCTATAAACTTACAGAGCGTCAAAACAAAATTGGTAGAACATTGCAGCCATAAACAAAACCTCCGTACTAATAGACTCTTTAAGGAAGGGATTGGACGTGACAGGTACGTTAATTTGAATTTAACAAAGTACGAGCGCTTCCAAAAGGTATTACGATTACAGGCGAGTATAATGCAAATCTCCTCCATCGTGTTTGTCACTTTATTAAAGAGAAGAGGTGAGGAAAACTACGTAGTGTATTGGCATACTCTTCCACCAGGACAATGTCCCAGTGCACGCCAGCCAAGTTGCAATGAATGCTTTGAAGTACTGTGGATACGAATTTGTTATCTCATCCACCCTATTCCATCCTATTCACCTGATCTGGCACCGAGTGACTATAATCTATTTGGGAAAAACACCTTCGTGGAAGAAGCTTTCATGATGATGATGATGAACTTACGGAAGCTGTATAAAAGGATGTGACTTCTATCTGCGCGGTATTACATGACTTGCCTAAGAGATCGGACACATGTATTCATCTTGAATGGAAATACATGTATAGTGAAAAATAAAACGAGACGGTGCAAAGCATATTGGCACCCTTCGTAAATGTCTGATGCTACAGTTTCTGCTATTATGAAAAAAGTCTTGTCCATAATGCTATTATGAAATAATCAGCCAGCTAATTTATATTCATATAGACATTATGTTTACATGAATAGTGATTAGAAAAAGGGATAAACCAGTGCACCAGGAATACCCCCACCCTCCCACACACAGCTGTATGCTTCTTGAAGAACTTCTGACTTTCGACTTCTTTTTCCTGACCTTTTGACGTCTTACTTCTTTCTCCTGACCGTTTACATTTGACTTCCTTCTTTTCACTTCTTACGTCTGACTTCCTGCATCTGACTTCTTACATCGCATTACTTCTGATACTGTACTTCCAAGTTGTCTACTTTATACGGTACCTCTTATTACCAAAAGTAAAATGTCGAAATGTTGACGTTAGTACTCGGTAGTAAGAAGTAATAAAATGAGAACAAAGAAGTGAGACATTAGAAATATGAACCCAGATAAACGGAATCAGAAGTGTTGCACATCAGTAGAAAAGGCAGTGGTTTATTCCACTGAAAATCTTAAAACTATAATTTGTTCTTTTTATTCTGTGATATATTTACAGATAATTATATCTTACTGTTCAGTTATTTACATACAATTTGCTTAAAACAACAACAAAATAACTTGCAAAGAATCTTGTCAAAACAAGACGACATTTGACAGAAGTAAATAGGGAGATAAACTAACTCTGTTAGTATGATAAAGCGTTTCAAATCAAACTGAGTGGATTTGAGTTTTACGGCACCGCATCACTGAGCATGTTATATGGCATCATTACAGAAGAAAAGTCACAGGGTTTGACTACAGTTTGTACCAATACCAAACATTCCCGTGTACAGTAAAACCTCTCTATAACGACCACTAAATTGTCTTAATTAATTGGTATTTTGGGCAGGTGGTTGCTTGAAGCAAAGTGAAAGTAAAACAGAACGCTCCTATAGGAGCGTTCTGTTTTACTTTCACCTTGCTTTAAACATCCACCTGCCTTTAACACAAAATACTTGATGTAATTAAGTTGTCAATATAGAGAGGTTTTACTGTACATAATTATTAATTATGTTATTGTAAAAACATCAGCCATATATATTAATGATATGATTATTTCTTACATGCTATTCAGCACCGAAAGGGTTAAACACTGATGTTAGATTTCTTTATAGTAGTTATAGTATTTTATTTTATTTTCTTGCGGTGTGAGAATAGGCTTTCTGTCTTATTCAGGGTACAGTCGCTTCATATTTCCTATCCAAGGAGTAAACCAGTCGCCTGCGGTTGGTGTTTATGGACACATAATTCAACTGATTCTTGATATATAACGATTTGGCATCATGAGCGTGTGTTCAGCTACCGCCGCCGCTTCTTCCCGACCGGGTTGCCGTCGTGAGTCCCGAAGCTCCAATAGCAGAGCCAGCACGAGCGAGCCTCAGTTCTTCATTGAACGACGAGAAAGTAGAATGACCAATCAAAGGTATGTTACATCCATATGGCTTACTAGAAACTTGTGAACAGTGTAGTTATAGATCAAGTCGATGCGTTTCGAACCAGACAGATCAGTTTGTATATGTGCATTGTTACCGTAATAACCGTAAGTATCCGGACAGTTAAACGTTGGCAAATCGTGCAGACCCAGATGAAACGGCTCCTGCAGGAACGGTTTGATTAAGGTCTGCACCATTTAGGACTGTCAGTCTAATAATTTATCAAATTGGCAACATGTTGAATTCTTTAGTTTACAATCAGCAGAGAGATGAGATTGGGTGTCTCAATAAAGTAAAACCTCTGTATAACGGCCACTAAATTACATCAAGTATTTTGTGTTAAAGGCCGGTGGCTGCTTAAAGCAAGGGGAAAGTAAAACAGAACGCTCCTGTAGGAGCGTTCTGTTTTACTTTCACCTTGCTTTAAGCGGCCACCTGTCCTAAATACCAAATAATTAACAAAAATTAGTGGTCGTTATAGAGAGGTTTTACTGAACACACGGTAAATAGAGTATTCATAAGATTTATAATGTCCATAACGGCTATAAAGAGTACACGCCCTTATAAGTCGCTTGAATTTCGAACGCAACTGTAGGTCTGCCTGCAATATATTGACGTGTCACTTTTCCAGTGAGTGTAGGAATCGCCTGATAAAAGTCTGTTCTGTTTGTTTATGGAATTATATTAGATCGGACTATAGTTTCTGCGGCACCAAACCACCGTATGTATATGCCATTATAACAATTAAGCTAATAAATATTCATGATGTCATGACATGAATATTGAACGGGGAAAGGATTAATGCAATGTATAGTCATGAGCGACATGTTCGAATTTGGAATAATCGTACGTTGATTTAGATAACCTGTACATAGTTCAGCTTATATCTATTAAATTATCCCTAAAAAGTCTCATTACGCAAGCGTTTGTACTCCAGATCTAGTTTAGCTGTCTGTAATTAGCGTACTGGTTTCTCCTAAATTCAATTACTGAAGGCGCGAGCTGATTATAACTTATCCTGACGTTGATTTCTGCTAGAACTTTGATCTGGATCAGTTATTTCTTCCTTCAGATTCGTTCAAGCTTTTCAGACAATATTGATTGAATGTCAAGCAACTTGTATCTGGAACCTGAAGACACGCCGAATTACTCGGCATTTGATCTGGATCCCAATTGTTGGCAAATGTCTGTCATGTCGCACTTGCGTGGATAAGAGTTAATCTTCAGACATTCAAACTCATATACGGAGGTTTCTCACGATATGCTACGCTTTCATCTGTTTTATAATACACACTATTAGATTATTAGAAATGTTTCTGAAACCACTAGACAAATTTAGGGACATATAAGTGTAAAGATAGACGGTGTAAACTGTTTACATTTGTTTGGTATAGACTGTTTGTTATTGAATTTCTCAAAAGTTCGGATAAGTGCATACTTATAATGAAAAAGTAATCTAAAAGGTCACAATCTAATTGGACCAACACAATCTAACGGTGATATCTCCAAACAGTTTAATTTCAGAGTATTTACTTATAGGCTATATTTTAGTAAAAGAAAGCAGTGGTATATACATCAGTAGGCGTCTTTTTAAAAGATTAACGGAGATTACAGTTCACAGTTTGATTGGAAAGTAATGCACTACGAGAATGCACATGTAAATAATAATAATAATAATAATAATAATAATGATAAATATAATCATAATAATAATAATAATAATAATAATAATAATAATAATAATAATAATAATAATAATAATTATAATTATAATTATAATAATAATTAATAATAATTTTCTTTTATTATTACTATTGGTATTATTATCATTATATTATTGATAATAATAATAATTAATTATAATGATAATAATCGTAATGATCTAAATAATAATAATGATTGTAATTATGTAATAATTAATTGTATAATACAATAATGATAATACTACTAATAATAATGATAATAATAGTAATGATAAAATGGTTATTATTATTATTATATAATAATAATAGTAAAAATAGATAATGATAATCATTACAGTTAAAATTAATAATAATACAAATATGATGATGATGTTGATTGTGATGGTGATAATAATAATAATAATAATAATAATAATAATAATGATAATTGATATTTATAATGATTACCGTTTATATGACTATCTACAACTACAAGCATTTAATGCAAGGCATGTGCCATTACTTGTAAACGCCAAGTTGATTTTTAAAAAGATCTAGAGAATTTAAGAAAACAATTAACCAGATAAATATTTTGCAAAAATAAGATGCCTCAACACTCAACACAATTGTCACAAGTACCATCCACAATTAGTTTATGTTTATGCAAGGGTTTTGGGGACCAGACGATAATTCCATGAAACACAATTACTAAATAAATTGCATTTGTTTTCCTTAAAGACTGGATGTTTCAGGCAAACATTTTTGTATCAACATTCGCTCCTACTAAATGCATCTATATATCATAATCTAATAATAAACACAGCATCAAGACTGGCGCAAATAACAGCAGCAGTTGATGCTGACTGCTGTTATCTAAACACTATTTTGTCCATAAATTAATACAATGCGTATAGAATGTTTCAGATTGGATGTTTTCCTTATAAGCATAAATGGAAGAATAGAAAACAGAGATATAATTGATACTTTTAGACAGGTGGCAAATCAAGCTACCATCTTACTTTTAAACTCGAATACCGGGTCTGTATTACTTTTTCTGTATTAACCCATTTCCTACTAGACTAGTTTTAGACCCACTCTCTCTGAATAAATCTACTGAAAAGGAGCATTTACTAAAACGTTTAGAATTGTATACTTTTGAAATCAATTTGATAAATAAAGCATTTGCTCCATTGGAGCAAATGCTCTATTTGTCACATTGTTTTCAAAAATATCTTTTAGGAAGGAATGGGTTAGGCAGCCATCTGCCTTTAAAGGCATTCATGTTTAATCAAGGTAATGTAGACTGGATTAACTGTATAGTTATACTGACGTTTATATTTCAGAAAATACAGCACAGTATCCACAACAAAGTCATCATCCAGCTCAAATCTCTGCTGTAGTATATCCGTTCTGATGGCACTGGCTTTAATTTGCCTGTTTGGAACCAATTTGGATTTTATTGGGTGAACTGGGCAGTGCTCGGAACGCATCTTGGATCATTCTTGCGAGATAAGGATATTTGTCTTAGTTTCGAGTATTCGCTGAGGAGGAAAGCACAGAGTATACGTGAGGGAGTTTCTTGGTATTTTTGTACAGACAGATTCAGATGCCAGTGTCGGTCGTTGTGGCATATTTTTACTTAATGGTGTTTAAGATGCATTGCGCTGATTGCAAGCTTGTATGGTAAATAAACAATTGGCAAATGTTGGCTATTTAAAATCGTTATTTGTACTTTAACATCATTGTTACATATAATAGTCTTAAAACTTGCTTTAAGATAAAGTTCGGTATTGCAAAACAGTAACTCAACTTGTAACTGAACATTTATTTATTTAAAATCGATTCCCATCAGTTTCTGTGCCAAAATTCGCGCATGGTTTCGTAATATTCATGTTTGAATACATGATTGTATCATTTTGAGACAACTGTCTCTACAGCTTATTAAAATGATAAAAAGGAGAAATTGCTTTAGATTAAGATTTTGTTTTCGATTATGACGCGCAATGATGATATTTGTGAACAAACATTAAATGTTGGAAATTTAAATTGTACAGACATGGGAAAGCAACCATACCGTTTTTTCTTTAAGTCTTTTCTTTATGTATAAAAGTTGAAAACAAGAGTGGAAAAATCGTGCAATATTCAGGCATTATTTCCTATTTAATAGGACAGTACTTGGCACATTGCGAAATTGCAATTTTGGATGGTTTGGTTGGTTATCGTCTTTCAAATATATGATTTTATTGAACATATACTTCTTAAATGCACTTTATTCTATAAATGCATTTCATTATATTCAGTGAAGAACATGTTTACTCATTATTAAAATACATATAATTAGTAAACCGCCTTCAGATATTGGGATCGCCGTGTGTCTGTCGTGCATCGTCATCAGTCTCGTGAACATCTCCTAAACTGCAAAATTGAATTTGATCATACTTTACAGCAATGGTTCTTAGGTTGTCCTCTTTCAAAGTGATGCACATGGTACCGGTCAATTGTATAACTAGGTCACAGAAGCTAATATTGACTTTAACGGACAATTTCTACTTGGTCCTCTATCAAAGTTACATAACTGATTTCGGTCAGTTGCATAAAAAGGTCACACTAGTTAAAATAGATTTCAACTAAACATTTCTTTAAACGACACATTCAGTGCGAGAAACGAGCCACTGTAATTTCCAACCAATGTATTCTGATATGAGAATACATCAGGGTCTGTACTGTTTGTCATGTTACACTTTTCTTAAAAACAGCCCTGAATATTCCCGATAAGCTTGACCTGTGCGACGTTTGGAATAGCCCATTTGAAAAACCAGCATTGAAGGGGGAAATTACAGAAATATACTTGTATTGCTACATACATGAACCAATGCATTGTGATGAAATATGTAGGTCAAGTCCTTTCGATAAAGATTCCATTCTGTTTCTGATCAGCTCTAAATCACTGAATATGACCAAACGTCACAGAAATAGTCCCCAGGAAGTCTTCAATCGAATTTATAAAATCACATGGCTCCGGTCTCCTGTATAAGTAGGCCGCCATAGTAGCTAAATTAAGTTTTAATAAATACTTTCTTTAAACGACATCTCCTCCTAAACCGTTGAATAGGATTTGACCAAACTTCACAGAAATTATTCTCAGGGGATCCTCTATCACACCTGTATAAATGGTCTCTCCCCGTATAAATAAGTCAGAGGGCACAAGACATATGAATGCTCACTCGGTTGTTCTCTATCGAAGGTATATAAATGATTCCAGTCCGTTGTATACGTACGCCATAGTGGTTCTTTAACCCTTTCCCTCATATAAACGCATTTTAACGCATTTGTAAACATGGTAGACGTAGACCCAGATCAGACGGTTCCGATATGAGCCGTCTAATCTGGGTCAGCTCTGGTTGCTTTTGACATGATGTAGACTGCTTTTGTCAAAGCAAACAAATCCCTTGAAACGTTTACATAATAAAGATCCAGCTAATAAATAATCATGATCTCATTAATTTTTACATTAACATTGAATAGGGAAGGGGTTCAGGACAATCTCACTCTTAAACACTTTACTGTGATCCTTAGATGGTACTCTATCAAAGTTAAATGAATTGTTCCAATGCGCTGCATAAGTAGGTCATTGGCGCTAAAGTAGATTTTAGAATTTATTTCTGAATCTATGTATTGAAATGTGATCCAACTGTACAGTAATGCTATTTGGGTGATATTCTACCAATGGTGTAAAACAGGAGCTACAAAAGTTCAATGTTTTTTTTCTGCAAACTTATAATGGCATACATCGGCCTGAACAATTTTAGTAGATGTACCTAATATATCACTAGGCTTATTGACCTAGATGAGCGATACGGTATCTCATTTAATTATTAGCCACAACATTTGACAGTGCCATGTCAATTGACAGTAGTGTCATTGACTGTAGTTCCATGTCAGTTGATAGTCACGATACATTTAACGATATACAATTTTCCCCCTGTCTGTCACCTTTGTGTTACTTAACCCTTTCCCTCACAGTAACGCCCTTGATGCCTTTGCTAACAGAGTGGACCCAGACCAGACAACTCTTGTAGGAGCTGTCTGGTCTTGGTATACTCTGTTTGCTTATGGACGTGACCCATTAACGCTTAAATATGCATCAGTTAAAGGGTTATTACAGTAACCCCCTCAAACCGACGTTCTAACACGTATAAATGCCTGTCTGTAAGACAGTTGGTAACCTATGGTAGGGTGTAATATATTCTGAAAATTGGTGATCCTTCAAAAGCAAAAGTAGAAATGCAAAAAGAGAAATTTGCAGAGTCTGTTCATGAGTAGTAATTAAAAGTGCAACACTTCTCACGCCCCCTAGCACCGGCTTAACCAGTATTCAATTTTCAAAACTAATAACATCAAAACTAATGATCCCGAAGGACCAGAAACCAACCAAAGGTGTCACTGCCTCAAACTACATAATTTGTTTTGCAAACATTCTGGATTACAGGAGTTTTACTGCAGTTGTTATAAACTCTATTGAAAATATCGGGTTTTGCACCGCTAATTGTATATTTTGCTCAATTTCGATCGATTTGTGAAGTCTGCTAACCATTCACTGAATTCAAAGTACATTTACATAATAAAGATTTATTTCAACAATACATTTAGTATTTATTAAATGTTTTACATTATAACTGATGGTTAGTTCGGGTTTGTATTTTGTAGTTTTCTTTAGCTTTATGAATTTGACCGTACCCAACCATATTATATGTTAATAATATCCACGATGTATCCGCATTGCATGTAGATACAACATGTCTCATTTGTCCATACATAGCAATATAAATACATAGTAAAAACCGGTGCAGTGTTTCTTATTTTTGAAGATGAAATCATTATACCACAATGCAGCGATTGGGTTCAGATATTTCGAATAAAAACATCCCTACGTCTTCGTGCACGAAACTAATTTTAAACAGATTATAGTCATTCAACAAGTCGGTCGTTAAAAATCGCGAACAGAATCGATTTTGTGTTTATTTTAAAATCAGGTTTATATATCTATACTTGTGAAATACTATAAATGGAAAAGTAGTAAAGTCAAGCAGGCAAAGCCACATGCAAGACGCAACCACCACCAAAACACCGATAGACAGCATGACACACACACACACACACAACCACACACCCAAACGCACACACACACACACACACGAAATGAACACAGAAAACACCAAAAGACACACCAGAACCAGGGACAAACGTTCCACAACATGAACAAACCACAAGCACAAAGACGCAAGGCAAACAAAAGGAAGGGTGACAAAGAGAGTACCGCCTTGGCACGGTCAGCAGCAAAAACACCACTGGGGGTTTAAACCGGTTTACGGACGTCCTAACCTCACACTTCTCTCAAAGTCACCCTAGCTTTACAAATATTGTATAAGTTTGGAAAACCATACATTGCACAATATATTGTATGATCTAGTAATTGGTACATAGCCCTTCACTTAATACATTTGCAAACATAGTATTGTATAACATGTCTTAACCCTTTCCCTCATATTAATTTCTCCAGCAAACCCTATGGTGTGCCCACTCGTAACCCATTCCCTCATATTAACGACTTTTGACGACTCTGTAAAAATCACTTTGTGAAACCATTGTGATAAATAGAGCATTTGCTCCTCTAGGAGCAAATGCTCTATTTATCACAATGGTTTAAAACTACAAAATTCTAAAATTTTCCTTTTCCCTATTTAATGCTCCTTTTCGGTAGTTTTATTCAAAGAGGCTGTATCTAAAAACAGTATATGAGGGAATGGGTTAAGCGGCTATCAAAGATCTGATTCTGTGTAAGGCAAGTGGTAGCTTAATGCAGATCTAAAGTAATGCAGAAAGCTTTTATTGCAGTTTTCTGCATTACTTTTGCCCTGCATTAAGCAACCTCCTGCTGTTAAGACTCGTGTGTTCAATAAATAAATGGCCGCTTAAGACAGGTTCTATTGTACGGCCATACACGCTCTACTGGAACATGTTACAGGAACATGATCTCTGCCGTTTGCCACATCAATAACTAACCAAGCTTATACTCTAAATAATCAAATAGTCAGTATTCACATAAATTATAAGCAGTTGCTGGTATGAAGGGTGTAATCTTTGTTGTTGCCATACTAGTAACACTTTCACATCAGTGGAAAACGTGTGCTTATCCGATATTGTTATTTTGAAATCTAGCAGCATCGCTTCCCTATGTGAACAGCTTTTACATCGACCATGCGCATAAAAGTCCAGTCCTTTGGTTTAAAACCTAAGTCCATAAATACGCCTATCTACGCCTTGCTAACAGTGTAGATCCAGATCAGACGGCTCCTATAGGAGCCATCTGACCGGGGTCTGGTCTGTTTGCTTATATTGTAATATAAAAGTGATTCTACAGTTTCTGCCATGGCCAAAACTTCCCGTGATTATGTTCTTTTATAATAATTAATCTAATTAATATTCATGATGGCATTATTCATTAAATAAATATTCATTGAGTAAAGGCATGTTGTTACCTAGTGCATGACTCATGTTATACTTAAAGCTCCCGTAGTACCATGAGCCTTCCGCATCGCATTCGTTCTTAAGCCATCTGTGTAATAGGACATGCATTGTCATTTGTCAATTAGTTTTATTAGACAGGTTCTACTGTAATTGCTTAGTTTCAGTTAATGAATCCAGTTTTTGCCGCTTTCATGAGATTCTGCTTGGTAACAAAGAATTGTCACGTTCTTTATTGATAGAATTAGCCATCACATTTGACATATAATTTTCACGCCAGACCACGAAAGGAAATGAAATATCCGGTTGATATCATATTTCCATTTTATGCTTGCGGACAATCCCTAGTTAATGTCAATATTCTGAAGTCGGACTCTGCCGCAATAATCTATTTGTTATGATATACACAATTCGAAATAGATATAATAACTCAAAGCAACACGAAGCTAACCCATATCATACTAAGTGTGGTCTGACATCCAAAGACAAACAGGCTGGATCCAGATGAGACACCAAGTACCATTCATCTCATCAGGATCCAAGCTGTCTGCCATTCGTACAGTGGTTTCTCTAAATCTTGAATGAATCGGAAAAAAGAAACTTGCAGCAGCCCATTGTCGGAATATTTACATCCAGATAAGTGTTAATTTCAAACAATTATTCGTTTATCACTGATGATTTGTGGATTTATAAAATCTTCACTGTTAATTTCATTTACATAATTACGATACTTAACAGATAATTCAAAAAATGTAAACATGTTTGTGCTTCACTAATGATGAGTGCCAGATGGCTGTTAGAAGTTTTTCAATAGGACATTTTAAACCCTACTTCGCTATCCGCGACCTGACTCACAGTTGCAAACAGCTTTGATCCATATGAAACGCCGAATCAGATGCTTGAGAATGATCTCAGACCCAGGCAAAACAATTTATAACTTCGTCGGGGCCTAGTCAATATTGCTCCAGATCAAAGTTTGAACAGCCATTACATTTTCCAAGTCGGGGTATGGTTAGTATGACCCTAAAGCAAAAGCAACGAAATAAGGCTTTCCATCCAATGGCAAGCATATCTCCTCCTAAAAACTCCAAGGCGAAATACAGAAAAAAACAGCCACAAAAAATATAACAAAGTTATCAACAAACAAACACAACCAGACAAATGCGTTACTCGTGTCGAGTGTGCTCTTGGAGATGTAGAGGATTATGTAACATGTCGGTGTACCTTTAGCGAACATCTAAGAATAATACAAGTAACATTTTGAATGCTGAATTTTCGAAGTTGAATGGGCCATACGTGTTTAATTATTGAGTCCTTTCAGTATGAAAAGGTTTAACTTAGTGGATAAGTTTGAATGACAAACGATGCAGATCCTGATCAAAGGTTCTTTTAGCAGTCCCTCTGATCTGGGAATATACACTGCAGGTGCTAGTAAAATCGTTTCCCGCATCCATAAGATTAATTATATATAGCTCGGCACAATCAAGTAGAAAACGATTTTACACTCTGGCATGATTCCACTTTGATGTATATCGATAAACCGACAAATGCACACATGTCAGCAAGCTAGGCAAGGAACTGTAGTATGTTGTTCTGGCGATTGCTCAGCATTCGGGACAAGTTACCTGTCTAATTGCATCAATAATGTAGTGGCATTGTAAGACATACTAAGGATAATTTGTGTGTATTCAATGCATCGGTAATTAGACAGGTGTATTGATATTACTTTGGAGTGATTGATAAATATAAACTTGACGACACATACATACATACAATACCAATCAGAGCTACAGATAAAGGTGTGTACCCAAATATTAAAATCGTTATTTCTCCACCAAATCCTATGTGATCACTCCTTAGAATCGTCTCTTCGAGACGATTTTGAAGTATGTTCACAGTAAATTGATTGGTGGAGAAATAAAGGAGCTATTCTTGAAATTGTTTAGATTTACGCACCTTATCTGAACCTCGGAATACCAATTGTCTGTTTTTCAATGTCTAACATTCGTTATAGTTTTTATTCCGAGTTCCTGTCACGAACTTGAATGATTGCATTTAGCACGAGAAGAATTAATATTTACTAATTATAATTATTGTATCCATCTTTTGCAGTGGTAAAATGCTACGCAAGTGAAATATCCCCTGCACAATCACAAATTCATTTCTACAAATACTTATGTCCACAGAAGTAGGTGCTTCTACATCTTAATAAAATGTTTCTACATGTAGACAATGTTCCTATGCTTCATTTGTTATTCTATTCTTGATATACTGTACATACTTGAGAATTCATCCTTTGAGAGTATCAGACTCCATTGCCTTGAGCGAAACCGTCACCAGAGACATTTCAAATACAAACTCTATATGTCCATTTATATTTATCACATGCTGCATATCGCTCAGGATTTATCAGCCAGATGTTTCTTGTAAAGTGAAGAAATCACGGATGTAATTTTAATCTTTCTCCTGCTAAACACGACCTGGCCAACAATTTTACCTTTTACTCCATAAATACGCCTTTCTTCGCCTTTGCAAACAGAGTAGATCCAGATCAGACGGCCCTTGTAGGAGCTATCGACACATGTAACTTTCGTATGAGCTATTGAAATAGGAGCACAAGAACCATAGTCAGAGAATGCTGCCGCGGTAGTCCTTTTGTCTTCGTAGTTCATACTATTTGACAAAACATGCAACTTTCTTGTCTATCCAAAGTTTTAGGCGTTTTATTTGTCCTTATTGACTGTGTTTACCATGTAATAAAGTCAACACACTCTTAATTCGAATACAGAAGAATCCTGTTCAATAAAGTTCAATTGCGTTCTGTACTCGGTTTAACCCTTCTCTTGCTATTCATGTCAATATACCCACCTGTAAATAATGAAGACCCAGATGAGACAGCTCCTGCAGGAGCTGTCTCATCAGGGTCTGCAATATTTACAAGTTGATTGTGCAACCAGTGCACTCCACAGCAGTGATTGCACAGCGAAATACTTGTACACAGTGAAGATGTGTAATTATACAACAGGGCATGGGTAAAGAAGGGGAAATGTATTTTAAAATTCAGCAAGAGAAGGGTTAATAACTAAACTGAATATAAGATGTATAAAGGAATATCTCGAATATGACCAATCAAAAGAAGTCATGTTTTTGATTTTTGAAACAGGTATTAGCAGGATAAACGTTAGCTCCTATAAAAGCTTCTGTATTCATGGTTCCCTGTATTAATGGTTCCCTGTATTCAGCAATCACCTGTATCAAAGACTCATATATTGTTCAATTATGTGGTCGTTTCTGCGAGACTCTACTGTATAATGTAAATTTACCAAGTGGTTACCCGCTTTATCAACCGCTGTGTTGACAATGTTGAGTATTTCCTGTAGACGAGCATATAGATGGATGAGAGTCCAAGCACTTTCTAACAACGTCATCTATCTTGTGACCAACAAATCAGCTGTCGGAAATGTCTGCGTACAATTTGCTAAAAAACGTTTTCATTCTGGCGACTCAATGTGGTTGAGGACAGTGTATGTATTAATACCAATGCTTATCGTCAAGAATGGTCATGTATGTAGCTCATCGCCGATGTGTATGTTTTATTTGAACGGAATGGTATTACCTGAAGGCCTAAAATGAAATTCCAAACCTGTGCACACTACCATCGAAACTCGGATGATATAAATAGATCTTTAGACGTTATAAATCTCTTAAATGAGGGGAACACATAAAGTGTTAGACCCAGATCAGATGGTTCGTCATCAATCAAAATCCTCTAGCAAGCTTCCTACTGAATTGACGCTGTTGTTAAACACTGGCAGGCTATTCTACTTTGACAATTCAGCTTTGAAAGAATTCATACTTCATAATTCGGCTTTCAAAAGCAAGCAAATCAGTTGATATCAGGAAAGACTTAACCAGGTACTCTATTTTCATGGTTTCAGGAAAACATCTCCCTCTTTGGAATTAGGCAACAACGAGTTTCATCATTTTGATAACTAAATACTACAGCTTTATTTCGGCCACATTATTCTGACATCAAATCGACATGTCTAAAAAGTACTCTCATAAGGTACCTTGTGAAAGAGAACCTGGCATCATTTTAGCTGGTTTGTTTTTCGAATAATTGTCATAGCATTTGTATCGTCGTCGTATTATCCGGCTGCTGATCGACACAATGTTATGTATTATCTCCGTTAGCAGACTGTATGGTTATGTGATTATATTGCACCACAATTACATATTTTCAATGGAAGAATGACTATCAACCGATACAAATATAGCTGGTTGCCGGTTACATACTCTGAACAATAACTTTCAAATATTATATAGAAAACCCTCTCTAAACCGGACGTTTAAATAGGTACCAACGCCTGTCTTTAAAACAGGTGGCAGCTTAATGCAGGATGACTTTCACCGTTCTTTAATCTGCCACCTAACTTCTTCTTTAGTACAACAGCTCGGTTTAGCTGTAATCAAGATGTTACCTTCAAACCTATGTAATAGTTTTACTCATTCTATACTTAAACACGTGTTCGCAACGAGAAAGTGTCACAATACATGGTTGGGTTGGATTTGTTTTTATTTCACTTAATGTTATTTATACCTCTGATAACTTCCACCAAGAACCGGGCAGATTTGTGTAAACATCCTCGAATAGACACCATAGTTGATCGACGTTGGTACAAAACATTGCATTTGTTACAGAAAACATTGTCGGTATCCATATTCTGATTGATTATATATGTTACATAGAAGATCTTACATGAGTGTTCTTGATTATTGGATTTATTAAATGAGTCTTTTTAAAATGATAAAAAACGAGCTTTAGCGAGTTTTTTTTATCGTTTTAAAAAGACGAATTTAATAAATCCAATAATCATGAACACGAATGCAAGATCCTATTTATAACATAACACACACAAATGTTATTTGCAGCCAATATTTCAGCAGTAACGTGGATTGTTATAAATTCTCCTTACATATAGAAATGATGAATGAAAGGTGTTATTAGGTTCGCTAGGTAACTGGGACAAAGTAGGTCCAAATTTTCCAACTTTTTTTTTACTTACTGTCATATCAACCAGGATCTAATTCAGACATCTCTGGTATTCAGTTTAACTGTGATAGTTTATGATACAAAAACATACAGAAACATGTCAAAATAAATTTTGAGTTACAGTTTTGACATACATAGTTACAATCACGTCACATTATGACGTTTACATGAAGACCCACATACAGTCGCCAACACGTCCGACACTCATTGTCAATGGGATTCGAAATGCGCCTTCGTTTTGGTATATTAAGCCCTTCATTAGTGTTGTATGTATACACATGGACATGGACATTTCCACCGAGAAAAAAATCTCGATTCAAGTTCAGTGAAAATGTTTGAAATGGACAAAAGATTCAGTACGAACTGCTGCATAAAATGTGTTGGAACAGGAGGAAGATTTTCGCGATCAGCTGAGTATAGCATATTTGAAATATGTTTGTGCTGTGCTGGATTCAGATGACTATAGTTGTTGATTGACGAGATATTTTTATGAGTAGAAATCTGCACAAACAACAGGACATGCGGTGAAGAAAATGCAAAGTTGTGGAGGCATTTTCTATGTAGAATGGATTGTATGGGTCAGAGTAGCTGGTAGGTCTTTTTTGGCATACATTTTGTATATAATTACTGACAGCGATTACAATTTGTATTATTTTATCGAAATTAAGGCGCAAGTGCCAACAATCCTTTGCCATCTATCTTGACTCAATCGTGGACAGGTAGGTCGATCACCGTCCGCCAGTTTGTTTGTTTTGACAGCGCGTATGAATACAGTTCGGTCGTTCGAATGTTATTCACTAGTGAATATATGCCCGTGATTATCAAAAAATAAATGATAGTGTTACGTCACGCTGAAGTCACGAGTTATGTTATAAATGTGTTAAATAAACAGAGAGTCTAAACTTCTATTGATTTAAGTTTGCAGCAATTATGCAGAGAATCTTTTAAAAACAAATTCTTCGCACGTGGTGACGCTCAAATTCATCACGTTTTTGGCACAGTGTTTAATGAGTTTAATGATAGCAATCATATTAACTGATACATTGTTTTCTGCAGTTGTTTTGTATTGTCAATCAGAGTATACTTTGATCAGATATATATTGTCTTATTTGGAAGTCAGGCCAATCACAGGAAATATATAGGGTAAGTAACGTAATCGTATTATGTGTTAGACGCGACACGTCGACCATTCTATTAAGATTCAAGTCGTAGCACGAGCTTATTACGTAGCAAATACCGTTTAACATAAAGCAATTTCTGTTGCTTATTTCAAATCCGGTCCTCAAAAGGGAGACTTCCTTCTCTTGAGCTTGTCAGAGTAGCCTCTTAATGTTGAGGAACGCCTTCGGGAAACTTGCATTATTAATAAACTTGTTTTCTGCTGCAAAACTACCATCTGCGTAATCTTTTAAAATGTCTAGTTCCTTTTTCTAATTTTATTCAAGTTTTTTAGACCTATTGATCGAATGCCAAACTACAGTAAAACCTCGATTATTCGAATTTTCGGTATAGAAGAATTTAGACCCTTTTAGGCAGGTGGCTGCTTAATGCATGGTGAAAGTCATGCAGAAAGCTCCTAGAGGAGCTTTCTGCATGACTTTCACCATGCATTAAGCTGCCACCTGTCTTAAATATCGATAATAATACGTATTTTAGTGTTCGAATAATCGAAGTTTTACTGTACTTTTATTCTGATAAGATATCGAGTCAGTAAGTCTATTTCATATTTTCTATTTCACAATCCTGAATACCGTTTTATTGCTTGTTATATACTGACTGTTTTGTATGTAGCTATGTACATGTGTAAATAATATGCTATATGGAATAAAAGAAGTCTAGGCTTCACAAAAAAAACCAAAGTCTATTTCATTTTTATATAAGCACACAATCTGTGTGTCACGCAGTCTGGGCTGGTGAGGTGTCGAGTGTTTTGGCATGTCATCTGGATTCAAACTGTTTGCAAGATCATAACACATTCTGTGATATTTTCGATAATCTAGTTATGTTTGTCTATCTTGTATAGATATGTTCTTATGTTTGACCATATTCGTGTGAATGTGGAAACGGTATTAATGTAGATGAGGGGTCATCAATGTATGGAACAAAACTAGTGATCGAGCATCTAAAATGATTTCATAAAACTGAGGAATCTAGCTAATATTAAAGCGGTTTTTATAACTTTGAGACAAGAACTGAATGCGAATAAAACGACATACCATACAAATTGTTTTCGAAATGCGTGTTCTTCAGACAATATTTGCAACAGCGGTCCGAACGATTTTTCTGTTGTACAGTCCGATCCGCTTCGAACATCGGGGATATGGTTGTTAAGCAGAAAAAATGTGAGACTTAAACCGCATTGTCAGAGTACAGCGGTCTTGCTTTGTAAGTTTTTTTATGACGACTTTACTCGGGTCTGTCCCATTTGCAGCGCACCGCTCTTTGAAAATGTCATAGAACACGTATTTCTGTACTGTAGTATTACTGAAAACTGTCGTGTCACTATGTGGCGTAAACTTTACTATATTGCAGGTGACAAGATGTTTAAAATGTATATAGACCAGACACCAAGGAACCAGATTATTTCCCTGTTTAATGGGTTACAGTCTATTCATGGTGATGGGGAACTATCGACGAACTGTCAGAAAATATTTGTCAGGTTCGCCCATCGGGTACACTTGTTGTCAAATTCTACATATCCGCATTGTTAAGTCATTGGTGGTTAGATATGTATGTGGCCGCCGAAATCTGTTGACAGTAGACAAATCTTAGTTGTATTGATAAACAGTTAGGACCCTGATCAATGCTGATTACGATCAGAGATTATCACCATAATGTCGTGTTTAGGTGTGTAGCTTCTGAGTCAGGCTACTCAGCATCTTTTTCTAAGTTATGCATACGGTATGTCATGCAATATTGATATGTTAGAGGATTGTATCACCTTGTACTTATCATAAGGTGTATAATTCATAATTAAGGGTTGTATGTAAACCTTTGAATACAACTCTTTATTTCGTTTCGTAAGAGATGTACAAAGAAAGGGTTTCGTTATGACACACACGCAAGCAGTGCAGACCAGTATTAGAGGGTCCACGCGTTTATTCTGAAATTGTTCTGCAATGTTTGACCTGATGAATTTCATTATTAGCTGTCTGGTACGAATGAGGAGGGTTTCGGTTAAACAATAGTCATCATTGATTCATTGATAATATCGAAATGGTTCGTTAATACGGCTGATTTGTACATACGTGGTGTATTTGTGCTCAACATTACATGTTATATTTGTTTGTGCATGTTCTCTTGTAAAAGTTATACCGTATGTAATTCTTTGTACATATTTGTTCAGTTCTGTTACTTTGTGTATGTTGTATGCGTCTGTTACTACACTCTCCAACATTGGAGGAAATAAAGAAATCAATCAATCAATCAATCAACTACTGGAACAAACTGATATCAAAGGCATGAGCAAATAGTAGTGAATACATTACAAAATCAAACTAAAATCGAAAACATATTCTAAAATAATAGTCATATTGCTGATATTGTTCAATCGTGTGTGTCTTACACTATTGACAACATTGAAAAAGACTTGAACATATTTTGTCAGTATTCATGTTGTTATTGCTTAAATACTTCTGTCTTATTACCGTTTCAAACAAAATGAGCCACGACTTGATCTAAGATCTAGACATTCTAGATACGTGAACAAATCAAATAAAAACGAAACATTTTATATATATAAAAATATATAATCTTCATTTTTATGACGTAAAGAGTCACTTGAATATTTGAAATGTTGATAGCGACAGACACACAACGGTACATGCATTATTTGTAGCACAATAGACCATGAGGAACAAATTATTAAGCCGTCTTAATGTCATTATAAATACCTTGGAAAAATATCTCAGAACTTGAAAAGCAACGTCAATTATTATTTCAAATGGCATTTAACTCTTACTACACTGAATTTTTCAAATGGAATATTCTAAAATTCAAACGGGTCAAGCTGATGGGGAGTATTTAGGGGTCTTTTTAAAGAAAGGTGTTACATGACAAACAGTGCAGACCCTAATAAGATGATGGGCACCTATACAAATGACATTAGTGACTCGTGTTCCGCTACATTAGCCTTTCCAAACAGTTTCGTCGATTGAAAATGTATGCAATTTAGCAGCTCGGACGTTATGTACACTTTACAAGAATTGTTGTGTCATTGAGCCCGCTTTCTACCGTGAACACTATCACTGCGATATCCTCTGGATACAGTTTGGATCGACATGAGACACCGCGAAACACGTTTATCAACTTTCGAAGCTGTTTGAGCTCCTGAATATGGTTGACAAAGAAAGTCCACACGAAATATGACGCAGACGATACTCTTAGCAGACGAGTTATTTGAGGGCGAAAGGGTAATAGGAGATCTAGACGAGGCATTAGAATTCTGAAATAAGCTTTTGTGAACCTGATGTACCTGTTTATCGTAACGTAATACACATTCTGGGTCCATGCTTATAAAGCTTTTCGTTGAGTCTGAGTACGTTCTCAAGCTTTTGATTGGTCAGATTTGAGCCTTTGGCTCAAATCTGACCAATCAAAAGTTTGAGAACTCAAATCTGACCAATCAACAGCCTGAGAACGAAACTCACACTCAACTAAAAGCTTTATAAGCATGGACCCTGATACTTTGACATTTGAGATCGTTTATGTTCCCCACACACCAAGAACATAAATAATAGCTCTGACATAGTGATGTTTTATTTATTTAGAACATAGTCATTAATGGAATTAATGGAATACATAATAGCTAGATAGATATATCTTAATTGAAACAACATCGTTAAATCTTTTGTGTTATATTTTGTCGTCTGCAAGCTTTGTCGTGTGCTACAATTAATCTTCCGTTTTGTTTAATAAACATAGGCTCAGTAACAGTTTTGATACTGCGTGTGTGTGTGTGTGTGTGTGTGTGTGTGTGTGTGTGCGTGCGTGCGTGCGTGCGTGCGTGCGTGTGTGCGTGCGCGCGCGCGTATGGATGGGTGTTTTCGGAGTTGAGCATTCGTGTCCTTTGGATATAAATATAAAAGTTGTTGCACATTCTATTTTGATAAATCTCAATTACGAAAGACACTTCCATTTTAACCTTTACATGCTGAACAAAGAAAGCTGCTCAATTTAAGATTTGCTGAACATTTCACTGACTTCCGATACGATCAAACTGTTGAAAAACTATTGACCGAGTGTCAAACATCTTGGATCCTGACGAGACGCCGAGTTACGAGTCCAAGTAAATGTCATTGCTCACCCTTATCCTTCCAATACAATATGCCTGTTAAACAGGCGTTTATATGAACGAAATGGTTGAACAATAACTGCTGCTCATTCTCTTATTTGCTGAACGTTTTATTGGCCGAGTGTCAAACAGCATGGATTATGTTGAGACGCCGAGTAACTCGGCGTCTTATTTGGTTCCAATCTGTTTGCAAGTGCTAGAGTTTCTATTATGTTGGGTATTTCATTGACTTATTTGTCTGATATGCATTCTTTGTGGTCTGGCTTTAAACCTTTAGCCCATGAATATTAATGTAAGAAATAATCACGCCATAAATATTAATTAGATTTATTGTTATAACAGCACATGGATGTTTGGTCGTGGCAGAAACTGTGGAAGCATATCTTTATTATACCATAAGCAAACATGAACCATCTGCTCTGAGTTTTCTCTGTTTGCATATTTCATTATGCCTATTTGGTTCATGAATATACAGTAGGTATTAAAATTTGGAATAAATCTATAGCAGGGAAACAGTTTCAAATGAGAGTTTGGTCGCGAATAGCGTGGTAAGAGAATAGTGCCCTTTAAGACTTGTCACACATGCTATCCCGAGTTCTTAACTTATGCACAAAAGGTTAGAAGCGTATGAATCAAATCAGCACAAAGAAGAAAAACATCATTTGGTGTTGCAACAAATTGAAGTAAAATCAAATCAAATCAAGTAAATGTATACAGTAAACCCTCTCTATAACGACCACTAAATGGTGTTAATTCGTTGGTATTTAGGGCAGGTGGCTGCTTAAAGCAAGGTGAAAGTAAAACAGAACGCTCCTATAGGAGCGTTCTGTTTTACATTCACCTTGTTTTAAGCAGCCACCTGCCTTTAACACAAAATAATTGATGTATTTTTTATAAAAGTTATGCTGTAGCCGTGTGTTTATTGAGGTTATGTCATGTTAATTCCCCAATGATTGATAGTGATTTAAGACTTCAGTTTCGATCCTTATCAATCTAATTGAATAGAAGTTGAAATAGCTGATTTATCTTCTTGTTACTGATTGGCTCTGCTATATTACCCGACTGGAATTCGGGTACCGTATGTTACGAAAAAACAATGATTAATTTATGAGTTTGCGTTTCTCGAATATGTTTTTCAATGCTGTATACAAACAAAGCCAATTTCAAATTCCATTTTATTAATCTGGCATCGTAGTTTGGCACCTTGGTGCATCTGCATGCTGCATCGATATTAACCCTTAAAACGCCCAATCTTCAAAGTGGAATAACCAATCAGCGTTTAACTATTATAGTTCACTCAGTGTGAAAGGTCTAAACCTGCCAGAGAATGTCTCAATGACAAACAGGACAGACCGTGGACGAGGGCTCCTCAAGGAGATCTCTGATTTGGATCTACACTGTTTGCAAATGGCAATGCATGCGCGTCCGGCATTTAAAGAGTTAAACGAACTGTTATATTAGCATTTCCCCGTTAATTATCATCCTCTGCAAAGATACCTCGTAGTTCGATTAACTCTTTGCACGCTAAGTAATTTTTCGTCTGCAACAATTGTCGTCTGCTTCAGTTCTTAAAATAAACTTTATCTCATCTTTTTGCAAAAATAAGTCAAGGTGACAAACAGTTTGGATCCTGATGAGACGCCGCATTATGCGGCGTCTCATCTGGATCCAAACTGTTTGCATAGGTAATCACAGTTTCGCCGCTAGCGTGCAAAGAGTTAACCGTTACCCTGCACGATCTATCTACACACAGCTTGGATCCAGATAAGACGTCAAGACACGCATCATCTCATCTGGATCAAAGCAGTTTGACAATCGGCAAATTAGTGTCTGAAACGCTTGAATGAATCATTACAAGTGAAATAGCAACACATTTGGGTTTAAGCAGCCATCGTTTTTACAGCAGTATGGGTTATGTGAATATTTAGCATACTTATTAAAATGGTTTAGTTCTTAAGACAAGCCAATGCAGTTGTTTGCAAGCAGTTAAACCGAACATACATATTATATATAGCATATAATTATACAAGGTACTGAATAAGTATTTTTACTAGATCGAAAAAGACTATCGTTTATTTATAACACCTAGTACTTATTTGTACCAGGTACTATAAATAAACTATATAGTCTTTTTTTCGGTCTAGTGCCAGTGTGAATAAGTCAGTTTTTTAATGTGCAGGAAAAGAAAGTCCAGCCTGAGATGTATACATGTGTCCAACTTGATTTATTTGCATGTCTGTTTTTGTATTTGTAGGGATATTAATTAGAGATGCAAACCTGCCAATCGATTAATGTCAAATAACCAAATTCTTCCCATCATGCACCTCGAATACTTACACAGGGCTGGAGAAATTTATGTCAGACCCGTATATATTTAGCTCGACGAAATTACTAAAAGAGAGGTTGCATTCTTGTAAGACCACATATCGATACCCCCGCATACCAGTAACATATGTATGTTAACCCTTTACTCCATGAATATTCATGTAAGAAATAAGGACATCATGAATATTTATTACTAGATTAATTGCTATAATACCACATGGACACCGACCTTTTCGGCCATGGCAGTGACTGTAGAATCATGTCTATATTATATCTAAGCAAACAGCGCAGGTCCATATCAGACATGAGCCGTCTGATCTGGGTCTACTCTGTTTACAAAGGCATAGAAAGGCGTATTTATGGAGTAAAAGGTTAAATACATATGTAAGGTAGATCAGACTACCAATGGAATCGCCTCGGGGATTTCTACACTACATTACACTAGACACCATTATTTATTTCAACATTATACAATTTGATAATTAGTACAATAATGCCAGTATTCTTTTGTGTGATATTGAGGTTATTTATATACAATGTGATAAATTCTTTGATAATTTAGGATAATTTGCTATTTGATATTCAATAAGATGATTTGTATATGTTGCAATGAGACTAATGATGTTTAATAATACTGTTGTACTGCTTATATTGAATTTTAACCCTTCGCTTGCTATTCACGTCAATATACCTACCTGTAAATAGTGAAGACCCAGATGAGGCAGCTCCTGCAGGAGCTGTCTCATCATGGTCTGCACTATTTAGAAGTTGATTGTGCAACCAGTGCACTCCACAGCAATGATTGCACAGCGAAATACGTGTACACAGTGAAGATATATGTAATTATACAACAGGACATGGGCAAAGGAGGAGAAATGTATTTTAAAATTCAGCAAGCGAAGGGTTAAGATGTATTTTGTTATTGTGCAATGCGAGAAAAGCTGTGATAAGGTATAGCAATCTGCGTCTGGCGGTATTCTATTCAATATTTATAGACCTGTATATTTTACATAATGTTATGAGATAATGTCTTTGATTAATACTTAATATCTTACTTTATGCTTGTATTAGCCTCTCTGTGTCATGCGGAAACAAGACCATGATGGGAATAAGAACTTGCTCTTTATTGTGTTATCCTTGGTGATGGGACGCAGTTAATGGTTTACATGTATATTGTATAGCATAATTATCATAATTCTTATTATCTGATTCTGTGTGATGTAAGTGAACCATTTCGACAGTAATTCCACCAAACGATTTTCATCTTAATCAACATGTTTCATTCAAAGCAAACATCAGTAGATTAAGGATCAAGGTAATCTATCTCTAAAGTCACCATTTAGATATTACATATACCTAAAATAAAAGATATCATTTTGTTTCAACACTAAGCGGAACACCGGTCTAGGTCAAAGTTACATTGTAAACCAATGGGAAAGTTCGTTAACTCAAGATAAGCTTACATATCATTTAGCACTCAGAGTGTTTAATCAAACAAAACATTCCAAAGTTCAACCACGACCTCCAGTATCGACGGCCATTATCTATCAAAACATGTAATTCTATTGTTTGATGCCTATTTCTTAAAGAGGAATAAAATAAGTTAGCCTACTTAGCGGAACACCGGTCGAGGTTAAAACAACAGAGTTAACCCTTTCCCTCATACAAACGTGTTTTCACGCATTTGCAAACAGAGTAGACCCAGATTAGACGGCTCCTAGAGGAGTCGTCTGATCAGGGTCTACTCTGTTTGCTATTAGAATTTGATAGATCTGTTTCTTTACTTTCTAAAGTGGCTACAATATTCCACCTTCAATAATTCTTTATAACTATTTTGTTAATGAATATTCAGTAAGTACTGAAAATTGGCCTAAATATAGAACAGGGAAAGGGTTAAACATGGGAAAGTTCGTTATCTAAAGATAAACCAACACATACTTTTGGTATCCAAAGCACCGTGGGTAAGTCCCGGGTTAGCTTTATTTTAACCGTTTTCCTTATATAAACGTGTTTTCACGCATTTGCAAACCGAGTAGACCGAGATCAGAGGCTCCTATAAGAGTCATCTGATAGGGTCTGCTCTGTTTGCTAATAGAGTGTGATATATGTGTTTCGTTATTTTCTAAAATGGCTACACTGTTCCACCTTTCGTATTTCATTATAACTATTTCGTCCATGAATATTCAGTAGGTATTGAAAAAAGCAGATAGCGGCCTCCGTGACCCGAGTGGTTAGGGTCTTTAACTGACAATCGCTTAGCCCCTCACCGCGATGGGTTCGAATCCCGTTCTGGGCATTTGGGTTTTTCATTTGAGGATGCTTTCCAACTGGTTTGTGGTAGGTCGGTGGTTCTACCTGGATGTTGCTCTGTGCACGAAACAATGCAATTTATCCCGTGCACAGAAGAACCTCTGGGGTTTTCCTCCACCTGTAATTAGCTGGACGTCGTGATATGACTGAAATACTGTTAAAACGACCCGATAAAAGTACAAAAATGAGTCATGCAGGAAACACCACATACAGAACAGACAGCCGCGCGAACAGCAACACAAGGAAACGGCAAATGTACGTAACTATAAAAACATCAAGAGACCACAAAGACAAAACAAACATACAATAGGGAGAAGATGGAAGTACCGCCTTGGAACGGTCACAAGTCACTGGAGGGTTAAACCGGTTTTTGGGCGCCGAACATCACACTTATTCCATCCCCACCCTAAAAGACAAACAGTGTAAATAAATGTATCCCCTCTCCGACTGATCTACAAAGATATTGGAATTTGGAACAAACATAGAACAGGGAAAGGGTTAAACATTTCAAAGTTGACTGTTCACAGTGGAATAGCCCAATATCAGTGAGTAACTGTAGATTTCATTCAGTATGAAAGGCTTAAACTTGGAGGATTTAAATGACAATTAGTGCAGACCCTGAACACAAGGAGTCATCTGATCTTTGTCTACACTATTTGCAAATGACAGTACATGAGTGTCCCGCTTTTAAATGGTTTGTTTAGGGCTGGGGCTAAGATAATGGTCAAGGCCACTCCTTTATGGATTAGATATATATGCTGGTATATTAATGCCTCCACGAAAGGTTGCGCATTAATAATGGTAAATATGTCAAATAATATATTGCTAATGAAAACTACATTATCATAAAAAGCTGATAATTACACGAACATGTATTTGCTTTATAGTGTAACCAACACTTAAGACTTAAATATCGCGACATTTACTTATGACATGGGGAAAAAACAACAAAAAACATCGCCTTACTAGTCATCAAATTGGAGGAGTTATGTTTAAAATGTTCTTTGATTTGCATATTTTATTAAAGATAAAATAAATGGATATCTGGTGACAATTCAGAACACTAATAGAATTATCATCACAATTATAACTGCCGTCATAGATATGCGACATACTCACTTACCCAACGTATATACCCCTGTCAGTCATGATGACACCGAGATTTAGATCTGCCTCCCGGAAGTAGTATTAACCCTTTCAAAACTTGATTTTCAAATGGACTATTCCAAATTTCAAATAGGTCAATCTTACCGTGAATATTCAGGGAAGTTTAAAGAAAAGTATAACATGAAAAACAATGCAGATCATAATATAGGGGTTCTCTTGGAGCCCTATCATCAGGGTCTACACTGTTCACAAAGGACATTAATGTCATGTTTCTCGTACTGAAAGGGTTAATCATGATGTTTTAAAATATACAGATACACCCTAGGTAAACGAAAGGGCAAATATACCTGCCCGAACTACCTTAATCAAAACCCTACATCTTATTTGGTCAATCGAGAACTCGCTGAAGTTTTGACTAAATTACAACACACAAAGGACAAACCCTCCACACTTAGTACTGACATATTTCTACTATATTGACCACTCTACCAAATGCTCTTATCGAAAATAAAACGCATCAGTTTTATTATATTAACGAACCAAACACCTTCTAAAGATATAGCATTAATATTCCCGTGTAAAGTTTAAAGCCATTTGGCATTATTCTGGTTGATATCGTCTAAAAGATGAATGGAACATGTGCCAGTAGAAAGCCCTAACTCATTGCCTCCTACTGACGCCTTTTGGCACTCGTCATACACAACACGTTCTGATGTTATAAACAATATTTAAAACGCTAATTGGATGATATTTGCCGAACTCTTGAGGACTTTATTCCGATATAATGGAACAGTTCTTGCTAATTTCGTGTCATCGGGAACAAGAGTCGTATCAAGTGAGAGGTTTATGTCACAGGAAGCGCAAATAAACCTAGATAGAATACCGTCTAGACAAGTGCTCTTTTCATCATTTAGAGACACGAGTTCTTTGTAAACACAATGGGTACCTGTTGAAAATGAAAATCTGGACAGTTATATAGTAACGATATGATATAAAAATGGAAAACATATAATTTTCCGTCGTCATTTTACTCACATGATTAGAAGCTACTGTTGCCTACACGTGTTGAAGTAAAGTAAAACCTGTCTTAGCGGTCATCAAAAAGATGTCTAATTATTGGTTTAGAAGGCAGGTGGTAGCTTAATACAGGACAAAACTAATACAGAAAGAGTTTTCTGCATTACTTTTGCCCTGCATTAACCAACTACCAGATTTTTAAGAATCCTGTGTTCAATAAATGATTGGTCGCTTAAGACAGGTTCTACTGAGCTGTGTAATCGTAATGGTATTATGGCATATATCATAGCTTAACCCTTAATAATTGCTACCAGCCCCTCAATTTCTGATAATTAATTAAAAAGATTATATCAACTTTTGTCACTGAATAAAATAGTGTAGACTGATATGAAAGAGCCCTTTGCTCTGTGTCTACACTGTTTGCAAAGGGTTTATATACTAGGTTTCCGTACATGAAAGGTTAAGAACATCATAACAAGTCCCACGTGATTTGTGTGTGTAACTTAATTTCTTCAGAGATTTCGAGCAACGCTTTGAATCGAATTTCACAGTTATTCTGTTTCGCAACTTTGGTTCTATACTAGTAATACCCTTTGTGGATTCTAGAGTTTTGTTCAAGTTCAATGATTTCTGCAGATATCCAAGTTTCAGTTCAGTTTTAAGCATTACTGCAATAATCGGAGCTACAGCATCCAAACCAGTACTAAGCGTTTTCTGAAAGTATGCCAAGGCAGTGTTGTTACAAACTGAATTACAAATGTTTGTGTAAGCATTTTACAGAGAACTAAAACAGAGGGCGTTATGCAGTGGGGAGGGGATTCTTACAATGCATGAATACGCTTTTCCGAATTTATTCGAGCCATAATTTTAATTCTTGTACTGACTGAGTTCAGGTTGATTAATCAAATCATCAAACCCATACAACCCGTATATTTACGTGAGTAAAAAGATGAGTCAAGTGAGTCAATATTCTAAACGTACAACGATTCGTGGGAAATATGAAGCGGACAGTGTCGATCCTGATCTGAAGTTTCCTATTGTCGGAATCTGAGTCTGCATGTTTTGTTGTATCCAGGGGCATACGAGTTGATCATGAATAGACGGTCTGTCACTTACAAGTGCTGTGATGCTTTCATCATCTGTTATTTGAATCATTCCCTCTTTTCCTGATTTCGGCCCGGTGATATGGACATTGACAATGACCCTTTGAATGCTGACTCAAAGGCTGACTTTTCAAAGAGGTGTTGTCCATCAGTGTTAAGCCCTTTATTACATAAATACACCTTTCCACGTTTTTGCAAACAGAATATACCCAACTCAATCTACTCCTGTAGGAGGCGTCTGATCAAGGTCTGCCCTGTTTGCTTTAATACAGATATGATTCTACAGTTTCTGCCATGACAAAACATTCATGTGTCCATGTGCTATTATAACAATTAACCTAATAATATATAATTAATGATTTCAATCTCGGAGTCAAGGGTTAACTTTAGATAAATAAAGAGTAGATATATGGATTCCATTCAATATGACAGGCTTCAATTTGCGAGAAAAGTTTGAATAACAACCAGTGCCTATCTGAGGTGTCACAGGTTGCAGATGTCAATACACTCGTTTTCTGTAAAGTGATGGTAGACAGGCATGCCTTTGTTGAAACATTAACTATATGTTTCATGAATTTCCATGGAATAATACGTTCTTTATTACACAAGTTTCGATATTTCCCGACATTCAGGCGTACATCAACTACACACGTCTTACAAAAAGTGTAAGTGGCACATGGAAATCAGCACTTTCAGTTTTTGGTCTCTTGAAATGCTGCACAACTGCAATCTTCTCTTGGCATTCGCCTCTCATTCTTATCCATGATTTAAAACACATTTCTTATACAGATGACAGATGTGTAGGTTCTTGTAATGCTTTTGTTTCATCCAGACACACTGGCATTCATGAAAAAGTCCTTTACTTTTTCCCCGCAGAAACTCCATTGGGAATTTTCTGCATGACTTTCAGTCTTCATTAACCCTGTACTCATTAAAGTCGAATTCTACGCTGCAATAGGAGCCGTCTGATCAGACCTCCTCTGTTTACTTATGATATAATATATATATGATTCTACAGTTTCCGCCATGGCTAAAACTTCCTTTTTATATTGTACATAACAGTTAATCCAACTAATATCCACGAGGACAATATTTCTTCCATGAATAGCACTCAGCTAAATTCGTGTTCTCTAACAGTGCGATAAAGAGGATGTTTATTGTAGGTACTAGTCAATATAATTTTTTCTTGACCAGTATTTTATTGTTTTTGTTTCGCATTGTGTTCATATTTTACTCCATAAATACGTCTTTCTACGCCTTTGCAAACAGAGGAGCCGTCTGATCAGGGTCTTCCCTGTTTGCTTATGAATAATACAGATATGAGTCTACAGTTTCTACTGTAGCCAAACGTTTCCCATGTCAATGTGTCATAATAAAAATTAATCCAATTAATATTTATAAAGTCATTATTTCATAAATGCATATTCATTGAGTAAATGGTTAACTGTTATCACCAGCTTACAGACTGACTCCCACTATGGCTACACGGTATACTTGCAAAAATGACAACATAGCTTTTTTGTTTTCATGAACAGGTCATTTTTTAAACAGGCGAACATGTACAAAGTGGACTAACGGTTCACTATCAAGAAACCAACGTAAAGCAAATTATCCATTTTCAAAATATTAAACGGGATAAAGTCTATATCCTCTTTCCTAATATTGATGTGTTCGTACTGGATCGTGTGCCATTCTTTGTGCAGAGTAATAATCGAATTTTCATTGCTTAAAAGTTTTATTCTAAAAATACTTTTCTTTAATTGAAATAAATTTGAAAAACAATCTGTATAAAAAATATTAAATACCCCGATTTGAATGTGTCTGTATGAATCTTTAGCGTCTGTGAACAGGTTCGTTTTACCCTTTTATCAGCAACAAAACCGTTATATAGTCTGTTGAAATTGATAGGATTCTTGAAAGAGCAAGGGTGGAATTTGGCAGTTAACATATTGGTAAATGACGGTAATTGAAGCAGTGCATAAATGAGTAAAGCATATGTTTCAAAATTTGTTTATTTGCATAACCCTCGTAGCTGGTGGTTCATGATCGAATTAACATAATCTTGTGTTTCGAGTACAGTAAAACCTAGCAACAGAATCTATAGTCCTATAGAGTCCTACCTGCAGGTGGCATCTTAACATGGATGAAAGTTTTGCAGACAACTCGCATAGTAGCACAATCCATCCACTATCCGATTATTTTAAGCAAACAATCGTTTTAACCCTTATCCCACTCTATGTTTATTCTAAATATCAATACCTACTGAATATTCATGGAAGAAATAGTTATAAGGAAATGTGAAATATGGAACATTGTAACTGTTTTAGAAAGTAAAGAAACATCTTTCAAATTGCATTATCAAACAGAGCAGACTTTGATCAGACGGTTCCTATAGGAGCCGTCTGATCTGGGTCTAATATGTTTGCAGATGCATGAAAATGCGTTTATATGAAGGAAAGGGTTAAATACACCCACTTTTATTCTTTAACCCCTGATGTGATGGACATTCGAAATCTAATGTGATGAATGTACGAAACAATAACATTAGGACTATTTACTGTCTGAGGTTTTATAATGGTATGTGAACACAGGATGTTTTGACCATAGAAAAAAGGGTTTAAGTTAGATTTGTATAATTACTGTAGGAGCGATCGGATTTTGAATATAAAGTAAGACCTCTCTAAATCGGAATTCCAGTAAAGAAGAATTTAGATAGTTTTATGCAGGTGATCGCTTAATGCAGAATGAAAGTAGATGAGCTTTCTGCATGACTTTCGCCCTGCATTAAGATTCCACCTGTCTACAAGACTGATATTTATACCAAATTGAACGTCCGGTTTAGAGAGGTTTTACTGTACTCAGTTTGCAAAGGGGTAATACTGCGTCTCTGTCAGGTAAAGGGTATTTAGTGCCAATTTACAGGGCTGCTGTTGTAGTGAACAGGTTGTTGCCTGCCAATACCATTAGCGTGTCTTCTTTTGTATGAATTACATAACAACGTTATCAGATTTCCTCCTAGTCTGGTTTTAGCATTTATGTAATGCAATTAAGACATGGGTTAAATCCCTTACCTCATAGACACACCTTTACCTGATAGACACGACTTTTCACACATCTCCAAAAAGAGTAGTCCCAGATCAGTCAGCGCCGCCTAATTTGGGTCTGTTCTGTTTGCTCATGCAATATTATACATATCTGGTTCTACAGTTTAAGTCAAATAAACATTGATCATAAGCCAACATAAAACAGTCATCTACTAATTTATCGGGGTGTCATTATTTCTTGCATAAACATTCATCAAGCAAAGGGTAAACGGCAATTTCTGTGATCATATTACTGTTTGTTGACATTAGATTAAGTAGCTATATAGCAGGAATCAATATCCGGCGTCTAGCTAGAAAGGGATTCGTGACAAAGGCTTCATTTAAGAATATCTCGGTATTGAGTGTACCGATCTATTTAAATCTCTCAGGTGTCTGGTAAACCCTATCTTGTTATTACTCATTAAAATAGCTACTCCTAGATACGGTTAGGCAGAAAAATAAAGAAAACACAGTAAACCCTCTCTAACCGAACCACTAATTTACGTCTGGGTCTTAAATGTATGCGGTAGCTACACAGGATAACATTTATACAAAAATGCTCCTATAGGAATGTTTGGCATTAATTTCGTCTAGCATTAACTTGTTCCCCTGTTCAATATTCCCCTTAGAAACTATGACACCATGTATATTAATTTTATTAGCTGACATTTTGTAATTTAAAGTTTTCAATTGCAGAATCAGATCTCGTGTAGGAGCCGTCTGATCGGGGTCTGCTCTGTTTGCCTATGGCATAAAATAGATATGAGTCTACAGCTTCTGTCATGGACATCACTTCCTGTGCATATGTGCTATTATAGCAATTAACCTAATGGATGTGCATGGTATGGTGTCATTGTTTCTTACATGAATATTCATGGAATAAATAGTTAAGTATTCGCATTAGAGAGATTATACTGTATTTCACTTCGATGTTTGTAATTATTCCTGTTATCTACAGCTCTACTCCAGCCGCCATACTTGATCCGTGCGCTCAATGAATTTTTGTTCTTGATATATAGATATGAAATTACACATTTGGGAAATTTGCAAGAAATTTCGGAACGAAACTGTTTCAGTAATTCCCTAACCATTAGCAAAATTGCTGAATATGGAAATTAAGAGACTTTTCTTACGTCAGTGCTTCAGTTTTAGACAAACATAATTGCAGTCTAAAGGGAGCTTGACTGCAGAAAACAGTGTGACAACATTATGTTTTAATGAATCAATGGAGTATAGCCTTGCAAAGGGAAAATAATTCCAGCTCACCGGTGTTGGTCACAACATAGGATTTTGTGGAGAAATAAAGACGTTATTTTTTAAACTGTTTTAATTTACGCATCTAATCTGGACCTCTGAATGTTTGTAGAAATAATTTCTCAGCTAGGTCCAGTAATAGGCATACTATTATTGGCGAGTTTAGAGCAATGTGCTCTTGGTCAATAAAATATCCTTTACCATATTTACTATATTTACAGTCTTTCTTGTTTCTATACTTGCCATTGATTGATGAAATATCTAATTTTCCATCTACCTAATCTAGCACCTTTATTTCTTTATAATATCCATTAAAATGTCTCTGCCAGGTTCGGTTATAAGCGCAGACGGACTATCATTCAAAACCTATCACTAAAAACCTGTATTGCTGAAAGTCTATAACTCAGTGCTATGATCTGGCAGGTAACGACTGTTGTGGTTGTAGAGGCCAATCCTTTTGCTGCAACATGCTTATATGTATGCTTGTCCACCTGGTTTTAGGATTTTCTTTTGACAATATTGTTCTGCATCATCATTCAAACAAGCATTCATATCGCTTTTGTAGACTATTCCGAGCGTAATTGTGGGAGACATTGCCCAGATGCTATAAAACTTCTTAGTTGATTCTGAATTCCTTCTCAAGCATTTTTATTGGTCTTATTTGAACTCGCTCGAAGTCTGACATATCAGTTGCTTTAAGAACAAAAACTCTAGCGAACAGTTTTATAATATTGAGGTGTTGTCGCCTTGTCCCATTAGCGCCTTGCTAAATGAACAAACGACCGTTAGAAGCTGAATAGTTATGGTGCAAGTATGCAGACTTGGTTTGCACCTTTTCATTTGGAACTCTGCTGACAGATCGCAGGTGACTTTTATAGTTAGCATAATACAATAACTCACAATCCAAATGAATTTGGAAGGACATCCATTTAGAAACAGCATCTTAAATAGCCCATCGCTGTACATTAAGTCAAACGATTGTTTAAAATTTATATTAATATACTGATAATATGCAAAAGTCAGGAGATTAGAACATCGTGTGATATTCGTGATGCTCTATTAGGTTTAAATATAATGTCCTGTATATAATATATTATTATTGAATAAACCAGTTTGCAAATATATATTATAATCAGCCCATTAAACGTGCGCTGTTCTCGTATATATGATATTTTAACACAATGGTAAATTCAGTCTTGTTATTAGAGTGGAGATATGAGGGATCAGTGTGTTACTATTGCTATAGCATTCTGTATATATGATTTTAATTCTAGGTCAAAACTGAGAGAGTGTACTAAGAAAACTAGAGCAAACGAAACATGGTAGGAATCAAAATAATGCAACATTTTGCTTATAGTCATAAACCCTTTCTCTAAAGAAACTGAAAGGTTAACGTGGATACTTTGACATTTGAAACATGGTTATAGCAGAGAAATCTGGGAAAACACACACAAAGGCTCATAAATAAATCCTAGCTGGTCCCAAACGTAGCGGTATCGAACTGATTTTGTGATGTACATTTATGTAAAAATCTGATACTGACCCCTACTGATATAAAAAGGTCGATTCTCTATATATTTAACAACAAAGCTGAAAGAGATCCAAGTTTACCTCATCGTTTTTCGGTCAATATGAATACAGACCACAGGAATCTTTATTAACTTGGAATATATTAAAAATAAATATAGTTCGAATAAGAACATTTAGAAAGAAAACTGACATTGGATGGTTAAATTATGAGAATAAATCAAAATGGGATTCTTAACGGACTCACCAAGGGGCAAATGAATATAGATAGATAGGGGGATTTTCGCGTACAAACACACGTGTTGTACCTTTACATGTAAATTTAAGAATCGACTGTTCGGAGCTCATTTACTTTCATTTAAGTTGCCCTCTGCACAAATGACAAAGGTGCTGCTTAGCGACGAATTCCATTTCTACCGTAGTGTTGTTGATTGTACATGTTTTCCACCACAGAGGTGAACGTTTTTATGATAAGTGTTTGTTGTAGAGCGATGAAATTTGCGTGGAAAATTGGAGTGTCGAAAAATGGAAAGCTTCCTTGCCACGCAAACAAGTTATCGTATGTTCAGCTTGCACACTGTGCATACATGACTCATATATCAGATCTTCATATACAATATCCATTGCCTTATAGTTGTCATTGTCCATGAATTGAACGTTGTTCCCAATGACGTCATCCGACATTACGTCCAATCGATGGCATTTGCATGGTATACCCAGATCTTGGAAGAACTTTAGGTTTGTTCCATCCGGTATTCCAGATCTTCTAGTAAATTTAAACACACAATTTGACACGACGCCACAAACAACATCTTGAAAACACGAAACAGCACAATTACACAATTACAAGACAAAACGTGACGAGACGCACAAAAAGACATAAAACATTTACCATATGAAAACAAAGTAGGCCGTATGGTAAAAGCAGGAGTACCGCGTTGGAACAACCAGTAGCCAAAGAAAGGCTACTGTGGGCTTAAACCAGGTTTGAGGGTACCCAGCCTCACGCTTATCCCACCTTCACCCAAGTCAAAATGTTATCCCTTCTCTTGCTGAATTTTAAAATACATTTCTCCTTCTTTACCCATGCCCTGTTGTATATTTACATATATCTTTACTGTGTACAAGTATTTCGCTGTGCAATCACTGCAGTGGAGTGCACTGGTTGCACAATCAACTTGTAAATATTGCAGACCCTGATGAGACAGCTCCAGCAGGAGCTGTCTCATCTGGAGTTTCACTATTTACAGGTAGGTATATTGACGTGAATAGCAAGCGAAGGGTTAAGTAAATTTCCCCGTCCAAGCAAATCCACAACATGAGTAACGATGTCAAGACCAAACAATATTCTAATAAACTGTAAAACTGTGATACCGTAAAACAAGTGACGTCTTTAAATAAAGTAACGTAGTACACACCATTTCTACTCCGACATTTTAAAAAAAACATAAAAGGAAATAAATATAAAGGGATTCTAAATATATGACCGTTTTATTGTAAAGAGAACAAAATCCGTCTGATCTGGGTATGCTCTGTTTGGCACGGCGTTAAAAGGCATATCTATGAGGTAAATGATTACATTATGTTCCTCAACAAATAGTAAATTACAACTCAATTGAGCTGGATTTAGTCAAAAGGGTAATACAATCATGCTATACAGATTTGATATAAAATGTTTTGCTTTTACATTTACATACAGTCTGCTAGGAGACTTTGTGATCTAATCAAGTAAATTGCTAGCATAGTTCTGTCAATGCTGTAGGTTTAGCAAATTGCTGTTGAACAAATAATCGTCGGCAGAACATGCTGCAAACATCATTTCTAAAAACAGTTGTTTTCTTTATTTCTTTTCAAGGTCGGTATGGACGCCGAATTACTCGGCTTCTGATCTGGATCCAGACTGTTTGCAATGGTTGTCACAAATTCACAAACACCAGGCTAGTGGTAAGCATCAATGGTATACATGCATTTAACTCTTTGAATGCGAACTGTTGTTCAACGTGGAATATAGTAAAACCTCTCTAGATGCGACGCTCAATTTAGTATAAATATTGGTCTCGGATACAGATGGCCGCTTCATGCAGAGTGAAAGTCATGCAAAAAGCTACTCTAGGTGCTTTATGCATGATTTCTTTCCTGCATGAAGAAGCCACCTGCCTAAAAGTATCTAATGGAGATTACTTATATAGGCTATGCCTGTTGTCCAATCCTTTTCTTCATTGAATAAAATATTGTTGAAATCAAAAGTATCTAATCTTTTCTTTACTAGGTTTTATTGTAGTATGGAAGGTATAACTTGCGAGAGGATTTTGAATGACGCATATTGCAGACCCTGATCAGATGTCAGTCATAAATATTCATTAGATGATTTTATAAGGGATTTGTTTGTTTGTTTGTAAAGGGATTTTACGTCGCTTAAACTGTATTTCAGTCGTATCGAGACGTCCAGCTATTCACAGGTGGAAAAAGACAATTTGAACAAAGGATATTTGGTCATGACAGAAATAGTAGTTACTTTATCAGTTCTATTGTTTTTCTTCCCGACTGATCTGGGTCAACTCTGTTTGCAAATGTGTCAACATGCGTCTGTATCAGGTAAAGGGTTATTGATTGAAATGTACCTGTTTTCGAGTTTAAACAAATCAAGGAAAGAGAATCAATTTGCACTGAACGATATTAAGTAACACTTTGTGCTTAATGATTCCAGACATTGAATCAATCAAACGTTTGATCAACAACCAACAAAAGATCCAGCGATAAGACTATATAATATGGTGTTACTTAACTCTTTCGCTGCCAATGTCACATCTGTTATTTCCTATTCAAACAGTTTTGATCCAGATGAGACGCCGAGTAACTCGGCGTCTCATCAAGATCCAAACTATTTGTTGGCGTGACTAGTTTTTCAATAAAAATGAAGAAAAATATAACAAAATGGAAATTGTAGCAGACGACTAAGTTTGCAGACGGCAAACATCGTCAGCGAAAGAGTTAATTGACTCTTAACATGCTAAGCGCCACAACACTTACATTTGCAAAGAGCTTGGGTTGAGATGAGATGACGAGTAAATCGGCGTCTCATCAGGACCGAATCTGATTGACAGTCAGAAGTTTATGAAAACCTGAAATAATTGAATGCAAGTAAAACTGCTCGAGCAGATGTCATCTTTTAAAGCATGATCATTAATTGAAGGGGACCATTTGCGCCATAGATACGCATTTTTAACGCTTTTGCAAATACAGTAGACTCAGATTAGACAGCTTATCTAGGAGCCGTCTGATCAGGGTCTACTCTCTTTAATTGTGTAACAAAATAGGTCTGATTCTACAGTTTCTACAATGGACAAAATGTATGTATTGATATGCCATCATAAGTTCAATGTAATTCATATTCATTAATATATAAGATTTCATTATTTCTTATATGAATAGTCATGAGCTAATGGTTAAAGGATATAAATATAAGAACTCTGGCATGTCATTTCTAAATCGACCTACGATAACAGCGCCTCGTAGAATAGTGTTCATATATCGGAAAACAACTTTCTTAGGCATTGTTATTCAAGGTTTAAGTGTTTCGTGAGAGCACAATATGCTGAATTTGCAAAATTGAGTAAAACAGTAGATGCCTGTCACATGTACAGTTAAACCCTTCTAAACCGGAATTCTAGTAGATAAACAGTTAGATTCTTTAGGCACGTGGCTGCTTAATGCAGGGTGAAGGTCATGCAGAAAGCTCCTCTTGGAGCTTTCTGCATGAATTCCACCCTGCATTAAGCTGCCACCCGTCTTCAATACCGATATTTATACTAAATTGAACGTCCGGTTTAGAGAGGTTGCACATACTAAACCAAAGCTAATTTTACGAAGCATGCTCATGTCAGAAATAGCATATCATGACTGTTTCCGGATGCCATAATGTTAAACGCCTTTTGAATCCATAGAATGCAGGTCAATAAAATGCACTAGATTGATATGCGGAATTGATGTGTCAGGTAGGCAAGTTTACCATGGGTCCGATGGTGGAACGCCACCTATGTACTCATTGCTTACGCAAAGAATGCAAAAAATGGAGATTTAATAGAATTACAATGGAACCTCGACATCTGGAACTTTAACTGACCATACAAATAACGGGAATTCGAGTCAGACTATTTCTAACTTGGAACAAAACTCGATGTGACAGCTTAATGTATGTCGAAAAGGTGATGATGAAAACTCCTGTAGAAGCTTTCAATATTACTGGCGACCTGAATCAAACTGTCATATGTCTTTATATGTATTTACAATGGTTAAGTTTAGAATGGTTTTGTATTATACATTTTTGAAGGGGTCGACTTTTATCCTGAGTTATATCGAAGTTCGAGATAATGAGGTCCCACTGTATATTATTATGACAAGACTGAAAAGGTATATGGTAACATTACGTATACCAAGGATAGACCGTCTAATGTGTAAAGTAGTGAACGTTCAGAGAGTGGCTGACAGAATGTTTTAAATACAATGTGAGTTCGAGATAATAGATGGATGGTACAGGTCTGGAGATATGATGCCCTTCCAGCAGGCATACGTCAAAGAGTTTTCTGAGGACAATAGAATTAGTGTTCGTGAGGTCTCGTTTAAACTTATTCCAAACATGGTAACAAGAAATAAGTGCATTTGCAAGCAGAAATGTCCCAAGAATTGCCACTGTGTAAGAAATGGGCTAAAGTGTTCCAGTCACAGTCATCCATTAAGAAGCTGTAACAACATTGAAACACCAATTCTCAACCTCGAAGAAAGACGAACTGTTGAAAAGAAATAAGTGTCTGACAGACAAACAAATCACAGCTGCACAGAAGATGCTAAAGCAATATTTTCCCAAATAATGGGCTTCATGACACAATCATTTCAACCACCATGAGAGGAGAAATAACCTCATACATCCAGATACACCATGTTAATGGGAACCACTGGGTTACAGCTGTGGCAAACACGAAGGCTGGTGTGATCGAGCTGTATGACTCATTCATACAGGGAAAGGTCACTCGTGACACAGTAAACATGGATGTAATGCCGAAGTGCATACTATGAACATTCAGCAGCAATTTGGAACCATTGACTGTGGACTGTTTGCCATAGCAAACGCTACTTCAATATGTCATGGTGATGACCCTTCCGCCATTGTGTACGTCCAAGGTGAAATGAGAGACCACTTCTTGTTTTGTGTTGAGACTAGAACGTTAACAATGTTTCCCCATTAAATCAAAAGGGGAAATTCAAACGACGTGTCAAGTACGTACAACAGTGAGAAAAGTGCAAGTGCTTTATACAAACACAAACTACCCAGCTAGGAGAGTCACTACTGGAACTGTCCGATCATTGTCTACTCTTTTTAGGTGTGAATGGATTGTGCGCTATTTCAAACCACATGTCATTACTGTAAATAATGTTTGTTTTTATCTCAATATCTGATAAATTGTCCTCTGTTTAATTACTTCTTCCATTTCTTAGAGTGTAAATCTATGTAGGCCGTCTAATCTGTATCTAAACTGTATGGAAAATATTTATGAAAGGCGCGTGTAATGAATGAATGAATAAAAGGATTTTAAATAAATCAATATTGATCAATAAACTAATTGATTCAGTCATTCATCGTTATTTCTTACATGAATATTCATGGCGTAAATGGTTAAAATAAAACGATAATAGTTTTAATTGTTGACGTAAATGATGTATGATAGTTGAATTGAATCCACATGCATGATGTCTGCAATTAATTATTGATAGAGAGTTTAGTTGATCCATGTTTTATTGTGTGTGTTAAAAAATACGTATTTTTTATCGAACCAATAGCATTGTTTGTAACATTTTACTAAGTGTAGACTCTTAACCCTTTCTCTTATATGATAACTTTTTTCATGCCCTTGCAAACAGAGTAGACACATATCAGACTGATCCTGTAGGAGCCGTCTAATAACGATCTGCTTTGTTTGCTAATAACACTTCATGTGTTTAGATGCTATTGATAGAGCGTATCATCGTGATACGACAGTACGTTTTACTGAACCATGCATTAGTTTTGTGTGTTAAATACAAATGTACTTTTATCAAACATTTTACATAACTCCGTACTTTTCATGCCTTTACAAGCAGAGTAGACCCAGATCAGACTGCTCATGTAGGAGCATTCTTCTCAAGGTCTGCCTTGTTTGATTATGGTATGATAAAGATCTTAACCCTTTACTCCGTAGTCCCAGATCAGATTGTTCCTAGAGGAGCCGCCTGATCAGGGTCTGCTCTGTTTGCTTACAATACAATATAAATCTGATGCTATAGTTTATGTCATGGCCAAAATACCACGTGCTCATACGCCATTATAAAAATGAATCCACATTATTATTCCTTGATAAATATTCATGGAGTAAAGGGTTAGGTCTATCTTATTTCGAGTTTTTACATTATTGAACTACCGGGTAATATATTATATCTTTGCAAATAAAGTGATATGAAGAATGCCAGATGTGTGTGTGTGTTGTCCTATGAACGATTATTGTTTACGCCAGGCTTTCAATATTCTACTGGAACCTGTCTGAGAGTCATAAAATACAATTCATATAGGTGAAGAATAAAATAGATTATGGTTGGTAATCTATAAATGTATGTAAATGGAGAATTCAAACTTTGTCCACTATTCCAAAAACGCGCACGGACTATTCTAGAGTCGACCTATGCGTTTTAGGAATTCCAATACTGTCCGCCATTATTGGAATTCCTAAAACGCGCAGGGCAATTCTAGAATTGCCCATATGCCAGTAATGTGCAGAACATATACATGCTTTTGCTACCATTTAAGAGGTGAAAATAGGTTTGGAAGAATGTAATATTGTTCTTGTTCTCTTGTATTTTAGATATATGAGTGAGAAAATAGTTACGTAATCGCACTGCATGAACAATTCTTCAAATTTCTCAAGTGGGTCAACCTGTCATATGTTATTATAATCAGAATAAGCTTTTTTCTTGTGACATTTGAACTAAGATTATTGTAGGACATAAATTTACTCCACTCGTCACTAACATACAGTTGAATTTCGATACCTCGAACTTCAAGGGACCATACACATTAGTTCCAGATAACAGAGGTTCGAATCATCCGAGCTCTAATCTGACCAATATCTCAAAATATCAGCTTAATGCAGGTCGAAAGTAATACTGTAGGAGCTTTCAGCATTACTTTCGATCTGCATTAAGCTGTCAAAAGGGATTCTAGACTTCTGTATTGGTATATTTTAGAACAATTCTGTATTGCAAATTTTGGAAGGACCGAACTTTTAGTTCGAATTATTACGATGTTCGAGTTATCCGAGTTCGAGATATCGAAGTTCAACTGTACATATCAATCACTCATACTGAACTCCCTACACTGACAAAGTCGAAAACAGTATAATTATGATCGTACGTCATCGATGGGTCTGTTTATCACAATGTTTGAAACCATAGTGATAAATAGAGCATTTGCTCCTATAGGAGCAAATGCTATATTTATCACAATGGTTTCACTTTGACTTTTACAGAGTCGTCAAAAGTCGGCAATATGAAAAACGGCATTCAAAAATAGGTCTAGTCAAATTATGGGTCTGAGGGACAGGTGGTATCACCATGCAGGTCAAAGGTAATGCAAAATGCTCCTAAAACTCCAATAAACGAACGGCCGCATCGGACAAGTTCTACTGTATCCCCTATCTACTTTAAGTACATAGACAAACAGCGCACACCCTCGTCAAACATCGGAACTACTCGTTTACTCAGGGTCTACGCTATTCGCTACAATGTCAGTCTAATTTGAAATTATAAAAATCGTGCCAAATTGACTTTATAAAGTATGAAAGAGATGAAGAGAATTGGCATAAAAACATCTAAATCTAATGTATCATGTTATTACAATAAAAAGGAAAATTAAGCTGGATAATGCAAAAATTGCTCCCAATTAAGAAACTGCCAGATTTAAATGTCATTACAAATTTCGTGTTATTATCCTGTAATACTGTAATAGAATGCTTAATGCTGGTGGCCAGCATTTCATTTAAAATTGTGACAACTTTACCGTGCATTTGATCTAATAAACGTAATGACGAGGTTATTGTGTTTTCTCAAATATTTGCACATTGAATGTTGAAACATTGCCTCAGGAATAATTACCAAACTGACACATACCCTCCTTAACCCATTACCTCATAGGCTATTTTTAGATCCTACCTCTTTGAATAAATCTACCTAAAAGGAGCATTAACTAGAGAAAAGGATTTTTTTTAGAATTTTGTAGGTTAAAATATACCTATAGGAACAAATGCTCTATTTATCACAATGGTTTCACAAAGTGAATCTTACAGAGTCGTCAAAAGTCGTCAGTATGAGGGAATGGGTTAATCTAAGTGACCGGAAAGCCTAACCTAAACAATTAGTGCAGACCGAGATCAAACGACTTTTGACCAGAAACTATACTATTTGCTACAACGTCATTCTAAAATCGTGCTAGATTGATTTTTTAGCACTACAAAGTTTACAAACTGCTGGAGATGGGACATTTGGTGTCGCAATACTTAGGGTAACATCTGTTTCTAAAAGAAGAAAATATTTTAAAAAATGTCAATGAAACCGTGAGACCGTGGTGGGTTTATTGGTCGAGTAAAAGTATCTTGTCACAATCCTACGAACATCTAGGAAGATGTGCAGTTGTATACACGTACTAGATACTAGACTATTAAATGCCAAACAATTATCAAACATATTGCATATCAATATAGCCGACCAAATCAAACCTACGACAGCGTGTACATTAGAAAGAAGTAACCAACCATTTATTATTGTAGAATAGTAAAATTACAAATATAAGTCATGCAGGAAACACCACATACAGAACAAACAGCCGCCCAAACAGTAACACAAAAAACACAGCAAATGTACATAACTAGCAAATACGTAAAGAGACACACAAAGACAAAACAAACAAACAATAGTGGAAAGACGAAAGTACCGCCTTGGAACGGTCAGTGACAAAAGTCACTGGGGTGGGGTGGGGGTAAACCGGTTTTGGGCGCACCTCAAACTTATTCCATCCCCACCCTAAAAGACAAACAGTGTAAATAAACGTTTCCCCTCTCAGACTATTCTACAACAACCACGATGGCAAATACAGTGGTAAAGTGAATGTAAAACAAAACCGTTTAAGTTAAACAAACTGTATCTACCTATTGGTAGTGCACTCAGTGATTGAGCTACAAACAGAGTAACTGTAAAAAGTAATAAAGGTAACGACAAAAACGAAATAATACAGATATACAACGTCCTCATTCCGTTTCCGGATTTAAGAGGTCGATTTCATAGAATACTAAACCTTTCTTGTCGGCGTACATGCAAAAAGGTCTCTCCAATACAACCACTCAAATCAATCCCCTTCTCGAGTTTTGACCCTTAGCCTGCTAAGTGCGGCCTAACTGACGTTTGCAAACAGCTTGGATCCAGATGAGACCCCGAGTAATCGGAGTCTCATCAAGATCCAGACTGTTTGCCACTCCGTCAATATAGTAGATCAAAAGTTTGAATGGATCAGAAGTAACTGACAATGGCAACAGATATTAGCTTAAGCAGACCTCAGTTTCATAGGAGGCTATGAGTTAAATGAGATGGTTGATTAGTGTAGAATTTTTTTTTTATACAAAAACCTCCGATAGGCGCTTTCTGTATTTCTTTGGCTCCGCATTAAGCATCAACCTGCTTTTACAGTATCTGATGTTGATGAATAATGTGGCCACACACGTGAGAACCTACCACATGTATAGTATGTTCTGGATAATCAGTACAAAACTGCTGTCTGGTTATATTGATATTGGTGATGCATGCACGGATTAGTGATGATAATTTATTGGTACTTAATCTCTAACATGTCAGTAACGTTCAAGTGACAGGCTTTGTTTTCTAGTTTAGATTCCAGGGGTTATTTCTGTCTTTTCGTTTCAAAGACATAACTAGAGTGTCCACACAGTTTAGATCGTCAGTTGATCAGTGTCTCGTCTGAATCCAAACAGTTTGTACCGGTAATTATGGGCTTACCTGTAACATTATCAGAGTCGAATAGCCCACCAGTGTGTAGCTATAGAGTCCACTCAGTATGAAAGACATAAACATGCTTGAGGAATCAGGTTGACAAACAATGCAGACCCTAATCAGAGAGCTCCTCTAGGAGCGTTCTGATATGGATCTACACTGTTTGTAAACGACAGCACACACGTGTCACTCATTCAAAGGATTAACATCGTAAACATCAATGAGGGGGCCTGGATCAGTCTGTATCACAGACAAAGGTATAATGGCGCAGTTACAGCAATGTAGACCGTTTGTGTTTTTTATCCTATGTTTATCTTCCACCTGTCTTATTGATCGATTAGGTTTGATTTAGATTTATTTTTGAATTTCGGCCTCAGATCAGGGTCTTAACAGCTGATTGGCATACATGTCTTTGAATGAAAATGTTGGATGCTGGATGGGGGCATTATGAACATCTTATCAGATTAGATCCGGACTTGCGCTCAATTACGGTGATTGATCTGGATCAGCAGTTTGCAAACACCCTGGTCCCTAGTTTCATTTCTCCTCAACGCCGAGCAAATTTTGACAAATTACAAGTTACGGTGTTAATTTAAATTATCCGAAAATCTCGGAAATATAAAAAAATGAAGATTAAAAACCTGTCAAAGCTTGTAAATCTCCGGATTTCATATAATTACCCTTTTAAATATTAATGGTGCAAATGTCATACTGTCGTCATGTGACCGATTTAATAAAATTAAACTTCATTTTCTGAGTGCACTCGCCAACATATACATCATGAATCAATATTATGTCAGTTAAAGGTGTGTTTTTGAAAGAATTCTTATGCCGATATGACCTTTGAATTTGTGAAGCAAACATTGAACACCCTGATCGGCGGGTTGCTTCAGGCGCACTCTGGTCTAGTCCTACACCGTTTGCCCCGTATATATTTAACCCTTCCCTGTTCTATGTTTATTTCAAATTTCAATATCTACTGAATATTCATTGACAACATAGTTATAATGAAATATGGAAGATGTAAAATTGTAGCCATTTAAGACAGTAGAGAAACAGATCTTTCAAATTCCATTAGCAAACAGAGCAGACCCTGATCAGACGGCTCCTATAGGATCTGGGTATTCTCCTTTTGCAACTTCGTGAAAACACGTTATATATGGAGGAAAATGTTAATTGACACCAGGAATGCATACAGAAGTGATCAGCCATGGAGAGCAGGCAACGTTTCTGAACTGTTTTATCATATGACATAAGTGTCATCTTGATAGTTTGACATTATAAATAAACTCACGACAGCCATAAATTGCAGAAACGTTCTTCATTGCTGAATAAAATGTCATTAGAAGCTTTAATAGCTATGCTATCAATTTCACCATTGAAATCTTTTAAGTCTGATATGGGCAAATTTGTGAATAACTCTGCAAACAATTGGGTCCGTATAAGACGTCAAGTAGCTCGACCACCAAAAACAACAACAACAACAACAACAAAACAAAAAACAACAACAACAACAATACGATGGAGAAAAACTAAGTTTGAAATTGTTTAACATTGTAGAAGTGCCTTTAACAGGCGTTTTGTAATCTATTTTAGTGTATTTTAGTAGGAGTTCGAACAAATACAATATGATACTACATGTACACATAGTTTTGTCGGGCTGCTTTGATTAATAGTGGTCGAGTACAGCTACATACCATTTATGCATAAACAATCGGTTTTTGGGAAAGAAATTACAGTTGAACTTCGATATCTCGAACTTCAAGGACCATACAAATTAGTTCGAGATAACAGAGGTTCGTGTCATCCGATTTATAATCTGACCAATAGCTCAAGTTCACAGCTAAATGTAGGTCAAAAGTAATGCTGAAAGCTCCTGAAGGAGCTTTAAACGTTACTATCGACCTGCATTTCCTAGACGAATTAATAACCAAATTGGAGCGAATTGTTGGTGCATCATAGTGTATCATAGCAACATATACGTGGTTGTGTAGTACAAATGTTAGGGAATTGGCATATCAGTTTTTCTATGTATACGTCATATGATATATACGCCAGAATATGCATAAGGTCTTGCTGAGTGTATGTACTAGGTATTATACATCTACTGTATTCTAGCATATATAGCTCGTATATTGTTATCATATATATATGACGTCTTTATGACGTCATGACGTCGTTACTGCGGCGTTACCAAGTAACGTCATTGCTATGTATTTGTTATTCCCCTGATGAGCAGTAGTGAAACCGGTAGGGAATAAAAATGTAAATCTTCACAAGTGGTGTCAGTTTATCTTTTCAATATATATATATATATATATATATGCTGTTAGCCACTTTCACGGCTGAACGTAGCTGACATTTATAACTATATTTGGAATGCACGACCTGCACTTAGCATATGAATACTTTATATATGCATCGTTTTGTGTATGGGCCGGAGGCCATAAACACAATAAACTTTTGAATTTGGATTTGAATTTGTTGGTGCAAACAAAACACAAATATTCTTAAATCCAGCTTACTGTCTAGTTGAACTGTTATCGCGTTGTAACACAGGCTGTTTGTCCATAGTCTGATCTGCGGTTATTTATTCCAACTTCCGACTCGTCTAACTACTGACCGAATGTCAAGCAGCTAAAGTTCTGATGAGACGTCCAGTAACCGGGCCTGTCGTTGCCAACTGTTTACAGGGATATGCGCTAAATGTATCACTATAATTGGAAAACAGCGCCCGGATCGGGGGATTTTAAAGTCGAGCGTTCTAAGATCAGATATGATTAAAGTGCGAAAATAGTTTACGCAAAATGTCATTGAAAAGCATTTGGCTTCAACACAATAGGAGATATGGATACGTCCGGTTTATAACTGTTGTACCTCAGAACCTCTTTAAAACAGACACATGGACCCAGAAAGGTATCTTTTCACGAAGGTGTTAATGATACAGTAAAGTCACATGTCACATGTCACATGTGTTTCTAGATATGTGTAGTAAAGTTTGGAAGGACCGAACTTTTAGGACTTGTTAACCAGAGTTCGAGTTATCCGAGTTTGAGATATCGAAGTTCAAATGTATAATTACGAAAATTATGAACGGGACCACAGTGTAGCTATTTTGTTCACGTATTAATTCAAAACAAAGACATAAGACACAAGCGAGGTTTTACGTCAGCGTAAAATGGATGCGTAAAACGTGTTTAAACAGGTTAGAAGAAAAACATTGAGCACTATTATTTAGTAATTTTGATTAAGAGATACATGGGAAATTTTTAAATTATTGCAGAATGAGGAAAATGCTGTAAAAAGATATGATTTTGCTGAAAACGATATTTGAAACTCATGAAGGAGGGAGTATGAACATTTGAAAATCCAGAAATACATAGTTCTTATGTGATATTTCAGGCACTGATTAGACCCTTTGACCATCAATTTGAAAGGTGTAAGTTAAAAGCATGCTTTGAAACGTCATTCAATGTGAATAGCTTCGATTAAAGGATCGTTTCTTATTTCTGATACAAAAGTTTCCTGGCCACTGACAATTATCTGCTGAGAGTGTGTTATGAAAGGTGTAGGTGAACCCTTGAACATAACAAGTAAATTGTACAACCGGTTTCTGAAGTAAGAAACTGTTCCTCTAAATACATTTTGTATGTTAGAGATTTTGTTCCTGCTGCTATTGATTTGGTAATCTTTGCAAACAGTTCGGATCGAGATGAGATGCTGAGTAACTTGGCACCTCATCAGGGTCCAAAATATTTGTGCTACTAACATTTGTTTTTGAAAAGATATGGGGAAAAAGTATTATACCAGACGACAATATTTGCAGATACCAAGTGCAGAAAGTATTTGGAGTACATTACACTGGATAGTAAATGACCTGCAAATTGCCTGCAGAATGTTAACAGCACATCAAACATCAACGAGTTCTTTGGCATAAGTGAGCACAGCGATAAAAAGTGCATTTGTTTTTTCTGGAATGTAAATCTCAAACCTAGATTCTCAGTAATTCATTGCCATTTTGGATTTATGTAAAAGATTGGAATGCCTTCGGCAGCCCAATAACTGTGATCACCAGGCTAGCAAGAGAGATACCAATGTTCCTTCTCAGTAATGGAATCGTTATTATGAGTTCTAACTTAGCTTATGACCTATTTTTGATCGAAAAGTGCTTGTAGACTACAACACGTTCCGGGGCTATATGCCGTTACAGATCCTAATGCTCCAGTCCCTCCATACGCAAATGTCTATAATACACGTACACTGCACTTTCCAGATCATATACACGTTTTACGGTAAGTTATACTAGTCGCAATGGTCAGGGCCAATTGTCATATCCTCTCTAACCGCAAAGAATTGTAATCGCAGTACTCAATGCCAATTAGCACATCCTCTCTAACCGCAGAGGGCTGTAATTGCAATGCTTTGGGCCAATTGTCACATCCTCTCTAACCGCAAAGGACTGTAATCGCAATGCTTTGGGTCAATTGTAACACCCTCTCTAACCGTAAAGGATTGTAAACGCAATGCTCACGGACAATTGCCACACCCTCTCTAACCTCAAAGGACTGTACATAATCGCAATGCTTTGGGTCAATTGTCACATCCTCTCTAATCATGATTGTAATCGCAATGATCTTGAACCTGAGCTGTAACTATAGCGTAGGGTGTTACCTAAATGCCTGCTTGGTATTTCTTATATGCTTTCATAACAAACGAACTATTCGCCCTTCTTAGTCTCAAAATGCTAACTTTTGTGATGGATTACAAAGAAACGTACTATCTAAAACGCAGGGTTGCTGATTGCAATGCGCAATACCGATTTTATCTGTGACCAAAGTAGTATCTCAGTAAAAAGTTGTCATCTTTCAATAACCATTTAACCATTCAACAAGTAACTGCTTCACAATAAAATTCATTAGCTAATTAAGAAATGTGTGGAGACAATTTCCGTTGATTGAACATATTCTTTATATACACACACAGCTCTCCTTTCATACACTGTAGAGTGCATTTTGTGTTTAAGAACAGTTCTATAATCGATTAGTACCATCAGATACTGCAATCGAAATCCGTAAGTGCGCTGAACGACCCGGGAGGTATCCGGAATTTTAATTATGGTGTTCAATCTTTAGAAGTGCATGCTTTCCGTTGCATGCATTTGTATCTGAATACACGTGTGTAGCAATGCTCTCCTTATTGGAGGAAATAAAGATATGAATGAATATAATAATACTTCTATAGTTTCTGTCAATACCAGTTTCTTTTCTTGTTCATATGCCAATATAAACCTTCAGATAAGTGGCATCCATACAGTGATTATTTCGATCACGAATATGCATTAGGTAGTAAAGAGTAATGGAGATACGCGTGCATTGTAAACATTAAATATAATTTCAAACTCAGATACAATTGTATTAATATCTATTGTCTATAAATAGACCTTAATATTGCCATTTTTCATATAACACATAATATATACCTAGTAGGGGCATATGCAAATAGTTTAGACCAAGATGTGATGGTGCCTGTAGGAGCCGTCTGATTAGAAAGATCCCTCGGGTCAGGCTAGGCATTGTTTGCTGTATATTTATATCCAATTTCTCATCTTGATCCAAACTGTAATCACCCATCCGTCCGACAGCAGCAAGCTAAAGTGTAGTCCAAGAACAAAGGACTCCTAAAGGAGCTCCCTTGGTCAGAGTCTGCACTGTTTTTAATTCAAAATGCCTTAACCTTTCGCTTGCTATTCACGTCAATATACCTACCTGTAAATAGTGAAGACCCAGATGAGACAGCTCCTGCAGGAGCTGTCTCATCAGGGTCTGTCCTATTTACAAGTTGATTGTGCAACCAATGCACTCCACAGCAGTGATTTGACAGCGACATACTTGTACACAGTGTAGATATATGTAAATATACAAAAGGGCATGGGTAAAGAAGGAGAAAATTATTTTAAAATTCAGCAAGAGAAGGGTTAATAAATGTACACATTTCATACTATAAAACGACTCAACTTTTAAAACAATTCCCCGTTGAATATTCAGCATGCAAAGTCCTAAATTGATAAATTCTTGAGTTGTTGCATTCATAAATACAAGGTAACCTGTTGGCTGTCATGTATATCATACATATTGATAACTTCTTTGGCGGAAACTAATTTCCGTCTGTAAAACTATGCCGTCTGCTTTAAATTTCAGGGTGGATTTTCCTTCATTTGTTTTTATCTAAAACGTGAGTGGTTTAATAAACAGTTTGGAACCCAATTGAGGCACTCAGCTACTTGGCGTCTCATCTGGATTCAAACTCTTTATGAATGTAACACATATTCACCATTTGCAGCGAGCACAGTGAATCGCTTTCCGGCAACTTCGACCATGAAAATGTTAGAAGACGTGGTTTATTAGCGACAGCAGTTTGCGGCCTTTAAGTCTGAGTTCCCAATTCAAACTGAAAATGTCAGCCGGAGAGTAATTGCATATCACGGTAAGAATGATTGTCTTCTGCATGAAGTTGTTAATGATACAGTAAAGTCTCGTTAATGCGACCATATAATCATTCACATCGGAGTCTGTACAATCAGGTGGTTGCTTATTGCCGGACAAAAGTAATGCATAAAGCTCCTATAACAGCTGTTTTGCATAATGTTTGCCCTTCATTCATTGATTTTATAAATTCAAAATGTTTCTTTTGAATGGTCGTATCAGCGAGACTTTAACCCATTACCTCATTGGCTATTTTTAGATACAACCTCTTCGAATAAATCTACAAAAAAGGAGCATATACTAGAGAAAAGATTTTTTTTAGAATTTTGTAGATTTAAATCATTGTGATAAATAGAGCATTTGCCCCTATAGGAGCAAATGCTCTGTTTATCACAATGGTTTCAAAAAGTGACATTTACAGAGTCGTCAAAAGTCGTTAATATCAGGGAATGGGTTAATGTACACATGTACTAAACTAGCAAACAATTTCGGTCTTTAACGAATAAGGTTTGGAAACATTTCCTTACTGCTGCACCGACTCCACGTCTGGGTTATATTATTTTAACAGTGTTCAACAGAAAGACAAAATTACACACCTGGGAAATCTACAAGAAATTAAAACGCGACAATATTTCAGAAATGTGTCCTTGGATGATTTTGCTGAATTTGCACATTTTGATAAAAACTTATGGGGATTGGAATTTATATTTCTGACACCTCTATAGTGGCAAACGTCAACATTGAAGGCTGAATTATTGCATTCGCAGTAATTGACTGCGGAAATTTTGCAACAGCAATTATGTACTGGTTAGACGGCACCCTGTTTACTCTAAGTACATTTAAAACTCGATACTACGAACACTCGATACTACGAAAACTAAAATACATACCATTATTGATCTTTAACACAGTTGGCACCTTAATGCAGAATGAAAGTCATGTAGAAAGTCATGTAGAAAGCTCCTCTAGGAGCTTTCTGTCCTGCATAAAACAGTCACTTGCCTACAAACACATACTTTTCTCCTTACTAAAACTTCGTAGTATCGAGTTTTTACTGTACTTAGGCAAAATAGTACAGACCCATATCAGACGACTCCTTAAGGAGTCATTTGTTCAGGGTCTGCGTTATATCCTACACTGAGAGTTTAATTTTAAATTGCAAATGCAGGTCCCATATGACATATGCAGCTGTACAAAGGGAGACTGGGATTTGCGATTATGGTCTAGTTACATTGCATATCCCGACAGACAAATATAGACCGACAGTGCAGGCACAGGTTAGACAGCTCTTGCGGGAACCGTTTGACCATGGTCTATTTTATATGCAACAATGCCATTCAGTCTGATTTAATTCTTTACAATTAATGGCATCGTGCTTATTAATTAGATCAACTGTTATTATAGCAAAAGAAATCATGAACGTTTGCATATGGTATCAAGTGTAGAATCACCTCAATGTTATATCATCCTTTCATAAACAGAGCAGACCCTGATCAGACGGCTCCTATACCGCCTACTCTGTTTGCATTTCTAAGGTGTATTTATGGAGTAAAGGGATAATGTAATAATAAAGAGTTGATGCCTTTTAGACAAGTGGCTGCTTAATGCAGGGTACAAATCATACAGAAAGCTACTAGAAGAGTTTCCTGTGTGACTTTCACCCAGGATTAAGCTGCTGCCTGTCTTAATCCTTCGCTTGTTATTCACGCCAATATACATACCTGTAAATAGTGAAGACCCAGATGAGACAGCTCCTGCAGGAGCTGTCTCATCAGGGTCTGCACTATTTACAAGTTGATTGTGCAACCAGTGCACTCCACAGCAGTGGTTGCACAGCGAAATACTTGTACACAGTGAAGATATATGTAATTATACAACAGGGCATGGGTAAAGAAGGAGAAATGTATTTTAAAATTCAGCAAGAGAAGGGTTAAAGGCCGATAATTATACTGGTTATAGTGTTCGAATAATAGAGATTTTACTGTAACTCCTTCACATTGTTCAATATGCTTGCTCCTACCTATTTGACTGGCTTTCAACCAGTACTCTTATCATTTTTCGGACAGAAGGAGTCGTTGAGCAGGGTTTACATTATTTAATAATATGCCAGTCTATAGTAAAACCCCTCTAAACCGGACGTTCAATTTAGTATAGATATCGGCCTTGGAGACAGGTGGCAGCTTAATGCAGTGCGAAAATCATGCAGAAAGCTCCTAGATATAACTTTCACCCTGCACTAAGCAGCCACCTGCTTAATAGTATCTTAATTCTTCTCTGTTATAATTCCGGTTTAGAGGGGTTTACTGTACTTGAAATTTACCTAGATGGTATCAAATTGAATTATTTATCTTTACAAACTGGTGGAGAGGGGGTTTGGGTGTCCGGGTACTGACTGTAAATAGAGCATGTTTCGTAACGATATGGCCATAACATGTCGTCCTGAGACAGTAAAGAGACAGCGAATGCTGAATAGTTCTAGCACTGCAGTCTTGAACTTCTACACCTTACATGATTGATGCCCCAGTGGTGCGATTTGTTATCATTTCCTAGACGAATTAATAACCAAATTGGAGCGAATTGTTGGTGCAAACAAAACACAAATATCCTTAAGTCCAGCTTATTGTCTAGTTGAACTGTTATCGCGTTGTAACACAGGCTGTTTGTCCATAGTCTGATCTGCGGTTATTTATTCCAATTTCCGACTCGTCTAACTACTGACCGAATGTCAAGCAGCTAACGTTCTGATGAGACTTCCAGTAACCGGGCGTTTCGTTGCAAATCGTTTACAAGGATATACGCTAAATGTATCACTATAATTGGAAAACAGCGCCCGGATCGGGGCATTTTAAAATCGAGCGTTCTAAGATCTGATATGATTAAAGTGCGAAAATAGTTTACGCAAAATGTCATTGAAAAGCAAATTGGCTTCAATCCATTTTCATGATTTGTTCATAAAACGCATTAAAACATTTAAAAAGAAAGGTTATGATCCTATTATATTGCAACGCACTGCATGTTTGGTTATCCACCCTTTTACAGTCGGTAGCTACGCTTCCCTCTTTGCTTGCGCGATGACAGGCCGAGGGTAGTACTCTATGATGGTATACTCTTAAACTTGGATACAGGATGAGCTTACCAGACTCATGTATTACTTTTTCCTTGTCGTGCCCTTAACGGCTTACCTGCAGGTGCTCTGACTTCAGCAAAGTCATTGAGTACATATTTGACGGATTGTCACAGTTATTATGCTATGTTTTACATGTTGTCCTGTGTTCACCGTCGTCTATGAATTATTTACAATATTTGTAAAGCTAGGGTGACTTTGAGAGAAGTGTGAGGTTAGGACGTCCGTAAACCGGTTTAAACCCCCAGTGGTGTTTTTGCTACTGACCGTGCCAAGGCGGTACTCTCTTTGTCACCCTTCCTTTTGTTTGCCTTGCGTCTTTGTGCTTGTGATTTTGTTCGTGCGTGGAACGTTTGTCTCTGGTTCTTGTGTGTCTTTTGGTGTTTTCTGTGTTCATTTCGTGTGCGTGTGTGTGTGTGTGTTTGGGTGTGAGGTTGTGTGTGTGTGTCATGCTGTCTATCGGTGTTTTGGTGGTGGTTGCGTCTTGTATGTGGCTTTGCCTGATTGACTTTACTACTTTTCCATTCAACACAATAGGAGATGTGGGTATGTCCGTTTTATAGCTGTTGTACCTCAGAACCTCTTTAAAACAGACACATGGACCCAGAAAGGTATCTTTTCACGAAGATGGTTGCTTAATCCAGAAGAATACAAATCATGCAGACATATTCATTGAAGGTCTGTGATGTTACCCGGGTGTTTAATGCAACTTGAATCCCACAAGGAAAAACAAGTCTGGGGTCTTCCTCCACTTGTAATTAGATAGACGTCGCAATGTGACTGCAATACTGTAAACCACCTGATATATACAAGCATTCTGTAACTACATGTCGTGGACTTCTAAATACAGATTTCTTTAGAGTGGCAATTGTGGAGAGGTTTTATAGTATTAAACAGAAAGGTATTGATAAATTGTTCGAAATATATTAAAGAAGCAGTTACTTTAAGAAACACAATTTTAAATTCCCAGTAAATTTACTCTATTGTTCATCCTCAGTATGTTTGCTGATTATGCATTTTTTTGTATCTGCTACATCTAGATATACGTCACTCTGTATATATTTACGCGGTTACGATACAGGTATGACGATGTACTTTTGTATGTTTTCAATAAAAATCTGTCTGTTCTGTTCTATATAAACGCATTTGACACATTTGCAAACAGAGTAGATCCAGATCACACGGCTCCTATAGGAGTCGTCTGATCAAGGTCTGGTCTGTTTGCGTATGTACTAATACAGATATGATTCTACAGTTTCTGCCTCAGCCAAAACATCCTGTGTACATGTGCCATGATAAAACATCCTGTGTACATATGCCATGATAAAACCTCACCTAATAAAATAGCCATGGTAACATAATTCCTTACATAAACATTAAACATGGGCAGGGTTAACACCAACTAGTACAAAATCTACCTGGATGCTCATGAAATAACATAATTTATTCCGTGAACAGAAGAACCTCTGGGGTCTTCCTCCACTTGTGATTAGATGGACGTCTCGGTATGCTTGAAGTACTGTTAAGCGACTATCAAATAGTGGCCATGAGGTTTCTGGCTATGGATTTAAGCGGGTGACTCTTATAACTTTGACATTGACACTTTGGATGTTCCTATCAACCAACTCACCGTTGTATATTCATGTAAGAACAAATGACACAATGAGTATTAATTTGCATATTAACAGAAGCTGTAGAATCAGATTTATATCAAACCATAAGCAAACAGAGCAGATCCTGATCAGACGGCTCCTGTAGGAGCCGTCTGTTCAGCGTCTACTCTGTTTGCAAATATTTGAAATAGCGTGTATCGACGTGCTTAACCCTGATCTTGCAAAGCGCGATCTGTCTGACATTTGTAAATGGATTGGACCCAGATTAGACGCCGAGTAGTTACAGTTACCAAACTGTTTGTCAGTGATTTATCTAAAAGTTGCCAAACTGTCTGTCAGTAATTCGTCTAACAGTTACCAAACTGTTTGTCAGTGATTTATCTAAAAGTTGCCAAACTGTCTGTCAGTAATTCATCTAACAGTTACCAAACTGTCTGTCAGTGATTTATCTAACAGTTACCAAACTGTCTGTCAGTGATTTTTCTAACAGTTACCAGACTGTTTGTCAGTGATTTATCTAAAAGTTGCACAAATCGGAACTAAATGATTCATTCTCTGAGTCAGACATTGAGCAGTCAACGCTTGTACAGCATGATAAAGGTTAATAGAATAGAAAGCAATATTTATTTACTTAGATTCTGTCAGATGCCACTATGCAATGCATGCGTGTTGTCGGCGTTCAGCTACAATTTATTAACCCATTCAACTCTGGGAATGTTTCATGTACAAACCTCATTGCCAATGTTTGTTTCTAAAATATAGTGTTGTACCAATTACCTTACAGGAGCTAGCGCAGGGTGCCAAACAGTTCAGATCCCGATGAGATGCCGAGTTACTGAGCGGCTCATCTGGATCTAAACGGTTTGAAAATGTAATCATAAATTGTATACCGGGACTGAGTGGGTTGTCGTTCAGACCTGTCACTAGACTCTCTCAAAACATTAAGCATTTCTTGTATGTCAGTGACCAAAGCTTAACCGTGGTATTGTTATCTTGCAATATACAACAAGCAATATAAATAATGCGTCTCGTCTCGATATTAATGTTTGACTTATGTAGATTAGTGGGAATTTCTGTAAAAGCCACATATCAATATTTTAGATTGCATAGCGGTAACATTTAGGCATGAACATTGATATTGGCTCTGGTATGCATGGGTTTTGCATCTTTGTCCACGATCTGTATCTCTGAAACTAAAACATCTTACACAACAAAATATATTGATCTTTCTTATATACATGTACATGTATTACTATTATCATTTCTTTGTTAAACCTATTACTCAACATTTGATACTCATATTATAAACATTATTCCTTTCGTGACTATTCATGTCAATTATCGTTGGTATTATATGTCGCTCAACTCATTGAGAGTATTTTGTGACTTATATAATGCCTTACAGTAGTATTCAATCTAAGGCACTATCAAACGTGGATTTATTTAAACGTGTTAATATTTTACCAGATGAAAATTCATGTAGGAAACAATGACTGCATAACTATTGATTAGACTAACAATTATGATCCCTCGTGAATAAGATGTATTGTCACTACGGCAGAAATTGTAGAATCACATCTACATAATGTTAACCCGTTCCCTCAAATTGACGCATTTTGACACCTCTCTAAAAGTCATTTTTTGAAACCATTGTGATAAATAGAGCATTTGCTTCATAGAAGCAAATGCTCTATTTATCACAATGGTTTCAAAACTACAAGATTCTAAAATTTACCCTTTGGTAGTAAATGCTCCTTTTTGGTAAATGTATTCAAATAGGTTGGGAATGGGTTAAAAGCAATTAGAACAGGCTTCTATTTGGAAAGGCACGATACTCGTTCAGGTAAACGATTAATACGGTAAAGCCTCACTAATGCGACCACATAATTCAATACCACAGGAGTCTTACAAAGCATGTGGTTGCTTAATGCAAGGCAAAAGTAATGCAGAAAGCGCCTATAGAATGGCTTGGTATTTTTGTCCTACATTAAGCTAACACATGGACTCATCCGGAATTATACTTCTTTTGAGTGGTCGTATTAGCGAGACTTTACTGCACTTCACTGTTCGTATTTGAGAGGTACAATTTATTGTTGTAGTTTTGTTCTGTTTTAGATCAAAGTAAGTATAAACAAAGTAAGTTATAATTATCTATATCCAATACAGATGTTGTATGGATTTTAAAATGTAATGTTGCAATTGATTTCCATACAAATTGCTTACAAATGGGTAAACAGCTGCTTTATGGGTACATCCCATTTGTACTTCGAGTTGACTTTTTTTGCAAAAGTTACATGTGGACATGTTGGTCGTCTTTGACATGTTGTCAGCACAAACACACACCAGGAACCAATAACTATAGTTTTTGTCACTGAATTATGAGCTGACGATAAGCATTCATACGCTGCTATGTCGATACATATATACAGTAATAACTCGATAGCTCTAAAGTTTAGTCATGAATAACTGAAATGTTTTTAAGCAGATGGCTGGGTATGCTATATTTACTTTTGGAATACAATAGCTTTGATTCTTTAGTTTCTGCAAAACAATGCCTTTGATCATTGGCTGAGAATACAGTTAATGCATATGGATTCTTGTATAAATATTTATTAGATAATGGGTTAATTTCTTACTTTCTTACATTTGGCTAAGCGACTAATTGATCTTAAATAAAATGATAAAAGCTGGCCTTTCCTAGCCGAACTGTTCCGCTGACATAGATAATTATGCATTTGCGTGTGTCTTTGTAAAACATTGATGAGTATAACAGATCGTTGAACTTCATTCATTTATTTGTTTTCCTCTCAATACAGACAGAGAGTCTCTCAAACAAGCAGATACAAGAAAACGGAGAATGAAAAGCAAACAACTGAAAGCAATTGGATATTATTCAACTGTTGATGTTTTTACCTCGAAGTATTGTTTTTATTTAGTAATTCTTCCGAATATTTGTTCTTCACATGGCTAAACGGTTGCAAACCTTATCTGAAGAACATGCATTTCTTACTGTCTTATACTCGTAGATTATTACTCTAATACAATGGAAGATCCATTATATCATTACCATTAACGTAGCCGTTATTGGACAAAAGTAGAAATGTAATTATTAACCCTTTTTCATGCAAACGTCTTTTCACGCATTTGCAAACAGAGTAGACCCAGATCAGACCGTCTGATCTGGGTCTGCTCTATTTGCTAATGGAATGTTATAGATCCATTTCTTTACGTCTTGAATGGTATTTGCAAACAGCTTACATCTAGATGAGACGCCGAGTAACTCTGTGTTTCATCAGGATTCAAGCTGTTTGGCAATCGGTAACGTTTCTGTCCTAAACATTTGGACGAATCGGGTATAACTAAACATTGCACCAGGTCGTGGTTTTAAATGGTAATATTAAACGAATATATCGTATGAAGATGACTATTCTTGATCTACATCCTTTACGTATAACTTCTAGTAAACATGCCATTCTTTCTAGACGTTCTTCCTTATCCATATCTTGATTAAAAGAAATTGACGAGCAAGCCTATACAATCACTTCTAGAGCAGATCCTCTCATAGGAACGGTTAGTTTGATACAAAACTTTACTCTACATGTTCTCAGACCACACATTGACAAATTATCTGAACACCAAATATTCATTTTGAAAATTCCTTTTATTAATAAAGGTATTGATTTTATTGACCACCAGAGTATATTCAGAGACGAAAATGTAATTGACACTTTTCCTAAATACTTTAAAAGTACAGAACCACAGATTGTCTGCTACAAATATAACAAACCCACCAGGAATACAATTTTCAACTATAATAAGATTGTTGCCGACCTGAATATTAATGATAATATCCTGATAATTGAGATTAGGCGACCTCAAAGTTTTGGTATTCTCCGGCTGGTCATGTGATTACTGGTAATATTTAAAGATAAACGTCTACGGTCTCTTCTTAATAAAGGTCCAAAATATAGAATACCACCCTTGGTAGATTTTAACTCGTGTCGAGTTCAGATTGCTGAGGCTTTACAAAATGTTAGTATTAAATGGTGTCGTAGGGAACATGTTGAGTCTAATGCTCTTTCAAATTGGAAAACAAACTTATTTTTATATATAATTGATAAACGCATTTAATCTTATAGCTCAAATTAACACATTTTCGGGCGGGTGTGTGTTTTGTATACGGTGTTTCCTGCATGAACTTGTATTTCTGAGCATGAGAAGGATTAAAGAAATTCTTAATAAGATATCTAAGCCTATCTTGTTAACCCATTCCCTCATAGGCTATTTTAAAACCCAATCTCTTTGAATAATAGAGAAAAGGAAAATGTTAGAATTGTGTAGTATTGAAACCATTGTGATAAATAGAGCATTTGCTCCAAAGGAACGAATTCTTGGCTTAGTTTTGATCCAGATTCGACACCGACTAAATCAAACTCTAACTGCACCTCGGTAGGAAAAAGGAAACTCATTTTTTAACCCTTCGCTTGTTATTCACGTCAATATACCTACCTGTAAATAGTGAAAACCCAGATGAGACAGCTCCTGCAGGAGCTGTCTCATCAGGGTCTGCACTATTTACAAGTTGATTGTGCAACCAGTGCACTCCACAGCAGTGATTGCACAGCGAACTACTTGTACACAGTGAAGATATATGTAAATATACAACAGGGCATGGGTAAAGAAGGAGAAATGAATTTTAAAATTCAGCAAGAGAAGGGTTAAACAGACAATTGTTTCTGAACTAGCTTAGCGTGATACTAGATGAATCAGTATCTAGAACGAAAGTATTGTTACATGACAGAAACATAAACCTATATCAAACCATATTTCTGGGCAACATCATATACAAATTTTCACCTGAGGTACCATACATTAGTCATATACGGACAGTGTAAACCCAAATCAGAGATACTGAATAACTATCTGATCAGGGTCTGCACTGTGTGTAAACTATCTAGACTCATGCAAAAGGGTTCCTCAATGAGCCATGTGATCAGGGTCAATATTGTTTGAAATACCAATTTACACATCATACGTTTCTTTTTCACGAACCTCTTTTATAAAATAAGAAAATGTTGGGGTAGTATTTTGAGGATAGTGACGACTAATTGAATGCTAACGCTGAACTGTTGAATTTGTATGCAAACAGTCTGGATCCAGATGAGACACCGAGTTACTAATTGTCTCATCAGGATCCAATCTGTTTGACACACTGACATCATTTTTGAAGGGAAATACAGGACAACTACATTATCTATTCGTATTTCATTAAACGGCAATATTTGCAGATGAAATACTACCGAGCATAGAGAAAATAGGCAAACAATGTACAGACATACCATAATCTTTCCTGAATGACCAACGAATCTGTTTTATGAAAATGACAATATTGAAAATAAAGGTTGGGCTGTGATAACATGGGAGTAAATAGGTAAATAACATAGAACGAGAACGTAATATGTGTTTCTATGAATTATGATTAATCATTTATAACACAATATTAATTAATGTCATTTAGAACAGATTTGTCCTAACAAAGAAAATACAAGAGAAGAATAGTTATTTTATTGACTTTTTTAAAGATCATGTATATGGTCCGAAACAGACATAAAAGGTTAGCTTTAAGCATGCACATACGGTAAAGACATGCTTCCGTTGGAGAGCAATAGTTTTAGAACTTGGTTTCAGTAAAATCAGAGGGTCATATAAGATGCTTAAATTAAAACATTTTCAATAATAACTCCCTTTTTTCTCCACCAAACCCTACGTTCGAGACCATTCTAAAAAGTAGTCACAACACAGAGTTTTCGTAGAGAAATGGCGAATTGGACACGAACCTTTATATGTTGCTCTGAGTAAAACAAACTGTATAATAAACAAATGGGTTCCTTTTTTCTATTTTAACCCTTCGCTTGCTGAATTTTAAAACACATTTCTCCTTCTATACCTATGCCCTGTTGTATAATTACATACATCTTCACTGTGTACAAGTATTTCGCTGTGCAATCACTGCTGTGGAGTGCACTAGATGCACAATCAACCTATAAATAGTGCAGACCCTGATGAGACAGCTCCTGCAGGAGCTGTCTCTTCTGGGTCTTCACTATTAACAGGTAGGTATATTGACGTGAATAGCAAGCGAAGGGTTAAGCAAATTGGAAGAACGAAACGATTAGCCTGCATGCCAGAACCTGATGTTGTACAGTTATGGGCAATGTTGCAGTGCATATACGTGTTGATATTATACGTGTTCTACAGTTGCGGGTAACATAACAGTACCTGTACGTGATGGTGTTCTGTAACTGTGGATACCATGAGAGTACCTGTAATTGATGATGTTCTATGGTTGTGGATACCATGAGAGTGCCTGTAATTGATGGTGTTCTATAGTTGTAGACAACATGATCGTGCATTTACGTAGCGATGATCTAAACATGACTGTACCTGTACGTTTTGATGTTCTATTGTTGTTGAAAACATGGCAGTACCTGATGAACTGATGCTCTACAGTTGTGAATATCATGCAGAGGTTGATGTTCTACAGTTTGGGGTAATATAGATGTACTTGTACGTTTTGAGAGTTATTGATTATAAGACTGTAGATGTACGTGCTGAAGTTCTACAGTTGTAGGTAATATGAATAATCCTATACACTTTGATGTTCAATAGTTGTAGGTAATATGACACTGCATGTACATGTTGATGTTCTACGGTTTAAAATCACATTGATGTGTTTTCTATAACTGTGTGTAGGTAACAGGCAGTACACGACTGTGTCTCTACGTGGTAAAGTTTTACAGTTGTTGGCAATTTGACAGTACAGGTAAGTGTTGGTATTCTACAGTTGTGGATTATACAGCTATATCTGTACGTGTTGATGTACTGTATTTTTCACTTGTGGGTAAAATGACAGTATGTGTTGATGTCCTGCTGTATTAGGCAATATGGCTGTAGGTGTACGTGGTGATGTACTACATTTGTGGCTAGTATGACTGTACCTTTACGTGGTAATATTCTACAGTTGTTAATAAACTGACTTGACATGTACGTTGTGATGTTCAACAATTGTGGATAACATGACATTACACATATGTTGTGATGTTTGTTCAACAATTGTGGATAACATGACAGTATCCATATGCGGTGGTGTTCTACAGTTGTGGATAACAGGACAATGCCTGTTCTTAGGCGATGCACTATAGTTGTGGGTGACATGACAATATCTGTACTTGGTGATGTTCTACAGATGTATGTAACATGGCAACACCTGTACTTAGTGATGTTTTGCAGTTGTGGGTAGCATGTCAACACCTGTACATGGTGATGATCTACAGTTGTCATGGCATTATCCATACTTGATGATGTTCTGCAGTTGTGGGTTACATGACATCACATGTTCTACGGGTGTGGATAGCATGTCAGTATCCGTACCTATTGGTATTATTCAGTTGTTGGTAAACTTTTCATCCAAGTATCAGATAATATAATAACACAAGTATGATGTATATACTTAAGTAAGATTATTATTGATCTACCCTCTTTTATTTAGATCAAAACTATTGGATTTAGTATATATACACGACCAGTATTCGCTGGAATTAGTCTGGTTTTGTAATATCAAAATTGTATCTGTTCGACTTAAATCAGTTTGAGTTGAGAGTCTATGTGACAAGGATAAAGTATTTCAATCCAATTTGTCTGTAGAAGATACATCTGTTTGAGGAAAACCTAAGTGAAGACCTGCTGTATCGACGAATCAACAAAGACAATGCGAAGAGGTGTGTTACATCTCTATATGTTGATACTTTACAGTGTATTTAACACTGCCTCATTGATATTCATTTAAGAAAAAATGATATCATGAATATTAATAACATGAAATATATTAAGACATTTTAATACAGGAATATGTTTCAATAGCAGAAAGTGTATCTGGTCAGATCTATATCAGTCCAGAGACGAACAGGGCAGATCATGAATAGAGCTGTGTGATCTAGATCTACCTGGTTTGTAAATGCCTTAAAAATACGTATATATTCTAATTTTTATAACGGGTTAACACAATATCCTGCCATTTTTGTTTGGTTTTCTAATGACTAAGAACAAACGTTCGTTTCTCATATTGGTTTATACACTTGACAGTATAACCTGTATTAAGCAGCCATTCATTTATTAAACATAGGAGTTTTAAAAAGCAGGTGGTTGCTTAATGCAGGGTAAAAGTATTGCAGAAAGCTCTTACAGTAGCTTTCTGCATTACTTTCGACCTGCATTAAGCTCCCACCTGCCTTACAGACCCATGGTTAGACCTCTTTTTGCCGGCCGCTTAAGATACTTCAGGTTCTATTGCGTAATAATATCGGGAGTAACAGAAGGTCTGCACGAGTTGATACCAGTCACCTATTTTAAGGCATGCAACTGTCTGTGATAGAAATATTGAACGGCGATGTCAACACAACAGTCTCAATACAGACGAGCTCTAGCTTATAGCAGGAACTGGTATAAATTCACATTATGAATTGAATCTAATAATTGCTTAAATTAAATAACTGTAAGCACCCAGATAGGTTTTTGGCAATGTAAAGCAAAAATAACGATATACACGTTTCCAGTTGGACATAAACATTTATGTTGAAAGAACATTAAATATTTTACAGCCACGTAGTATCGTCTGCAATATTTGTCGCCTGCATTAACTTTTGTTTTTGAATAGTCTTCGTGTTTGTTTCCAAATTTATAATTACAGCATCACACAGTTTGGAACCTGATGAAAGAGCCTGGTGAGTTATTCAGAAACGTTTGGGAAATTATGATCCATTTTAATATACCGCTTAAGCCGGTGCTAGGGGGCGTGAGCAGTGTTGCACTTTCAATTACTGTTCATGAACAGACAATTTTCTCTTTTTGTGTTGTAATTTTTGCTCTCGGGGATCGACCCCTTTCAGAATTTTTAACCCTTCGCTTGCTGAATTTTAAAATACATTTCTCCTTCTTTACCCATACCCTGTTGTATACTTACATATATCTTCACTGTGTACACGTATTTTGCTGTGCAATCACTGCTGTGGAGTGCACTGGTTGCACAATCAATTTGTAAATAGTGCAGACCCTGGTGAAACAGCTCCTGTAGGAGCTGTCTCATCTGGGTCTTCACTATTTACAGGTAGGTATATTGACGTGAATAGCAAGCGAAGGTGAAGGGATAAAGAAGAATGCAATCAGAAGAAATGTGGTACCATTAACACTTATCATGATATGTGCGTATGTAACTCGCATTTACAATCAGTTTGGATCCAGATGAGACGGATCCGAACTGCTGGACACCTGGTTTAGAGCTTCTCAAAAGCTTGAGCGAAATGGAAGGAGTCAAACTGCATCAAATTCAAATTTGAGCAGACATTCTGTGTTTCACAGTGGGCTAGTAGTTATGTTAGATACAAACAATGAATGAAACAGTTAGATGATCGGACTGAGATAATGTTTTTCAGCTTCAAAATACTAAGAGCATTATTATGTAGTACATGTATATTACACACTATTGCACCTGTTATCAAGGTTGTACTATTTCGTTTTTGTCGTACCCTTTATTACTTTTCTACAGTTACTGTTTGCAGCTCAATCATTGCGTACACTAGCGATGGATGGATTCAGTTTGTTTCACTTAGATGTTTTCTTTTTACTTGCACTTTACCACTGTATTTGCCATCGCGGTTGTTGTAGATTAGTCGGAGAGGGGGATACGTTTATTTACACTGTTTGTCTTTTAGGGTGGGGATGGAATAAATGTGAGGTTGGGCTCCCCAAAACCGGTTTAACCCCCCCCCGTGACAGTTGTCACTGACCGTTCCAAGACTTCCATCTTCCCCTTATTGTTCGTTTGTTGTGTCTGTGCGTTTCTGTGTCCTTTATATAGATGTACATTTGCTATTTGTAGTGGTGCTGTTTCGGCGGTTGTGTATTTTGTAAGCGGTAATTCCTGCATGACTCATGCACGTACTTTTATTAGTATCATCACTAAATTCGGCAGGAACATTAATACGAGTATTATTATTTTATTTTTATACCACATTTATATAGCGCTCTTTTCACACAGGATACGTGCGTACAAAATCACTTGAGTAAATATGTAGGAAGACTAAACTACCCTAAGTTGCAGTATAACATACCATAGTGACCACATATTGAAGAATAATGGGGTTTATGAGAGCAGGTGGTTGTTTAATGCATGACGAATTAATGCGGAAAGTTCAAAGAGGAACTGTCTGCAAAACGTTCGTCCTGCATTAAGCTACTACCTGTCTTAAAAACCTAGAATGTTGCAAGGTTGCTGTATACAGACTATTATGTATTCGTATGTCCAGTGTACTTTTTCCACAGGTTTCTAAAATACATATAGTAGCACCTGTCCTAAGCGGCCATTCCTTTATTGAACAAAGGAGTCATAAATGCAGGTGGTTGCTTAATGCAAGGCAAACGTAATGCAGTAAGTTCCTATAGCAATTTTCTGCATTACTTTTGACCTGCATTAAGCTACCACCTACCTTAGATGCAGGTCAAAATGCTACCACCTGCCTTACAGACCCATAATTAGACCTCATTTTGATGACTACTGAAGACAGATAATACTGTAATTCAGATTGGCACAATTCTGATAACCTTAAATGACACTGGCATAGAAGTAAAAAGTGAAGCCCCTGGTCAAACTTAACCTTACATTTGACTGACATAGAAGCAAACAGTGACGACCCTGGAGCAGTTAGATATGAGTCTGTATACTACGTATTGACCTCAGTTTGTCTGTCCGAATACTTACAGTAAATAGGATATAATAGTAACGTATTAAATCTCCTGTATACAGTAAGATGTTTAGGACTGTGGTATTGACAAACTGTGCATATATGTCTGTGTAACAATAAATAATCTATAACATAAGCACCAATGACACCGCTCACCTACAAAAAGAGTAAAATGTACATTATTTGAGATCAATATCAATATATTAAAGTATTCAATGTTATAAGGATTTTCTTTACCACATTTAATGTATCATATACACAGGTTATCATCATTTGCAAATAAACCGAGCGTATACGTAATTCTTAACTATTTACTCCATAAAAACGCATTTCTATGCCTTTGCAAACAGAGTAGACCCAGATCAGACGGTTCCTATAGGAGCCGTCTGATCAGTGTCTGCTCTGTTTGCTTATGATATTATATAGATATGATTCTACAGCTATGGCCAGAAGTTCCTGTGTGCTTGTGCTATTATAAAAAACTAATTAATATTCATGATGTTATTATATTTTACATTAATAATCAAGTAGGAGTAAATAGTTAACTGCATTCAGCGGCATGGGTGCAGATTACGAACGTGGACTATCAAATGCGTTCTGTTTAATCCGCTTACTACCCTAATTACCCTAAGTATTCGGACGAACATAAACAAATAGTGCAGACCACGATGAAACTGTTCCTGTTTGGCCAGGATCTGCACTATTTGCTACTATTTCAGCCTAATCTAAAGTTATCAAAATTGTGCCAATTTGGATTATTCAGCTTGGTATAGAGGGGCAATTGAATGTCCCAATATGTAATTCTGAAGGGTGGTGATCCCCCGAAAGCAAAAATTGCAACACAAAAAGAGAAAATTGCAGACTCGGTTTTATTGTGTCTGTTCATGAGCAGTAATTGAAAGTGCAACACTGCTCACGCTCCCTAGCACCGGCTTAAGCGGTATTCAATTTTTAGAACAAGAAGTACTGAAATTCATGATCTCGAAGGATCAGAAGGTATAACAACACTGAGAATGAAGTACGGCGCGACGGTAATCAAGGTGTGTCATTGTGAGCTTTATTAATGTAGAACTCATATTTGCTGTTTCTGAAAAGGTCTTGACTCATATTTGCTGTTTCTGAAACCGTCTGGACTCATAAACTTATGCTGTTTCCAAAAAGGTCTGGAACACATAGATGGTATACATGTATACTATTGTATTAAACACTAAGTGTACCTGACATCCCATCTCCACTGGTTTGTAAAGCTTAACCTACATGATAGCAACTAGTGTAGACACTGAACAAACTGCTATTCTAGGAGCAGTTTGATCTGGATCTGTACTATTTGTCTAATGCTGTCTGTCCGACTATTTATGATTATTATTGTAAAATGTACATACACTCTAGATCAATGGGAAAAATCGATTATTAGATGGGTTATCTGAAATTCTAGTAAAACGAAATTCCTTAACGAACGAATATGATGCCATTGAAATATTTCAGATAAGACTTCAGAACTTCGATTTCTTAGTTATACGACGCTCAGTAATCCATTTTAGATAAACTTAATACAATTATTTTCACAGTACGTATTGACATTACTAATTGTGTAGATTTGTGTTTTCTCGTTTTAGCCCTAACCCTTCGCATGCTAAACGCGTCTTAAATGGCATCTGCAAAACGGGTTTGAGCCAAATGAATCACCGAGAAACTCAACGTATCAGCAGAGTAAGCAATGCGCACACATTTTCTTATTGGCTACAATGTAGAACATACCTGCACAGTAAGACCCATATAAATCGACCAAAAATAAAAGATCTAATACTGAGTCGTAGATGCAAGTGGTAGTTTAATACAAAACGAAACGTATATGCAAATCTCCAATATTGGCATAAATACTGAAATAAGAAGCTAATTTAGAACAACAGTTCAATAACACATTTTATCACGTAACACATTATGGCTAAGTCTTATTGCCATAGAATGTATATGGCACACGCTTATTTAAACCCTTATTACCATATATACAAATTATATATATTTATATGACACACGTCCACTTTTTTAACCCTGTTTACCATAGTATTATACGACACATGGTTACTTAAACCTGTTTACCACAGTATGTATATGACACACGTCCACTTTAACCCTGTTTACCACATTATATATATGACACACGTCCTCTTTAGCCTCGTATGTATATTGCATACGTTTTCTTTAATTCTGTTTACCCCAGTATGTATATGACACACGTCCACTTTAACCCTGTTTACCACAGTATGTATATGACACACATCCACTTTAACCCTGTTTACCACAGTATGTATATGACACACGTCCACTTTAACCCTGTTTACCACAGTATGTATATGACACACATCCACTTTAACCCTGTTTACCCCAGTATGTATATGACACACGTCCACTTTAACCCTGTTTACCACAGTATGTATATGACACGCTCACCTTAACCGTTTACTCCATACATACGCATTTTAACGCCTTTACAAACAGGTCTGAGTGGACCTAGATCAGACGGCTCCTGTAGGTGGCTTATGGAATTATACAGCTTTGTTTTTACAAGTTCACCAGGACAAACACCTTTCTTGTTGTTGTGCCATTATGAATACTATTAAGATAATAAACAAACTTTACTTGTTTACATAAATATTCGCGAGTAAAGGGTTGAACAAAATACCATAAGTGAATTTAATAATCACTAGTCTGAACAGTGGTGTTCTTAAATTTGCACTATTTTTATATTATACTGAACTGCGCAGACTAGTGTATTCGATTAGTATAGTTTGTAAATATTCTGTTTAACCAAGAGGTGTCTAGATGGAGAAATACCTAGACTGCTTCTGAATTTGTTCTAAACTTGTTAACTGACTGCTTTACTATTGCTTGATTTTTTAGAAAAGAAATGTCTGTTTCAACCGCAGACACAAAAACCATACAACCTAGAGCACTATTTATAGATCGAGAAACCCGGAAGAGGCGATTCATATCTAAATTGCTTTTCTGTGAGAAACCTTCAGAAATCTCGGCTTACATTAATGTACAGCGTTATGTTTACCAAACATTTGATCAATACATCAAGTTTATGTAACAGCTCATAAATAACTGAAATACATACACAATGCCTCATATATATTCTACTTTAAGAGCGTGACAATTGTTTTTGTAGTCTTAACCCATTTATGGGACATAGACAAACAGTTTAGACTCTGATCAGACGCCGCATTATGCGGTGTCTGATCAGAGTCTACACTGTTTGCTGATAGGAATTTCAATATAAAACAAACCGAAATTGAAAAATTAGGCCAGGCATCCCTTAGACCAAAAATGGACTAATCCAATATATAAACATGGAAGAATCCACTGGGCGCAAATGGGTTAACATACATAATATTAACTTGGAATGTTTATTACCATTTAGATCAATAGAATCAGAAACAGAACTCAGCATTACGTGTCTGCACTTGCACTGAAACAATACAATGATAATAGAGTAAAGTCTCGTTAATAAAACCACTCAAGAGAGGTACAGTAAGACCCCTCTAAACCGGAATTCTAGTAGAGTAAAATTTAGATACTTTTAGCCATATGACAGGGTAAACGTCAGGCAGAAAACTCAGCTGGGATTTTCTGTATGGATTTCACCCTGCATTAAACTGCCACCTGTTTTAAAGGCCGATATTGAATCGAATGTGGGCATTAGGTTCAAAGGGTTTTAATGTTGAATTCGGAGGGGTTGGTGTAAAGAACAGACAGTAGCTAAATGCACGACAAAAGTTATGTAGAAAGCTCTTGCATGAGCTTTCTGCATTACTTTTGGCATGCATTGAACAACCACCTGCTTTTACAGACTCCTGTTTTAATAATGGTCACATAATTAGCGAGAGTTTACTTTACCTAAGGGTATACTAACTTCAAGAGACCATACACATTACTTCGAGATAACAGAAGTCGAGTCATCCGATTACTAATCTGGACAAGTTTACAGCTTAATGCAGGTCGAAAGTAACATTTCTGTATTGTAAATTTTAGAAGGATCGAATTTTTACTTCGAGTTATTCGAGATCGAGAGTTCGAGGTTCAACTGTAAGTCGTATTGTATAAGTTGTGCAAAAGAAAGAAAATGGTACGAATATAAAAATAAATGCGATTATTGATAGTACTATATTGCTCTCAAGTAATCTTCGTCTGCCAAATATCGTCTACTGAAATTCACAGTGGACTCGTTTTTTTCATTAAAACGTAAGTAGTGTGTTAAACCGTTTGATTCCTGATGAAACGCCGAGTTACTTGGTGTCTCATTTGGATCCAAACTGTTTACAAAGGTAATCCCCCACTGATCCATTGCAGCAAGTCCTGTGAGTTCCTTACCGCCGGACGTGGTCGAGTGGTTAACGCCTTCGACTACTACCAGTGGTCCCGGTTTCAACCCCCCGCCGGACCAATTCCTTCGGATGAGACGAGGACCGAAGTATCAATGCTTTACACTGTTTATCTAAAAGAACCACAGAAACTCTATCGATAAAAAGAGTAGGGCATCGCACCCGGGTTTCTCTGCACCCGTCCCCTCTCTGGGCAGTTGGCATAGTTGGCAGAAGTAGATATTAGTCAGCACAACCAATCAACCTTTCCGTAAACTTCGGTGGAGAAAGAGCAAGATGTGTATTTTCATTTATTTTGTACTCCTTGTTTATAATAATTTACAAGCAAGAATATATGATTTATATGGTCACTCGTTATATTGACTAGCATTATTCACGTTTTTGATATTCAGTATAATACACCAGCCAATATATTGCATAGGTACTGTAAAGTTATCATATGCTGAAGGGGTGACTATCCCAGTTTATTAACCTGTCCATTGAGATTTGGACTGAGGCCGAAGTCTAATTATTGCTTATTAATTATGATGGTTCTTATCATATTGAATGTCAATAATACGCTATATTTATAACATCACGTCAGTGTTTACAAATGAGGTCAATATAAAACGAGTATATGCTGGGGATATGGCACTGCTAAAATGCACAGAACACTGTTGTAGTGTTTTTGGAACCCTGTCAGTGATTCGGATGGCCTGCTAAGGAAGATGCCATTATAACAATCGGTTTACTACGATATTCCGACATCTAGCAGATAACCATAATCGCATTCAACACAATATAAACACAATTTCACGCCTCAGATCAGACTATCTGTTGTATTTGCTTATGAAATAAAAACGGATCTGACAACCTTACAATCTAAGGTAAAACATTCTTTGTTCATGTACTATGTCATTATTTCTAAACAGGGTCCATGCTTATAAAACTTTTAGTTGAGTCTGAGTACGTTCTCAAGCTTTTGATTGGTCAGATTTGAGCCTCAGACTCAAATCTGATCAATCAAAAGCTTGGGAACTCAAATCTGACCAATCAAAAGCTTGAGAACGAAACTCAGACTCAACTAAAAGCTTTATAAGCATGGACCCTGGTAATGTTTTTCTGAAAACTATAAAATATATATATAACTTTTCGAAACATAAACAAACAAAACGTCTTGATGAATATGCACTTTTACACTTATCCAACTAACCGCGAACTGACTTGCATTTGCAAACAGTTTAGACCCAAATGAGATGCCGAGGAGATGCCTAAACTGTTTGACACTCAGACAGCAGTACAACAGTTTGAACAAATCGGAAGTAAGTAAAGTGGTCCCGGATCAGAATTTGTGCAGATAGTGTTTACAGCAGGATAAGAGTTGAAATTTTCTCATGATATTTATAATCAACCTATATAACAGACAGCATACTCAGTTGAGTGCACTTATATCTTTTTAATCATTCTCATGCTCTGTGTGACCTGAGTGCCATTTCCTAGGATCCAGATCAGATGAAGGGTAACTCGACGGCTCATCTGGATCCAAACTGTTTGACACTCGGTCAGTAGTTTCTCAAAGGAATTCAGTAAATCGTTTTTCAGCAGGACAATGATTAACCCTTCGCTTGCTATTCACGTCAATATACCTACCTGTAAATAGTGAGGACCCAGATGAGACAGCTCCTGCAGGAGCTTCTCATCAGGGTCTACACTATTTTTAAGTTGATTGTGCAACCAGTGCACTCCACAGCAGTGATTGCACAGCGAAATACTTGTACATAGTGAAGAAATATGTAATTATACAACAGGGCATGGGTAAAGAAGGAGAAACGTATTTTAAAATTCAGCAAGCGAAGGGTTAATATCAATCACCTGTTGCAGACATTTAGTTTATAAGTGTACCCGGAACAACTACATCGTGTTTGAGTGAGTATCTGGTTAGAGGCAAGAAACCGATCAATATTGGATAATAAAAATATGATCACTAATTCCACAATTACAGTAAACAAGGAAACACTCAAGAAAATAGAATCTTTGCTACAACATATCCGACTTGAAAAATCCGACCCCGCGTGGAATGTATTAAATGATACACACCCTAATTGCTACTCTTCAAAATAATTTTGTATAAAGGGAGTTGCTAGCCGTGACCTGATACGCACTTGCAAACAGCTTGGATCCAGATTAACTCGGCGTCTCATCAGGGTCCAACCTGTTTGGCACTCGTTCACTATTTTCTTAAACCATGGTCGAATCGGATGCCGTAAAAAATGAACAAGATCCAAATTTGAGCGGCGGACATTATTTTGACACATCGGAATAAGGGTAAGGAACAATGACCAAAAACAAAGACACCGAGCCGGTATATAAAGGATAAGATTGAAGTGATTGGAGTGTCTATGTTAAGTATTATTAGAAAACAGAACTGCAACGCAGGTTGGTTATACTTTGATCAGTTGTGAAGTATTTTAGAGGGATTCACATGAAAACATAACTGCGTGTTTCGTTTACGAGTCTCAGGTTCTTATCTTCTTATTCCTAAGATTATAAATTGTCTTTTTAAACATTTCCTCACTTGATATCATAAAAGGACAATGTCAAACGGTCTGTGATTTCGTGCACTGTTCATGAATGGATATTTTTGTTTTTATTGGCAATTGACAAAGTACAGACTTCCGTTTGAGCCATCGTCATCTTGACCTACCTTGTGTAGCAAATATCAAAACTGAATGGTTATCCGATATACGAACTATGTATATATTGACTAATTGTAGTCAGTTATTCTTCCCGAACTTGTTGTCTTTAACCCTTTCCCTCATAAAGTGCTTTTTCGCGCAATTACAATCAGGATAGACCCGGAGCAGACATAGTCTGTTCTGGGTCTGTCCTAATTGCTTACGAAATAATAATTATACTGATTTTACAGTCTCTACCAATACCGAATACTCGATCGTGTGCACACGCCGTCCTGTGACATCAGTCAGTAAATATCCATTGTGCTTTTTTTTACCTTCATTCCTATTAAACAGGGAAGGGGTTAAACATTTACATTTTAGCTGTTTTTAACTGTATAACACACTTTATTCTTTCGCTGCCCAATTTGTTATATATAAATCAGTCGTCTGCTACAATTTTCATTTGTTTACATACTAACACCCAGTCTGGATCCTGGTGAATGCCGAGTTGCACGCGTCTCCTCTGTTCGCATGGAGGATCACAGATGCTAACTCTCTCGCTGCCATATACGAACCCATGGTAACAGTTGCAAACAGTTTGCGTCCAGACAGAATGTCGGCTGCCTCGACGTCTTATCAGGATCCAGACTGCCAGAATACTTACCTTATTTGGCAGCGAAATGTGGAGTCACCATTCAATGAATATATTGGCTTTCCCCCTATTTCGATTTCTCTATCTCCTTCCTTACTTAGATGCTTTCTTTCTTTTCTATCTTTCTTTCTTCTTTTCTTTCGTTCTTTCTTCCAGTGTTTAACCAAATACATGTATATCGAGTAGTTTATGTCTCCAACCACCCTTAACCTTATTAATAACATTATTAATTATCATGATTGTACTTTGTCATAGTGTATGATTATTGTGTGTATTGCATTTCCTCTTGTTGCACTTCGGTGCCTGAGATGTAATAAAGTTCAGTTCAGTTCAGTTCAGTTCAACAACATGGGGTTAGTGTTAAATATTACACGCTAATACATCATTCGCGATACGCCACGTATGTTGTACATATGTAGTATAAAACTTGAATCATGCAATAGTTTCGTCTTTACACCAATGAAGTTGAGTAAAGAAAACAGCTCTGGTGTCTTTATTTCGTGGATTTATTCTAAATTTTTAAAATATTTCTTTCAGACGTACCATTGTGGTTAGTAACTACACCTCTGTGCCTTTTCTCGGTTAGTCCACATGATTAGTAACTGATAGCTATTAATGACATCATTGATACCAATTAGATTTTTTCTATACCGGCACATGTACACATTGACTTTTAACCATGGCAGAAACCAAATAATCAGTTCTATATAATTCAATAGGCAAACATAAACCACTGATCAGAAGACTCCTATAGGATCCATCTGATGTTTTGTCTACCCTGTTTGCAAATGCGTTAAAAGGCGTGTCAATGGAGTAAAGGGTTAAACAATACCCCACGAAGACCGTCCCAAGTATTCTACAAGTTGCGTTACGTGATACTGATGTTGTCTAGTCGTACGTATTGCAAGGCCCGGTTATTACAAAACCAACACTCCCCTTGGAATATTATTGTTGAATAAGTTTCAAAGCGTTAAACGCATCCAGTCGCTTTTAGCAATACACACGGGACTGCATGGTGTCTACAATCCTGTTACAATTGATACTAAAGCAATTCCCTACATCACCTTGCTCTAGTGCTCAATTAATTCACATCTGAAGCAACGATTCGGCAATCACGATGCATCAAATGATCCTAAGACATGCAAAAACTACTCAACATTGTACAGAAACTACCAAAGAGAAAACACAATTTATCGAAGTCATTGTGGACCAATTTCGATGCAAATTTTTCGCAGTGCATGCCTAAATTATAGATCACTGCTTACCAATCGTTAAAAAATACAGTAAAACCTCTGTAAACCGGAATTATAGAAGAGGAGAATTTAGAATGCAGGATGAGAGTCATGCAGAAAGCTCCTAGAGGAGCTTTCTGCATGACTTTCACCCTGCATGAAGCTGCCACCTGTCTCCAAGACCGATATTTATTATACCGATATTTAACGTCCGGTTTAGAGGGTTTTACTGTAATATAACGTCAGATATTGGTATAAGCAGTTCAACCGTGTTCAATGAGACGGTTGATCTTGGGCCTTCTTTTAATTATAGTAGAGTCTCTTAAACCCTTTACTCCATGAACATTCGTGTAAGAAATAAGGACGTTATGAATATTAATTACTTTGAATATCATTCATATAACGATATATGAACACAGGACACTTTGGCCGTAGAAGAAACTATAGAGACATGTCTATATTATTTCATAAGCAAACAGAGTAGACCCAGATCAGACAGTTCCTATATGTATGTCATAAGTCAGTCTAATTGTTAACCTCACCACAACAACTAGTATAACTGTCGATCACCGAGAATGATGAATTATGCGTCTGCACACAGACGGTCTTCATTGAAATAAACGAGATGATTACTACACTCGCGGTCTCACAGCGTGACCAAGCATTCAATTTTGGGATTACATTATTGTTGTTTTATATAGGGTCAAGTTTATAGTTGATAATATAAGTCAGGTACAAGTTAACGGTTCGAAAGTTTATTTTAACCCTTTCCCTGTTCTATACTTATTCCAATGCCAATACCTACTGAATATTTATGGACAAAATAATTATAATGGAATATGGAAGGTAGAACATTGTAGCGATTTTAGAAACTACAGAAACATATCTATCAAATTCCATAAGTAAACATACCAGATCCTGATCAGTCGTCTCCTATAGGAGCCGTCTGATCTGGGTCTACTCTGTTTGCAGATGCGTGAAAACACGTTTATATGAAGGAAAGGGTTAACATGGAATGATCCATCGCTGTTTAACGATAGAAGTCATACAGTATGAATTGCAAGAGGATTTTGAATGACAATTAATACAAACAATGGTCAGAGGGTTCACATATCTGGGCCTACACTGTTTGCAAATGCCGGTGCTGTATGTGTCTAAAACAGACAGTTTGTAACCGCCTGAAATATATGATTTGAAATGCAAAATATAAATATCAGTGATTTAACATGAACCAATATGATAAGTATGTTCATGGGTGGCATCACTGGCAAATCCTGCCCTGTTTGTACAGTTAAAACTCTCTTACCGGACCTCTTGTAGATAAGATTTTAGATACTTTTAGTCAGGTGGGTGCTTTAATGCAGGGTGAAAGTCATGCGGAAAGCTCATAGAGGAGATTTCTGCATGATTTTCACCCTGCAAAAAGATGCCACCTGTCTCCAAGACCGATATTCATACTAACTTGAACTTTCGGTTTAGAGTGGTTTAGAGTTTTAGAGTACTAATTGAAATTGTCTCAATGGGACATTATAATAAATTTAAACCCTATTAGATTTGGCGGAGAAATATGGAAACCATTTATTTTTCAATCTCGTGATTTTCCTCTTATCTTGGTCTCTGAGTCTCATAAATAAGTACCCATTTAGATATGAAACAAACTTTCTGCAGACAGGATATTTATTTACTTAGCACAAATTAGATTATGTTACTGTATCTTTATTGTGAAAGCTATTAACCCATAGTGTTTGAGATAAAAACAATACATTTAACAGTACACACAGGAGACCAATTTTCCTTCTTTCTTTTCCTTTTTGAATTAATCTTGTAAATATTCTGTAAATAGACAACCAGTTTCCATTAACATACTTAGCCTAGCCCTACAGATACGCATTTGCCAACAGAGTAGACCCAGATGAGACAAACATGCAGGAACCGTCTGACCAGAGTCTGCTCTGTTTGCTTATGGATTAATATAAATGTGGTCCTTTGGTTTTTGCCCTGATCATATATTATTTTGTTCATATGTATCCATTAAGATAAAATAATAAGCTAATTAATATTCATCATGTCTTTAATTATACATAAATATTCATTGCTCCTTTATGAGTCTTCTGATATGAGTCTTAACTGTTTGCAAATGGCAGTACACTTGTTGTTTCACATCATTGTTAATTTTATTAACAATCTACAGTTTATCAAAATTTAAATAATTTGGTATTTCCACTGGTCAACAAATAAAACAATGAATAGTCACCATGTTTATGTTCTCGTAAGGTTATAGTTTCATCTTACCATCATGTAATTCATATTAAATTATATTTATGCTTTTGATAATAAACTTTAATACCAACTCACATCTGTTTCATCCGAACCTTATATCTTTACCGCATAATTGTTTAACACATTAACAGCCGTGAGCCTATACATGGGATATAAGCAAACATTGTAGACTCAGATCAGAGAGTTCCTAGGTGAGTTCTCTAATCAGGATCTGCACTGTTTGTTATACCAATAAATGTCAAAGGGCGTATTTTGTACGCACCACTCTGTTTTATAATTTTGTAGGACCACTCTGTTTTTGTATTTTGTAGGGACCACTCTGTTTTTGTATTTTGTAGGGACCACTCTGTTGTTGTATTTTGTAGGACCACTCTGTTTTTTGTATTTTGTAGGACCATTCTGTTTTTGTTTTTGTAGGACCACTCTGTAATGGAACATGGATGGATCTTAACCCTTCTCTTGCAGTTCACGTTAATATACCTGCTTGCAGTTCACGTTAATATACCTGCCTGTAAATAGTGAAGACCCGGACGAGACAGTTGATTGTGCAACCAGTACTCTCCACAGCAGTGATTGCACAGAGAAATATTTGTAGACAGTGAAAATATATGTAATTATACAACAGAACATGGGTACAGAAGGAGAAATGTATTTTAAAATTCAGCAGGAGAAGAGTTAAATTTCAGTTTGGATGAGGGTACCTAATGCAATATGGAAGTTAAAGGGTTAAAACAAACACGCGAAAGCTGGTTATATGTAAGATAAGGCAAGGTAAGGGTAAAGCTCGAGATACAGTAGAACCTGTCCTAAGCGGTCATTCATTTATTGAAAGTAGGAGTCTTAAAAAGATGGTGGTTGCTTAATGCAGAACAAAAGTTCCTTTAGGAGATTTCTGCATTACTATTGCCCTACATTAATCAATCACCTGTCATATAGACCCTTAATCAGACATATTTTGATTACCGCTTAAGACAGGTTCAACTGTAGGCATATTCTATCAAATTACTTCAATATCTAGTATGTACTAACATAAGATCCGCGCGAGCATGGACTAAACTATTAACTATCGGATTGAAGCTGTTGATCTTCATTTGAACACTGGATTATACATGTATAATATGCATAACCATTTTGTCTATATATACGTGAACATAGTTCATTAAGATCCTCTTGAAAACAGGGTAGATCCATATCTTCTGCAGGAATAGTCTGATAATGGTCTACCCCGTTTGTCAATAAAAGTTTCAATGGGGAGTTCCGACCATCGTTTGATAAATATTTTGCCTCGCCTGAACGTTTTGAAACACAGCCCTTAAAAATGCACCTGTAGGCTATCATGTCTTGAAATTTATTCAATTAGGACACCTTTTCTTTTTATAAAAATTGTCAACTTTAGTAAGGTACCATAATAGACTCCTAAGAAATAGAGAACTAAAATGTGAATTATTTGAAACAATAATGATAAAAAAAATCTAACAAAAAATAAAGTATTAGCTCTTATGCAAATAATAAAAATGCGTTAAAAAGACCCTGTACCTATTTGTACTTTTCATTCCCTGTTGGGAAACAATTTTGTCACTCGGTCTTAGTTACAAATAACCTACTGAAGGGTAATGCATTTTCAAGAACATAATTTATGTTTCAAACAACAAACTTTAAAAGGCAACAAACAAATGCGTGTGAAAAGTAACCTAGCGATTGCAATTAATGGTCGAAACGACATGGGTCGACTTCAATAAGCGTATTTGGATCGTATCTCAGTCATTGCTACCTTATGAACTACGCGTGGATTTCACGTGACGCGATAAAATAGAGAAACAAAGTAAATGGAAAAAAGACAAAATTCGATCATGACTGCTAGAAACGACACTTATAACTTATAACGTTTACATATCAATGTTAATCAGCTGATTATGTCCTTTGCTAGTATAAGTGATTTTGCAAACTAAAAATAGATTTCCTATTTATAGTTTATGTAGCTTTATTTTGATAAAGAACGCTATGCTGTTATTGGGTTTAAAAGGCAAATTTACTGATGCCGATATAGATATACCAACTAGCGTTAGCAATCTTATCTTCGCAACATTTCTGGTATTCATAACAAATTCGACACAAAATCGAGTCCACCTGTTTAGTAATATAAATGTGTATTATGTCGTCGTTTTACTATTGTATATATTTTTTTTCCAATATAGTAGACGAATGAATCTGCCGCATATTCAAATTAACTCAGTTCCAATAGTATATACACTTTTAGAGCAATGCATTATGCACGTACATATACACTGTTAAGACATATACACTGCACTCGATAAACAAACTGCAATAGAACATGTCTTAAGCGGCCATTTCTTTATTGAACATAAGAGTCTTAAACACACGTGATTGCTTGCTTAATGCACGGAAAAAGTAAGAAGAAAGCTCCCCTACAGGAGAGTTTTCTGAATTACTTTTGCCATGCATTAAGCAACCACTTGTCTTACAGACTCACAATTATGCATCTTTTTGATGGACGCTTAAGACAGGTTCGGCTGTAAACAGTTTCCTGTCTCGCTGCACGAAACCGTCCGTCACGCAAATATGCAATTATCTCAAAGACAGATCACAGGAAGAAGTTCCGGGCACATCAGAGAGAAAAGTAAGAAAATAGCATGTTACAATCCGGCATTTTCCAAATGTTTGATATTATATTCGAGACAAAAGTTGCAATGTAGTTGCTTGCCGGTATTTCTAACAAAATAAGTAATATATAACAATGAATAGTCAAAATATTGTTTTAGTTATATAATTGTATAGGATACGAGTATATACAATCAACTCTCTATAATGCCACGTGATAACCCTGGATTAACGTTATCTAGTTATTATATGTTTTAGGGCTTGCAAACTTGTTGACTCTCAGTTTAAACATAATTAATTTCGGGTTTTGATATAGCCCTACACATCGATTAAGGACAGTCAGTCTGAGTGTTTTTCTCTGGGTTTTTTTTATATTTAGAACCTTAATATACTATCAAGAAAAACCTCGAAAACAATTTCAATCTTTAATAACACCTAGTCCTTGTTCGACATACATGAGCACCTTCAATTGTATTTAACTTTGGTTGTACATACATTTAAGTTTTCAAAACATGTACATGTAACAATTAAATAACATATATCATACATGTCCCTGCCAAATAGGATTATGTATATGTTTAAGACGTTTGAATAACGCATTTGAGACTTAGCAAGCACTCTATTCCGAGAAAGTCGCCGGCTCTCTCACGTCTCGTAAAACCAAACTCATTGTACATTTGTTACAAAACCTTTGCAGAGGTCTTAAATCATCTCGTCTATGATGTCAGCGCGCTCGTTACGACTTGTGCGTTTGACCTCCACTGTCATATAAAGCTGTTTAGGGTCCTCATCCGCCCTAATGATCCTGACCTCTTCTAAATCTCCGTAAAGGATTGTAGACGGATACTAGATAAAGTCCTTCATAATAAGATTTCCCACTACCGCAAAATGCAATAGCATAAATGGATATATCTAGTAAGTGAATAATTCATATCTAGGAAATTAATCATCCCTTATATATGCCTTTCTATGCGTTTCAAAACACATTAGACTCAGATCAGACGGCTCCTGTATGATATAAAATACGCATGATTCTACAGTTTCGGCAATGACTGAAATTTCCTGTGTCCATGTGCCATTATAACAATTAATTGAACTAGAAAACCGACTCAGTCAGAGGGGGCCAGGGTAATTTGATTCAATCTAAAAAAAACTATAGGCGTCTTCCTCATATTTTCAGCTAAAAAGTTTTTATTTGATTCTTAAAAAGGCGTTTTTAACATTTATAAACTACACTAGGACCTTAAAGTACTTACTAACTTTTTTTTAAAATAAATGCTGAAAATTGTTAAAAATATAGATTTAATAAATTTTTAATATGAAGGTCCAATTGCAAGGAAGGAAACGAACGACAATTGCTGGAAACACCTTAATATTGGGTTACTCAAACGACCTGTTTCCAATCTGCCAGTCGCTGCCCAGCGTTCAACGTTTTATATGATGACGATCAAATCTTATCCACTCGTGATCATATACATATCTTAATAGTGTTTGTTTTAAATATTTTATATGCATTGATATATTTAATTTTGTAATGTAATTCATCCATTGAAACGCTTTTGAGCACTACATAAATGCGATATAATCATAATAAATAAAATTATGTTTAAAAGAATACGATTTTTGTCACGGTGCTGTTCGTCTGACTGTGTGTTTGTATGTGGTGTTTCTTGCATGCCTCGTATGTTTACTTTTACAGGCAATATCTGCTGTCAGAAACATTAACTGATGGCGATCTGATACCATCCTAATTGCAAATACTTAAATATATGTGACTGGAACTTCTTGAAGTTCGTTGTATGATGAACTCGGTACTGTTAACATGATTTCTTCGGTGATCTTGATCTTCAGAAAATGTATAAGCATCTTTGAATATTCTCTTCAATCTACTACCAATGTTCTACAGAAAACAATGAATTGGTGCAATTTGGCACTGTTTATCCACATTCCACAATATCAGCAACAATCTGCATCTCTACAATAGCAGCAGTTTGCATACCACAAGAATCAAATCCTGAAATGCAAAAGAAACAAGAAAATTGCAAATGCGTGTATTAAAGTAGATAACTACGTAATGGAAGGTGGTGGAATTATAGCCCCCAACACGATGTACTACCGTATGTCCTGCTCTATTACTAGTATATCAAGTTTTACTATTTTACAATCTTAATCCAACAAATAAGTGATTGTTATTTTTGTACACTTTTAAGCTAACAATTACCGGTAAGTGATTGTTATTTTTGTGGCAAATACATATCGTGCATAGTCTCAGTTTGTATATTTAGCTAATCCGTTTTCTATGTATGTTTCTTGTATTTGTTGTAGAATAGTCGGAGAGGGGATATGTTTATTTACACTGTCTTTTAGTGTGGGGATGTAATAAGTGTACGATTTAAACTCCGCCAGTGACGCTTGTCACTGACCGTTTTAAGGCGGAACTCCCTAATGTTTTTTATTATGTCTTTGTGCGTTCTCTTTGTCTTTTGATAGATAGCATATACATTTGCTGTTCTTTTTGTCGTGTTGCTGTTCGGATGACTGTGTGTTTTGTATGTGGTGTTTCCTGCAATGACACATATGTTTACATTTATAATAGAATACATATAAATGATTAACTCCATATGCTTTGTCTCAGTCATATATTCAATGACCGAATCTATTTATTTCGCCGTTCGTGATTTTGTCAAACAATATAATGTATTTACAGTGAGTCATCCAGTGTATTCTATTGTATGCAGTAATAAACCTATAAAGTGAACATCAAACAGAAGCCCAATTCTGGATCTTAAGAGCAGGTTGTAGCGTATAACAGGACTAAAGTTACGCAGGAAACTCGTGTGAAAGCTTTCTCAATTACTTTTTTCCTGCGTAAACCCTGTCCATGTTGAATATTCATGTAACAATTCTCGCGACTATCTATTAGCTACACTTTTATATTGCCATACGAACACATGTCATTTAGAATTTGATCTAATCTGGAATCAGTGTCGTAATTCTGTCAACGTGTAGTCTTGGTATCAATCTACTACAGCCCCACTACTGATATACAATCAATACGCATTACAGTAGAATATGTTTAAAGCTGTCATTTATTAATTGATCATAGGGGTGTATAAATCACGTTAGTATGGTAAAAGTGTTACATAAAGCTCACCTGTAAAAGAAATCCATAGTTTGAGAAAAGGAACACTTTAGAATTGTAGTTTCCTCCATACAATAAATAATTGCAATACACCGTCGTCTGTAAATTTTGTCGTCTGCTGAGTTTTTATTTATTTAAATATTCGTCTTTTTTGTTTCAGAAACTTCATCCTGTATCACCAAAAAGTGGGGATCCTGATGAGACGCCAAGTTACTCAGTGTCTCATCTGGATCCAAACCGTTGGCATAGGTAATAACAGATACGATATTGGCAACGAAAGAGTTGAATGAATAAATTAGATAATTGTAATCGTATGCTTGTATGAATTCTGTCCTTTAACCTTTTCTCCCCTTCGGGTAAAAATGACGTCATCAGTAGTTATTAACTAATATATGTACACGTAGATTTTGAAACTGGTAGAAACTATGGCGTCAAATCTATTACAATTTGATAAGCACACAGAGTAGATCCTGATCAGACGGCTCCTACAGGAGCCGTCTGATATCGGTCTACTCTGTTTGCTACCGTCTTTTGTTTTTAATTTATGTAAACGACATGCCGGGTGCTGTATCAAACACGATTTTATTGTATGCAGATGACTCAGGTATTTTAGTATCTGGCAAAAGTATTTCCCAAATTGAAAGTTGTCTGTCTGAAGATCTGGATGAAGTTAGCAAATGGTTAATTGATAATAAACTTTCTCTTCATCTAGGTAAGACTGAGTCAATCCTGTTCGGTTCTAGGCCTAAATTAAGAAATCAGCCACATTTAGATATACTTTGTAATGGTCAACATATTATGTCTTCTACCTCTGTTAAATATCTGTGTGCTATTTTAGACCAATTCTTATCTTGTGAGGCAATCGCAAGATCGGTTATTACTAAAGCAAACAGCAGGCTGAAGTTTTTGTACAGAAAAGGCCAATTTTTAAATTTTCATACAAGGAAACTTTTGGTTTTAGCACTTATTCAATGTCACTTTGATTACTCTTGTTGTTTTTGGTACCCTGCTCTTACTCAAGATTTGAAAAATAGACTGCAATCAACTCAAAATAAATTAATCCGCTTTGTTTTAAATTTAGACGCCAGAAAACACTTAGGCACATATCATTTTAAATACCTCAACTGGTTGCCAGTATCCAAAAGAGTTAATCAAATCACTCTTTCTCATGCTTTTAATATTTCTAAGGGCACTGCTCCTGTATATCTTAGTGACTGTTTTGTTCCTTTAAGCTCTGTACATAATCGCTGTACAAGATCAAACATGTCAGCTGTTCGTGCTCACGAAGATTCGTTTTCTTTCACTTTTACAGATAACAGACGTTACGCCATTCCTAGAGTTAACAGTTTTGGTCAGAAATCATTTCTTTTCAGATGTGTTCACTTGTGGAATGGCCTTCCTCAGACTTTAAGACAAAGCAAATCTTCTAGTCAATTTAAATTTGATGTTAAAAAGTTTTTGATAGATAAACAATAAATTATACAACAATTTTCTTTAAAATGATGGCTCTTCTGTATTCATTGCATTTTCTTGAATATCAGGGCTTAGTTTTATTAATTACTGTTTTATCTTTGTTAATTTGATAGGTTTGTTTCAATTTATTCTTTAATATAACTCTTATGAATTGTTCTGATACTCTGCGGTGTTAATCTGTAAGCATGGTCATCGACATTCTATAACCGACATATTTTGAAATTAACAGTGTTAATAGGGATATTTCTGTGATACTTATATTTTAAGATAATACCTGTGATAGTTATTGATAACGACACCGTGACTCTCTGTGTCTTGCCACTAGAAGCAAGGAACACAATGGAAATAAGGAAAATATTTTCCTTTTTTGTGTAATCCTTGGTTTCTAGTGCGCATTACATGGCTTTTTATAAGTTGTCTTAGTTATGTTTTGCCATGTCATGTACACTTTTTACCGAAATCTATCTATCTATCTATCTATGCGTGAAAAAGCGTTTATATTAAAGAAAGGATTAAAATAACAGGAAGGATAAGTGATCTTGAGGAATCAGGAATTAGCTGATTCATGTACACGTACATTGTGTTGGTATTGGTAGAAACTATGGAGTCAGATCTACTTAAATTTGATAAGCAAACACAGCAGATCCTGATCAGACGGCTCTTAAAGGATCCGTCTGATCTGAGTCTACTCTTTTTGCAAATGCGTGAAAAAGCGTTTATATGAAATAAAAATATTAAATAACAGGATGGATAAGTGATTTTCAGGAATCGAAATTCATAATCCTGACGATTAACAAAGTTCATATTTAGAGTGAGCCTATTTTGAAAGTATGTAATTTTAACAAATGTTATATTGGCTCTGTTGATCTATCGGACGCCTATTATTCCATACCTATATGCAGATCTGACAGAAAATATTTCAGGTTTATTTTTCAAGGACAAAATGGGGTTGGCCACGGCACCAAGAGTCTTCACAAAAATTTTCAAACCTGTTTTTGGAACTCTGAGAGCTCAGGGGTTTCACAGTGTGGCATATATAGATGATTCCTGTTTATTAGGACAGTCTTTCGATCAATGTCTAAATAACATTAATACAACAGTTAAATTAATGGATTCACTTGGACTCACCGTTCATTCCAACTCAAAGTATTACATTTGTAGGTTTCCAGATCTGTTCCATTTCAATGACAGTAAGACTCCCACTGGAAAAAATTAACAAAATTCTTCAAGACTGTCGCACCATTCTTTCAAAGAAATTTATAACCATAAGACAATTTTCAAAACTGATCGGAAAATTCGTAGTTGCTGAACCAGGGGTGGAGCATGCTCCTTTATTCTACAAACCATTAGAAAAGACCAAAACTACACAGTTGACCTTAAAACGGGGGAATTTCGATTCTTTCATGAAGGTGACTCCTGATATTTCTAAGCACATTTTGTGGTGGGTCGAAAATCTACCTTCAAGTAAGAAGGCTATATCTCATGGTAAACCCAGTCTGGTCATTAATTCTGATGCTTCACTTCTGGGTTATGGTGGCACAATTGTGAATGGTCAAGGGGAGGTCTGCAGTGGAGTTTGGTCATCGGACGAAAAACAACTGCACATTAACATTTTAGAGCTGAAAGCGTGTCAGTACGCCTCATTAGATTTTTGTAAAGACAGAAAGAACATTCATGTAAGGATTAACATGGACAACACTACTAGTTGTGCATATGTCAACAAATATGGGGGGAAAACCAAGATTTTGAATGACATTGCAAGAGACATATGGCAAAGACATATCACGACAGTCATTCATAACAAGATTCATGAGAGGTGTTTTCAATCAAAGACCAAGTTTGCCAAAATACAATGTAACTTGGGATGTGAATGTAGTTTTGAAATACTTAGAAACAATGGCATGCTCTTCGCTACTATGGTTGTCGGCAAAATTGTGTATGTTATTTTTATTGCTGACAGCCCAGAGGTGTCAAACTTTACATGTAGTTTGTGTCAATGATATTACATTTGAGGACGATAGATTGATTATTCATACACCTCATTTGCTCAAACAATCTAAGCCGGGTCATCATCTCTCGAGCATTGTGTTGAAGGCATATCCTAAGAAAAAACAACTTTGTATAGTACATATTCTGAAACAATACATTCGCCGAACAGAATGCTTGAGAGGTGATGTTCAACAATTGCTTGTATCAACTCAAAAGCCTCATAAGGCTGTATCTAAGGCAACTGTTTCCCGTTGGGTAAAGCTTGTCATGGTTAAGGCAGGCATAGACCCAAAGTTTGGGGCACATAGTACTCGGGCAGCGTCATCCTCAGCGGGGAAAATTATGGGGTACCAATTAATGTCATTGTAAATACTGCAGGATGGTCAAAATGCCAAAACTTTTGGAAAATTCTATGATAAATCACTGAATACTGTACCTTCTATCCAGTCTGTCTTGCAAAAATAAAATATGTATTGGATCATCAAAATGGTTATTCACATTTTCAAACTACTATTGTTCCTATGAAATGGAAAGTCAACTCTAAAATCTCCGTGTGAGGCCCCCAAGGGGTTATGCGGTTGATAAAATTGGAAAATTAAACGAAACTTACCTTGGGAAGTTGAAGTTTAATTGAGATTTTATCAACCGCAAACACCTTGGGGGCTCACACACCCACCCTCCCAGCCCAATTAACAACTGAAATATTGCCTTTCCATTCAATTCTGCGCAATCTTGTGGTTGTGCAGAAAAACTCTAAAGACTGATTTCGCATACATGATGAGCTACGTCATCTCTGTGTGAGCCCTCAAGGTGTTTGCGGTTGATAAAATCTCAATCAAACTTCAACTTCCCAAGGTAAGTTTCGTTTAATTTTCCAATTATTTAGCATAGCAGCTGGTGTGAAATATTATATCATACATTCAAATCTAATAGTTCACAGCTTTCTCACATGTCAATTAAACTTGTCAGATAGCCCTTTCATTCAATAATCGCTGCTAAGGCTCATATGAAGCTGTATGCGTGCAAAACAACAACAACAACGACAATAATTACGAATTGATCAATTGTATAATACTTTGGGTGACAAGATAATCCTATGTGGGGAGAATAGTTTAGATGACCAAATGTTAAACATTTTATTAGCTAAGATGTTATCATGACAGAACACAAAAAAATACCCCAAACCGAAATGTATATATAGGGCTGATACCTTTAGCTGTTTACTGTTTTAATATTCACAATATATTCGCGATATGTGTATGCTGTTACAAGATGCCAAACATGTAGGTCGACGAAGATGATTTATTCATGACAAATGATAGTTTAAGGGAAGCAGTTTCGACTGCAAAATTCAATAAAATAACATTACGTGTGGTTAAATGTATGTTAATTCATCAAGATCTGCTCGATAACAGTAATGCATATGTGAGCTAGATATGTTTATCCTCTTTTATCCAAATATTTATATTCGATGGTAAGTTAATAAAGGCTAAACATCTAATTCGTGCTTACTTATGATTGAATGTATGTATCGTTTATATTCCAATATTTATGCATTACCTTTGAAAGGCGTTTCGAACCCATCAAAACGCTGAAATAACGCTATATAGTTAATTCCTTTACTCCATAGATACGCCTTTTTACGCCTTCGCAAACAGAGTAGACCCGGATTAGACATCTCCTACAGGGTGTCCGATCAGGGTGTCCTATGTCTCCGATAAAGCGTTTTACTTCCGAGTAGTGGTATCAACATTCGTCGACCTTAATGTTGAAATTAAAGCCAGTGGTTACATCAAAAATAAACATAGTAATTTTGGTGACAGTTTAATTATTTGTGGAGAGTAGAATAGTTTGGATGACTCAAATTGTTGACACCAAACGATCCTCAACCGAAAATATGGCCGTATATTGGGACACCACGTGAAGTCCTTTTAAGACTACACATACAATGTATATTGATATATTTAATATGTGGCTTTAAAGGGACCCAGAACTTACGAAAATGAATGAGGTACATTACCCAATTATTTCAGTGCTTTATCAAGGACTGTTATGTGTTAGGCAATGTGTTCTGATATATTGTAATAAATTGCATCAGGGTATTCAACAGTGTGGCTTTCCATTACAATCAGACATGATTGTATAATTTGTTTTCGCAGGGAAAGGTCGTTTTCACAAAAACAACGCGTTGCCTCTATTCAGTTATGCAGTATGTAGACTAGTTACAGATCAATGGCATTGGTTATATACTAGTATTATAAAACAATAAAACATTACATTTAAAATTCTAATCATGTTTTAAACATGTTCTAGATAAAACTTCCAGAACATATATCCATAGAAATACGTTGCAAATATACAACAAGTGAGCATCAAATGACAATGCATTGTCATCCACATCTATTCCATGTTGGTGCAAGATTTGGGAAGTCGGTCATTAAGTTTTTGTAAAATAACAGGGGCCACTCCCATGGAACCCATTCCACTATCAATAGCATTTACTCTACACCATGTTTTATTTTTGTCACCATTTTATTATTTCCAGATTAAATACTAAAACACTATAAATACTCACTCCTGTCATGGCATGGGCTTCTACAAACCATAATCCCATTTAATCGACGCCATCCTTATGGACGGTGCGAATACAAAATGTGCAAGAGAACTGTGCAGTCAGCAAAGTTTTCAATCAGGCTCTGAAAGAAAATTAAGTTTTAGATTTATGTACTAGATAGGGAGTGTAAGAAGCTCGCACGATAATTACTTCAGTCCTTAAATTATTTCAATTGTACTAGTGTGTCAGCACCAATGTATCAACCGCAGAGCAGGCACATATTTGTGGCACAGATTTGTTACCTTTCTCAAGCTAACAACATTAAACTCTATTAAACACTCTGATCTGCTAAACTAAAGAGTTTTCTTAGTTTTCGATTTCTACTCCAATTTACTTCTAAATGAACTTTTGACTTTTACAACCAGCTCATTTTAGTGATGGGTTTGCAAAATAAATCCACATAAATTTTCTATCCTTTACGATGCCTTTACAAAAAGGAAATTCCCATGAATATAATGTTAACTCTCTGAATTCAAATCATATAAAACCGTATTTAGGCTGAATGAAAATCCAATAATTGATGTCTAAACTCAATTTTGTAAACTAGTAAAATATATACACCCGAGGTCCAGATGATAAGATGCATACATTTCATAGTTTCAAGAATAGCTCATTTATTTCTCCATCCATCCATATACTGTGAACATTTTTTAGAACGGTCTCTTCGAAACGATTCTAAAGAGTGGTCACAGTAAAGTGTTTGGTGGAGAAATGACGATTTTAGTAGTCGGGTACGCACCTTTTACGTGGGTTTTATTTCGTTCAAAGTGCGACAAGGGTGAGGCGCATCGTTCCAAGTTATCCTTTATTCTTTATTCCGATATCCTTGTCATGGTTCGCATTTGCATTGGACCCAGATAAGACGTCGAGCCAAGCTCTTTGACACTCGGTCAATAATTGTACGATAGTCAAACTGTTCCAGGTTCAACTTTTTGCACAGCGGGGACAGAATGAATGTAAAGAGAATTTATTTATACACGTATATAGATATATAGGATGTGTCATTTGGGATATAGAGGATCTGTCGCGAGATTTCTTTTCAGATCACATGTTCCTAAACGAGACACAGAAAATGTTATTAAGCGAGCCTTTGGCGAGCTTAATCACATTTTCTTGGTGAGTTTAGGAACATGTGATCTTAAAAGACAACGAGCATCAGATTATTTTTCTCGCATAACCAAAACAGTGTAGATCTAGATCTACTTTTAATGACATGTACACATCGTTTTTTCCATGTTTGATATATGTTTGTCATATATATTCTAAAATGTTCTTACACGTGTTACTGATAATTACTAGAATCTTAACCCGTTGTTCTAACCCGGAGATAAGGGAAGTTATGTGAGAAAAACCTTTTTTAAACGAGCACAGAAAAAGGTTATTAACCGAGCCGAAAGTTTATCTCAAATGATAACGAGCGTCAGATTCATTTTATCAAATAACTGATTCGCTCAACTTCGATATTTAGAAGTAGTCGGGAATTCGCTTAATATTTGCGATGCTGGCTAGATTCTATATTTATTAACAAATATGAGTCCATAAAAACTCAGAATGATTATCGAAAGTTTACTACTGTAAACAGAGCAGCAGCAAAAATAGGTCATGTACCAGTCTACATTTTTATTTTTATTTAGTGTTTTATTACACTTAGTAATTCGTGTGACGTCACATTTTATATTACATGTGTTAGATATAAAACAATACGCGGTGGTTGTATTAACCGGGAGACAAGTCAAGTTATGTGATAAAGCGTTTTACAACCTGCTTCCTTCATATTCAAATATCACGTGCCTCATTGTATTACAATATCGATTGTTTTGACTCCTGTGTTCCACTATAATCTCTGCGTACTCAAAATCATCACATTGCAGTCCTTCTAACATACTCATTTACACAGTAAGCACGCATCCATATCGGTCCGACCAATATACTTTAACAATCAGCAGAGGTCCAGATAAGATCGTAAATCAAAACATTTTCAAGACCAGATCCTTTATTTCTCAACAATACATTATGCTGTGACCACACCTTAGAATCGTCTCGGAGAGCAGTCACAACATAAGCTTTGGTAAAGAAATGACGATCTTAGTATTAACATACACATCTTTATCCATTGATTAGAATCATTTAATCATTTTCAAAGTGGGATATCCTTCCAATGCAAAAGTAGCAATGCGAAGAGAAACATTTGCAGACTCGTTTTATTGAGTCTGTTCATGAGCAGTAATTAAAAAGTGCAGCACTATTCACGCCCCCTAGCCCTAACTTAAGCTGTATACTGTTTTCATGATTAATATTGAATTGATCTGAATATTCAATTTTCATACTAAAGCCACTGAAACTGGTGATCCCAAAGGACCAGAATATATAACAACAAACCATAGTATACTACATGTATTTCCGTTAACGAGTAACTCGGTGTCTCTATTTGACACCCTGGTCATGTTCTTTAAGAAATAAATGGAAGACGTCCGTTTCGAAAACAAAATAAGTCGGCATTTTCTATCGGTAGCATACCCAATATGTTAAATTTTAACAGGAATTAATCAGCATCAATTCGGAAAACTACACCACCCTTTCAAAAAACCTCGAGGATTTAACCATTCAATTAAGAACTGGCAAAATGCAAACGCTTTATCATGCACTGCTAATGGTGTTAGCTGAGTTTCCTTTCAGGTAAATTAGATGTGCAAGTAATAAAAATTGCTCAAAACATACCACTGACCCTGCATTGTACTCCATGTACTTAGCGTGCCATATCACTATCCAAAAATGTAACTACAGGGATTAGAATCTGATACAGTTGCAAGTCATTTCCGTTCAACTATAGAACGTGGACATGAGTATCTGAATTATGTTAATTCTGTATGATATACCGGTCGTTTAACTCTTTCGCTGCCACATTTTGTCGTCTGGCCACATTTTGTCGTCTGCAACATTTGTAGTTTGCTATAATTTTGTTTCTTTTTCTTTGTCTTCATTTTTGTTTCAAAAACGACTGTGAAAGTAACAAATAATTTGGATCTTGATGAGACGCCGAGTCTCATCTGGATCCAAACTGTTTGCAGAGATAAACACAACTATGACATTGGCAGCGCAAAAGGGACAACAAATACGAATAGAAATTGCATAATAGAAATTCATTCTCGACCGCTAAATTGAATGAAACATATCCATTAGACTTTCATTTAGTTATATGGGCAATAAACCTTAGGATACGGGTTCTCATGCCCAATATATTTTCCTGAATTTCTGTGTCTTTGATTCAAGGTAGATTTAGAGTTCTACAGGTACCTAATACATCGAGTAACCCATTTGGACTTCCTTTACTGAGTAACCCATTTGGCCTTCCTTTATTAAGTAACCCATTTGGACTTATTTTAGTAAGTAACCCATTTGGCCTTCCTTTATTAAGTAACCCATTTGGACTTCCTTACTATGTAACCCATTTGGACTTCCTTTACTAAGTAACCCATTTGGACTTTACTAAGTAACCCATTTGGACTTTACTAAGTAACCCATTTGGACTTCCTTTACTGAGTAACCCATTTGACATTCCTTTACTGAGTAACCCATTTGGACTGCCTTTACTAAGTAACCCATTTGGACTTCCTTTAATAAGTAACCCATTTGGACTTCCTTTACTAAGTAACCCATTTGGACTTCCTTTAATAAGTAACCCATTTGGACTTCCTTTAATAAGTAACCCATTTGGACTTCCTTTACTAAGTAACCCATTTGGACTTCCTTTACTGAGTAACCCATTTGGACTTTACTAAGTAACCCATTTGGACTTCCTTTTGGACTTCCTTTACTAAGTAACCCATTTGGACTTCCTTTACTAAGTAACCCATTTGACATTCCTTTACTAAGTAACCCATTTGACATTCCTTTACTAAGTAACCCATTTGACATTCCTTTACTAAGTAACCCATTTGGACTTCCTTTACTAAGTAACCCATTTGGACTTCCTTTACTAAGTAACCCATTTGGACTTCCTTTAATAAGTAACCCATTTGGACTTCCGTTACTAAATTGGTTTTGAATTCGCATCATTCAGTCGACGCCGTTTGAAGAAACAGATTAACGAAAATGAATACCTTGCCAGATGCCCGAATTGTTATTTATGCAATCCCTTCGATTTTACAAGAGTGCTCAATATAACCTTTTCACTACCAATCTCGCAAAAATACACCACGACAAATAGTGCAGTCCAAGACCAGACGCCGCTTTTTCAAGGCTGTGTCTGATAAGGGACTTAAACTATTTATCTCAAACTCTATTTCTATATATGTGCGTTATTCTTTTGAAATTTGCATTTATTTACCTCATTTCCTTATTTCACCAAACAAATTTGAGAAAAGTGGTTTGCAGACGACAATTAGAAAGTTGGCGCCGAAAGGGTTAACCCTTTACCTGTTCAAAATTTATGTTGGAAATAATGACATCATGAATACTTATAAGCTGAAGTTTTATAATGTTAACATTTCATGGAAATGACAAAAAACTTTAGAATCATATCTATATTATGTCAAAAGCAAACGGAACAGACCCTATAGGAGCCGTCTGATCTGGGTCTACAATGTTTGCAAATGCTTGTAAAGGCGTTTATATGAAGGAAGGGGTTAACTGAGTATGAACGCTTGCAACGAATTCATTATAACCTACGGAAACAATATAGATAATGATGGGTTTGAACGCATTAGCGGGGTTTCACTATACTAAAATATATTGGTAGAGTACACAGCTGTGATGCAATTAGCCGATTCCTATATATCATATACAGCTGTGTAAGAGTCCAACAGTATTCAGTTTTGTAACTGGAGATGAGGATTGTCTTCTTCGAGATCGAAGTACGAACAACACAACTGATAATGGTATAGTAAAGGCAACGTGTGTGATTAACCCTTTCGGCGCCAAATTTCTAATTGTCGTCTGCAATCCAAGTTTGTTAAATCATTCAGTAAATAAGGAAATGACATAAATAAATGCAAAGGAATAAAGCACATAAAATTATATAGAAATAGAGATTGAGACAAATAGTGAAGTCCTCGATCAGTCGCTGCCTTGAAAAGGCGGCGTCTGATCTGGGACTGCACTATTTGTCATGGTGCATGTATGCGACTGCGGCTGTGAAAGGGTTAATAAAGTGCCATCCGTTCCGAACGGTCAGTCACCTTGGCTGATGAAACACCGTATTCTCCGGCAAAATGTTTTCTGATTCCTTACCTTACACCAGGAACTAGACATTTAGGCAACCAGTAACAACTCTATAAATAGGTAGCGGCTCGCCTTCCGGACACATCAGAAAGATCTCCCTGTTCCGAATCGGGTACGTTATCCATTAGGCCATCGGATCGGTCATGTATAATGACCTCTTTATTTCGCACTTGATTATATTAACAGGTAGGTTTTAATAACACCCCATACAAAACACATAGTGCCCCGAAGAGTATCATGACAAAAAAGATTACAACTTTGTCAATTATGAAAGAAGAGACATTCCGCATGATGTCACAATGGAAGGTATGGAGTTAATATAACATATAATGCCCAGGCTCAAAAATGAAAAAGAAATAAAAATCAGTTCGCATAGTTAAAGATGGCTTCTGTAGGACTCTCGTGTGGTGTAAATTCTTGAAGGCGAATGGTTCCATTATAAAATGTGTGAAATAAAATGAATATATAAATTTCGACAAGAAGTTCGTTTGAAATTTAAACCGTGGAATAAATGTTAGGATTATCGTAAATAGTAAACTTGAAATGATAAAAATAACATGTGATATAAACGATTTAAGGCTTATTTATACGCATTTACATCGTTGCCTGGATACGGGTTCTAAAAATGTCGATTTCCAAAATGTTATTGGTACGAATATAATCTTTTCCCTGTTGCAAATTTATGTAAGACTTTTTAAAGCGATTTTTAACTCTCACATATCCTGTGTGAAAAGAGCTCTATACAAATGTTGTATAATTATAATAGTAAGAAGAAATAATGATGTCATGAATATTAATAACATTTTTTCATAATGACGTATGTTCATATTAAAGTTTGGTACAGGTAAAAACTGAGTCATATCTATTGTAATTTCCTAAGCAAACATAGCAGTCTGCTATGGGTCTACCCTGTTTGGAAAAGCATGAAAAAGCGTTAACATGAGCAAAAGAGTAAAACTGTACAGGCGTGAACAAGGAAATTTCAATGTATACTGAGCTCCAGAGTAAATGCATAACATTATCTTTTCAATGCATACTCAGGTAATACATTGGCCGTTTTAAGATAACGAACCGTCATGATTAATTTAAGATTGAAGAACGTTTGACATTAGGGGAGAATATAATTTGTTCCATGCTGGCATTTTCCATAAAACAGCATTGGCTTATGTTGCACACTAATTATATATTAATATGTTTGAAACACCAGCATACTGTTCATTAAACGGTAATTAAGATTAAATATTATTCGACTTTAACCTGCTTTCCAGTTGTCAATTGTCACATTATGCAGCATTTACATACATTCCATGATCTAACTGCGTTCACATAGTTTGATCACAATGAATATTTGCAATTACAGTGAAACCCCGCTAATGCGACCACCTAAAAGAGGTATAATTCTGGGTGTTAGATGCAGGTGGTAGCTTAATGCAGGACAAAAGTAATGCAGAAAGCTCCTAGAGGAGCTTTCTGCATTACTTTTATCCTGCATTAAGCAACCACCTGCTTATAAAGACAGCCATCTTTATTCATTAAATGGTCGCATTAGCGGGGTTTTACTGTATTAATTAGTAAACAAGTAAAGTCTCACTAATACGACCACTCAAAAGAAATCCCATTCTGGATATTTGAAATAGGTGATAGCTTAAAGCATGACAAAAGTTATGTAGAAATGAGAGTTCTGTATTGCTGTTTGCCCTGCATTAAGCAACCACCTGTTTTACAGACCTCTGTGTTAATTATAAGTTTGCAATAATATCCATTAATATATACTATTAAATAAAAGTTCAGGAAATGTGAGTTGTGTGCTTCTCGGTGAAAATCATAACAGTTTGTACATGCGTTGCCCATAATGAATAAACAGTTCAAAGCATACGTGTGCTTGTATAACTGTTTGTTGTAGCTAATGTGGAGAAAGTTGAAGTATTCCAATGAATGTATGTTATTTATATCTAGATAGCATACCGATATTAATAGACATTGGTAAATCTTACAATATTGATGCGCAACTGTGCCGTAATTCCCTGGACGAATGACTCACATAGATATATTGACGTGTCAAGCCGTTGTGCCATGTGCGCTTAACAGGGATATTGACAAACACTGTAGAGCCAGACAGGGACTGCACTATGCTATATCCTCCTCCTTTTCCTTAGCGTTTATCCTACGAATTATCTAGTTCTTTGAAGGAGCTGAATCAGAACTTCTTTACCATCATGTCATAGCAAAATATTTTGTGGTATCCATCGGCTAAACTTTAATACAAGAAATACTGTTAATGCATGTATGCATAGTGTCCCTTTCACAGGAACACGAACAATCAGTGTATACCCAGACCAGAGTTCTTTAGCAGCCGTTTTATTAAGATTTGCACTGTTTGTTTCCTTTTTTCCACATTTATTCTACAATTTTTTTAGCAATTAGATTCAATCAAAATACTAATTTTATATTTGGACAAATCTACTGTGTGAGGTATATGGGTTAAAGGAATGATAGAGGTGTGCATACCACAAACATGTCTGTCTTTAACATTCCATGAGGTAAGTTTAAAACAATTAGTTAATTAAACTGAAACTATTTATATCATTTTATTATTATGGTATTCAGAACTAGAACAAAATTCGCCAACGGTCTCGTAAAACATTTATTTCCTATACGTAATATTCATAGAAATGTCGGATTTCGATAGGTTTATCGGTAGTGATTACCACCTACAGACAACAGAACCATGATCTTATCGAATAATTAGCTGGAGTGTATCTCTAATAGCTTTGGATACAGATTCTGATAGGTAGATTATCATTAACTATTATATAAAATTAGTAAATACCCGCGTATAATATGTTAGATTTGACATGATTGGATAAAGATAAAGAGTTTTAAATAAAACGCAGATTGCATTCCTGGGAGATTCCATCACTGAGGGTCGACTTAGCATACATTATGAGTGTCTGTGCATTACTTATACGAGTATGCACGACCTGACTCACATCATTTGCTGACAGTTTGGATTCAGATGAGACGCTGAGTAACTCAGCAACCTACCAGGATCTAAGTTATTTGATACTCGGTCAGTAGTTTCTCAGAATTCGGAAGCATTCAAAATTGCATTAGTCGTTCAATGTGTTCATATGCCATTAGAAGAATGCATCTAATTATTATTTATGTTATAAATGATATTTTAAAAACCACATGAGGTCTCAACATATTCCAAATTGAAAGGTGAGAGTAGACTATACAACACTTACCTTGTAGATGTCCACTTGGAACATATGATCAGGTTATACATCAGCATGCAAATCGGTGGACTACATTGTAAACAGTTTGACAAAGTTTATCATTGTTATGACGAGAAATAGAGAAACATCTTTTTTTAGTACTGTTTTTGACGACGAAGTTTTACTCAGTAATTTAAAGGTTACTATACTCGTTAATATAAGTATTGTGTACCTTCATAATTATCAAACAATATTTTCTTCAAACAGACACATTATCTATATTACAGAAACAAGTTGGTGAAACGATAAATCCTATATACACGCCGCGCGGACGGAGGACGGACGGAGTGGCGAATTGATGGGAGCACGTATGTTCGCACGCTTTCACGCACACACATTAATACTTTCACACTCAAGCACATAAACTCACAACACACACACAAAGCATGCACACGCACGCACATATATACACAAATATACAGTCAGAAATCGCCACGTCATTACGGTACATGTGAATTTTATGAAACGTATTATCAAAATATCAGGCACCACATACAATAATATAGTATGAACTGTTACCTTTCCTGTAAAGTTCTAACGATACCACATGATCTAGACGAGTGCAATAGTTAAATTGCTATACGTCGATACTGCACTTTCTTCGAGTTACCATGCATTTCCCTGTTACTATACATTCATAATAGTTTGTTGTTTTACATTCATGCTGTGCTATATAGCCATACTGATCAATACATTCATGCTGCTATACTCATATGTTGATTTACATTGATAGTATACAGTCATATTGCGCTGTACACTCATAATGCTATATAGCCATACTGATCAATACATTCATGCTGCTATACTCATATGTTGCTTTACATTGATAGTATATAGTCATATTGCGCTGTACACTCATAATGCTATACAGCCATACTGATCAATACATTCATGCTGCTATACTCATATGGTGCTTTACATTGATAGTATATAGTCATATTGCGCTGCACACTCATAATGCTATACATCCATACTGATCAATACATTCATGCTGCTATACTCATATGCTGCTTTACATTGATAGTATACAGTCATATTGCGCTGTACACTCATAATGCTATACATTCACTATAGACGTATCATTACACCTTCAAATATTCCCAGTCTCTTATTCGAACATGAACATGAGACACATTTAATCCCGTTCACTGATAGTGCACCAACAAAAATCATGCTCAGTTTGTAATTGTGGCATAGTTTAATCAAGTTGTCATGTGTTTACCCCCAAAGCATGTTACCCTTTGGATTCAATTGATATAAAGATCATTCCGACAATAAACATAGTTCCGATTCATTTAGGTACGTTCTATGCGATTAAAGAATGTTCACGCCTAATTTCAAGTGGGGGAGAATCGCACTAGTTGGAACAGATTTTCAGATGTTTACTTTCCAAACCAAACGCCAAGGCCATTACAATACAATATAAGTCAGAGATGCATATTTAAGCATTTAGTGAGCATTAAAATAGAATATATTCTGGCTCCATTTCAAACCACTAATGTCAAAAGCAAACACTTTATATGACTGCCATGAAAGTTGTTAACCCTTTTCTTTATATAAACGTGTTTTCCCACATTTGCAAACAGAGTAGACCCAGATCAGACAGTTCCTATAGGATCCTACTTATTAGGGTCTGCTCTGTTTGCTAATTAATGCAGTTGGAAAAAATAGTTTTTACTTTCTAAAAGGGCTACACTGTGTTCCACCTTCCATATTTCATTATAACTATTTTGTCCATGAATATTCAGTAGGTATTGAAATTTTGGAACAAATATAGAACAGGGAAAGGGTTAATAACTCAAGACGTGTTATAAATAAACAATTGCAATGAAGACACTATTTGTACACTCTGCTCCGTTAATTGTGGTGATCGAACTTATTAACTCTTATTCTGTGGATTACAAATAACTGTCCTTTACAAACAGACAGGATCCAGATCTGACGGCAATAGTTCGGCGTCTCATCAGAATCCAAGCTGTTTGACGTTCGGACAGTAGCTTATCAAAAGCTTGAAAAAAAATGCTAATGCATCATGGTTTTTGTTTCAGCCTCCTGGCACACTAATAATTAATTTTGGCACAGAATCACGTTCTTTATTTTCAAAAAGACTACATGTTTGATGGAGTGATTATTTGACATTTTAAGTTCGTATACGTGAAGTTTAATGCTAAAGATTGAAATCCTAAACAATACATTAAATTCAAAGAGAATGTTTTAACATATTTGTACATTATACAACTGCATTTGTTTGCTTTTTCTTAAAGTGATATTCAGACGATGTTTCAACTAATACGAAATGTTGCATACATACTAACATCATTAAATGTTTATGGCCAATTGTCCCACGGTACACATATACACTGAATATGACCGATATCTGTTAAATCATTAGAAAACCGCTGATTTTTAACGGACATGTTCGGCGAAGCTCCGATTGACTGTTAGATTCGGAATAAAGTTTAGAATATCAAATAGGTGATTACAACAAAGGTTGACAAAAGTCAGTCGAATGTAAGGAATTCTACTGCATAAAAGTTCAAATACCGATGAATGCCGAATGCGTTTCCGCTGGTTTCCATAGTTTCAATACAAACAACCTTTTCCTTACGATGTTCCTTGTTCCCGTTATGGTAGTTTCATGCCCCATAGATTCGTATTCAGAGTCTGAAGTCATTCGGTTACGCGACATTTCTGAATATATGAGCAGAAAGCAACAGTGTTTCGGTAGACATTTTCCCACCAGGATAAAGGGTTTCACACATCATGTTCGTCTGTTAATTGCAATCATCAATTTTGTCAAGGTTTGACATAGAAAATTATTAAAAGAAATCGTTTAAATGTACACGAACTAACTTAAACATGCGTTTTATATACCCACAAAGAGGGAGAAACGGGTTACAATTATCTACGGTACCTATCGAAATTTGTATCTGGTTGGATATGTACTTGCGTTTATTAGGAGGAGACGTTGTTTCTGTGGCGTAGCTATATTGTATCATACCATTTTGTAGCCCTTATCTACCTTAGGCACCCACCAATATGTGCGTCTAGTTGAACATACATGTACATGTATATTCGCACTCATAAAGGGAGACGTTATTTCTGTGGTGGTGCTATATTTTGGTCAACTTAACTACTTAAGGCACCCACAGAAAGTGCGCGTCTAGGTGGATACGTATTTGTACTCATCAGGGGAGACTTTGTTTCTATGACTGTGCTATATTGTATCATAACAATTTGTTATGTCACTTACCCGTATCTATGTTACGCACCCACCCATACTGTGCGTCTAGTTGGATATGTACATGCACTTGCACTCATATGGGTTGATGTCTTTTTTCTGTTGCGGTGCTATATTGTATCATACCATGCATTACTTTATTCAAGTATCTGTTTAGCTATAGAAGCATAATAAGTAACCCTTAAAGTAACCCTTAAAGTGCATGGGAGCCGAATATATAAATCCTTTGCAAACAGTGAAAACCCAGAAGAAATTATTCCTCCTCCTGGGGGAACCCTTCAAGCAGCCTGCACTCTTTGTAATAAAATCATTTTCTTCATAGATTGTGATGTATTGTATTTTAAATATTCAACAGATTAAGGGTTAATATGATTTTCATTAGCCAAGTGCATATTCCTATTAAACCCTACTTTAAAGTAATACAAGATTAGCCATTCCCTTTATCCTGCTGTAAAATGGTACCTGTTTTACACGCCGATCTATTACAACTTTCACTTACCGTGACGTGTCGAATGCTTCATGGTTTTGAAAAACTATTGCCCTAATGTAGAACACCTAGGACCATGATGAGACTCAAGCTGTTGGGAAATGCAACACAAGTCGCAATAACCACGGTAAAAGTATTCCTTATTAGATATGTACACAAACACAGGATGAGACACAAACTCCTAATCAGTCTAAAATCACTCTCTTTGTAATGATATGAATTGAGAATCCCTTTCATTTGGGCATATCTGAAAGGTTTTGCTATTTTAGCATCACGTAAAAGATGTACGTAGTAAATTACTCCAACCTCCATATTTGAAATATTGCCAACATTGAAATATTCGTCTGATAATTTCTGGAAATGAACAATAACTTCCCTATGATATCAAAGTAATACAATTGAGTGGAACAGTATAGTCAGACATTGATTACACCTTTGTTTTGTAGAGCTAGCGTAAGAAATGGATCACAGAAGGACAGTGTCATTTATTTTGTCTATAATTTGTAGAAACAGTAATATCCATAAATACACCCGAAAGCAATTTATTTAATTTGCCTTTAACTATTTTGCTGGAGAACATTACAAGCAATTTTACCTATTCGATATCAAAGAACACATAATTATATGAAGCATTTCGTATGTTTAGTATTATGTTTCATGCAATTGAATACAATAAAACCTCTTTAAACCGGAATTCTAGTAAGGAAGAATTTAAATAGTTTAGACAGGTGGCTGCTTAATTCAGTGTAAATATTTCTGCATGACTTTCACTCTGTATTAAGCTGCCACCTGTCTCAAAGATCGATACTTATGCTAAATTGAACGTCCGGTTTATAGAGGTCTTACTGTAGTTTGCTAAAATGCAAAATGGCTTCAAAAAGATAACACTTGTAAAACAAATGAGTGAGGGATTCTAACGCAATAACTATGTAATTCCTACTCACAACCAATATACATTTGCGAACTGCTTAATTATGTTTTTGCAATCCACAGTAGTCTATACCTGACGCGGTTGTAGTGCTTAATTATCATAGGGACGTTATTGTAATTAAACACTCTGACAACTGAACGATTGGCAGATAATAGTTATGACCTCCATGCTATGTTTTGCAGCATTTATAATTAGTTGGAAGCATCTGTCTGTTATTGTCTTCATCCGTCATCACATCATTATACAAACATATGGTTTGTACTTTAAGATTATTTGTATATACGGTGTGCTTTGGCGAGTGTGAATGCTTTGATAAGTGTGTTCATTGTTTATCTGTCTACAGTTCTACGTGTACAAATCTTTTATCACTGACTTATGTCTGAAAATGCGTCTGTTAGAGTGTAAATGATTTGATTTTGTATACATGTAAATAATTCTTCAAAGGGAGAATTGCTCAGTATTTATATTACATGTTCCATTCTTAAATAAAGTTCTGATGCTATAATGATATTATTATTGTCATGTTTTGTTGTGATTATTGGCATCATAGTAGTCATCATTCATTGGCCATACATGACCCATTTTAGTGTCGTTTGTCACTTAACCCTTCTCTTGCTGAATTTTAAAATACATTTCTCATTCTTTAACCATGCCCTGTTATATATTTACATATATCTTCCCTGTATACAAGTATTTCGCTGTGAAATCACTGCTGTGGAGTACACTGGTTGCACAATCAACTTGTAAATAGTGCAGACCCTGATGAGACAGCTCCTGCAGGAGCTGTCCCATCTGGGTCTTCACTATTTACAGGTAGGTATATTGACGTGAACAGCATGCGAAGGGTTGAAACACAATTCTGAGACGCACTTGTAAACACAATAGCATCTACAAAGCGTCTATCGGTTAGATATAAACCAAACACGAGTATACGCATTATTAAAATACATTAACCCTTTTAGTGAGGGAAACTATTCAGTTAGGTTCTTTACGCAGTGTAGACCCAAATGAGAGCCTTCTAATTATAGTCAAGCTAGAAATGGTATAATTTTGGAATAGTCCATTTGAAACGGCTAGTATCTAATTCGAAGTATAGTATCCTATTGCTGCAAAAATTGAATAAAATCTTAGACTGGTTAAACAAAGCCACGTGCAAGTTAATATTACCTCAATGCTACCGGATATGGGACACAACAACAGCTTCAGTATTGTAACAACACATACTGAAACTAAACTGACATTCGCGAATTTGCTGCACTTGTTTTGTCTTTTAACCTTTTCTCACAAATACATACATTTTTTAAATTCGAAAATCAAAACACCATCTTTGTCAATATTGTTGTAAACCAGTCGAAAGTCAGCACAATTACCATTAAGTATTTGGGCACCCAATATATCCTCTTCACCGGTTTGTAAAGCTGCAGATTTCAATTTGGCACCATTCTGATAAATGTTAATTAGACCAAAATATTAGCAAACAGTATAGACCCTGATCAAACGATTCCTTTAGTTACGGTTTGATCTGGGTTTGCATTATTTGTTTATCTTTTGCTGACTTTTGTTATTCAAAGCTCAAATCGTGGCATTAAAACCGGCGGGTAAACTTAAACCCGTACTTAAAATGGATAGTTTTTAAATACCAGCATTCGAACAGCTCCTAATGGAATTGTCAACACTATGTTCTCCTTAGGTTTTGCAACCAAGCAATTCTGCTGACTTGTCAGTTTTACATAAAACTCTATTACAGTTTTTACACACATGTCCCGAAAGGAATATTTAGAAGAAATCCTAACATGTCTTAATATTACAACGGGATTTACGCATACAGAACATGCTACCAGGATATTAAATATGTGTGTATGCAAACGGTGTCTAGAATAAGATTATTAAATAAACCAGGCCCAGAACATTACATTCGCAGTTTGTGAACAAGCTGTTGCACGTTATGTAATGTTCGGATTAAAAACTTACACTAGTCTAGTTTCTGAGTTTTACAAAATATGTCGGAGGTCTGCACCAAGTAGACAGTACATGGTTTTAAAATAAATTTGACAAATACCAAATGCCCTTTTCAGTATTTTTGTATTTTGCCAAATGACTATCAATTAAGCACTGCAAATATATTCTAGTTTATAGTATCATTAACGGCTTCGATATCCGTAGCAACATCTTTTTCTAATTTCATGAACAGGATGATAATATTAATCTTCTTCAAAAACTAGTCTAACTGACGCGAATTCGATGAAGACATCGTCATTGTCGCTTGCGTCCTTTATCAAACTTGTTAACGTCGAACACATAATTAGTTTGGCTTAGTCTCTTAACGTCTGTATTTTTCCATCTAGGGACGACAACATGCGTCCCAACGCCTCGTCCTATATGATTCAGATACAGAAGAGTCCATTTAAACGATCGTCACACTCAAAAGGGCACGCCACGAAAACGTCAGCTAGCATAAAAGAGTACAAATAGAAACGGGACGAAACGCACTTAAAGGCATAACACATTTACTATATACATATAATGTAGACCATAGTGTGAAAGCAGGAACAGTCAGTAGCCAAATGAAAGGGCTACTGTGGCTTAAACCAGGTATGTGGGTACCCAATCTCACGCTTGCCCCACATTCACCAAAACAAATGTAAAGTAAACCATCTTTTGGATACAAACGGAATATATTTTGGTTCAATGGTTTCATGTTTTGAAATACAATATTATTATAACGACACCTATTCACAGTTAATTGACAATGACTCAACCTAGACTAGTAGTACCTTGATAATTACACTAAACGCAAAAGACGGAGCTAATCGAATGATTACATCCAAAACATCATTCCCATATGCAAGCCGGAAACATTATACACATATCAGGATCCCGGTGAGACTTACAATTCGGTGAGACTTAAAATTATTAATTTCTTGGATTTAAACTACATGGTGTCATCCCACATATATTTATTTGTTTTTCTATGTCGAATAAATAATAAAAACACATACAAAATAAATTTCTATATCATAATTGATGTAACTACTTGGAAGACAAAACATCGTTTTTACAAATGATCATCTACAAGCGGATTAAGCATTTGCAATAACATATTCTATTGATTCTAAGGAGCAATTTAATGGCATTGTTATAAATAATTACATTGTATAAATATTACAGGCCAGTATGTGGGTGACATTAATATTGTTAACCCAATAACCCGAATGACACCCATGGGGAAGACAAGTCGTGACATTCTGTTGACAATATGTCTCACATACTGGCTGTTATATTTATAATATAATGCCGAACAGCAATGTCGAACATTTCCGATTCGTACATTTGAGGTTTTCTTTTGACAAACACGATGAAACAATTGTATGTGATTTGGCGACACGTTACGTAATATCAAAAGGTTGACATACATTATTAACGTTAAGTCAAACACGTTGGTTTCGTACTTATGGTTTGCTCTGCTTATAGCAGTTTTACGTCTGAAAGCCAACAGTCTGAAGCCTCGTGACCAAAAGATATGTTTCTCTTCTAATCTCGTGCAGGAACCTGACCACAAGCTTTGCTGAAATGCTATTTTTTTGTAACCATGTGTCAAAAATGGAGCTATAGGCGTCATGCCTATGGGCATTAATGGACATTATATTTTAGCATCACTTCTCCTTGTGAAAAATGAAAAAGGTCTATTATTTGTCAAAGGATGTTTTTAAAACACTAACAACACTAGCAAACAGGTAGCGTTGCTAGAAACTGTTTTAGAAAAGGAATTAACCATGAATATTCATGTAGGAAACACTGACATCGTGAAGTGGAGTTTAACCTGGGAATCCCTAGTTGACCAGACTGTCCACTAAATGCAAATGAACTACTATTAATCCGCTGTCACGGAGCATCTGTTCCGAAAGAAGTAAACAAAAATGGCATTCAAAGTTTATATCAGAGGAGAATAATTATATCATAACTTTAGATACAGTATGTCCCAGTCGAGACACATCGTCCGCTTAAAACCAGAAACGCGTGGAATATGGAGCCAGTGGTTTGATTTTCGTTTCAATTCTAATATTTCTGTCCTTGTTTTGTCTCTTTTATACCATATAAATCACTGTCAATGTGATTTACTGACATTATACGCGCTAAATTTAGCTTAATTAATTAATTATGTTTTTAATATCTGCTTGTTCAGCGATGTTTTCCCTTGACGTTTTAGAGCAAACAAAATCTCACGTGAAGGCATTTGAGAGCTGAGTGCAGAAAAGTAATTCACATAAAAATATTATTGAACTTTAATATTGAAAAGTGAAACAAAATAACGATTTCTTCCTAGGGTATTTTACGACTATTTTCAAAATGAAGAATGACATTTTACAAGCCTGGAATAAATTGTATAGTACCCTGGGACATATTTCGATAATAAATATATCATACCTTTAATGTTAAATGTGTCTTACTATTTTTATTTCCGCAAAGTATTCCCCTTATGCTTCTTCTCCGCTGTACAATTCCTAAGCTGGAAGCGAATCGCCCCTGCATGGAGCGGGCGTTACATAAGACTAGTGAAAACATAATATATATCATGTATTTCCTATATTATACCAAATCTGTATCGATGACATACATGTATATATATAGGATTGATATATTTCGAGTAATGTGCAAACACATTGCCTATTAACTAATTCCCTCATAGACTATTTTTGAATTAGTCTACCGAAAAGGTGCATTAACTGTAGAAAATGAAATGTTTAGAATTGTGAAGTGTTGAAACCACTGTGATAAATAGAGCATTTGCTCATATGGAGCAAATACCCTATTTATCACAAAAGTTTCAAAAAAATAGTTTTACAGAGGCGCAATCGTGCGTCAGTAGCAGATAGTGCGTTCCACATGATACCTGCCATATAACATGTCATTGTTTATTAACGTGTTTTGGAGCGGATGAGATAACCAAGGCAAAGAGCTATTATACCTGACGTGCCGTTCAGGTAGAGCTCCTACAGAAAGCAATTATGTTTACAGCGTGCTGACAGGATACATGGAAGTTTTCAGTTAATTTACAAACAGAATGGCTCAACATTATTGCAAATAATTCTCATATGGGACAGTCACTTGAGATCAATAATTGATAAGCGAGGAATTGTATATTCAATTATCACCATTTTGAAATTACATTGTGTACCATCTCCCTTAGTTACCAATGCACTTATATATGCAATCGTTTAATCGATTGAGAACAAAACGCCCATTCTAATACTTTAAATAACCCATTACCAAGGATTTCGTGAGTATTATAGTCCTCCGAAAGTAATGTGTATTTCCAGATGTCATATGGCATATGATAATGCACTTCAACTTAGACGCATACAGTAAAATTTCTCTAAGCAAGAATAATGTGGAGTTGTTGAGCAGGTTGCTGCTTAATGCAAGGTGAAAGTAATACAGAACGCTCCCAAAAGGAACATGGTTTTCAACCTGCATTAAGCTATCATCTGTTTTTGAGACCAGTGTTGATTATATTGTGTTCGTCCGGTTTAGAGGGGCTTCGCGTAGTTCTAGTTCTATTCGTAAACTTGTAAAGTAAAGAGCTTCAAAAATGACAGATATCATGAATATCAATCAGTTTCGGTATTTTGATAGCTCATGACGACAAGACATGTTTAAATGTATCACGACAAATAGTGCAGTCCCAGATCAGACGCAGCCTTTTCAAAGCGGCGTCTGATCAGGGACTTCACTTTGTTGTCTCAATCTCTATTTCTATATCTGTAATTCCTTTGAAATTTGCATTTATAAATCTCATTTCCTTATTGTACCGAATGATTTAGCAAAAATTGGATTGCAGACAATCACAAATTTGGCGCCGAAAGGGTTAAGTTCATATCAGTGGTATGCGCTGTTTGAAACAGTTCGGTGTGTTGAAAGATATAGTCAAGAATCACCTACACACAGTCCAGTTCAGGACAAAATGCAAGACATATTCGTATTAGAAGGGGTACTTAACACGAATGTGAACACAACCGTTGACATGTTACATTCACTTTGGCATGTGTCGAAACATGGCATTTTGACTGACTGCCATGCTGATGTCACTTAGTCATATTACAACACATGATCTCGTGGACCGTCTTTTAGTCGTAATAGGAAAAGTACATTATGGATTCTGACGACATCAGACTGTAGAAGTCCTTTAGGACAATACTATGCACTGCCCTCCCTCAGAAATGCGATAAATTTAACCCTTTCGATGACAAATATTGTCGTCTGCAAAATATCTCGACTGCTACAATTCTTGTTTGTTTAGCCCTTTCCTATGAAAACATTATCATAGAAATAAACAGTTTGGATTCTGATGAGACACCGAGTTACTCAACTGTTTGCATAGGTGTTCACAGGTGCGACATTGGCAGCGAAATAGTTAATTAAACCTTAGGCACACTATGGGTGAACGCATCGAAATAGTTAACTAAACCTTAGGCACACTATGGGTGAACGCATCAGCGAAATAGTTAATTAAACCTTAGGCACACTATGGGTGAACGCATCAGCGAAATAGTTAATTAAACCTTAGGCACACTATGGGTAAACGCATCATTATTCTTGATAATAAATATTCCTCGGAGCATCCAGGATGTAATACACTATGGGTGCATTTGTACACGAAGCGAATATGCCTGCTATCTTGAAAATTAATCAGACGAGAGGTCTGCGAACATGAAGTTTCTCAGTTAGAGACTAAGTGAAGTACATCTTGTTATATGTCATTGTCACATGGCCTTGTTTCGTATACACGCTCGTAATTGTACAAATTATTCGGTGACCGTCCGCATCTTCCATATTAATGTACACTTAATAGCATGTTCAATTACAATTGAAGCATCTATCTGTTGATAAATAGTTCGCAACTGGCACACGCTTATACAGTTAAACATTTCCTTCATATAAACACTTTTTCATGCATTTGCAAATAGAGAAGACCCAGATCAGACGGTTCCTGGAGGGTTATGCTCTGTTTGCTAATGGAATTTGAATTAGAAATGTTTGTTTACTTTCCAAAATGGCTACAATGTCCCCTTCCATATTTCATTATAACTTTGTTGTCCATGAATATTCAGTATGTATTAAACTTTGGAATGAATATAGAACAGGGAAGGTTCAATTACTTAGCAGTAGTTCATTCCAATCATTAAACTTAACTTGTGGTTGAACACTCATTCTATTGGACTCCAAAATAAACCATGTATTGAAATAAGATTTTACAAGAATTTTAATATTATTGCCAATTTGACTACAACCACCAATTAAGGGCATTGTTTACAAACTAATATATCAAATAAAAAGCGGACACTGTAAAACATGAAATTAATTGTACTATCATTTTACTTTAATGCAACTAAAATGCGATTGAATTCTTAACGTGAGAACTTACAAATAAATATAACATAACAGTTTTTAGGCAGGGGACGCATCATCGCAAACGCCAAATTTTGTTATACCATAAATGCAGTAAAATATCAGTAAATCAATATTCATAAGGGATTGAGTCGTTCATGATTATTCTCTATCGAACAGGTTAACGATTAGTCATGAAATGAATTATGCTACACAGTATATGCGATATATATATATATATATATATATATATATATATATATATATATATACGAGTATATATCATAAAAAGTGAATACATTGCAATGACAAATATTATAGAATCAGATCTTAAGATATTCTAAAAATTAACAGAACAGACCCTGATCAGATGGCTCCTACATGAACGGTCTCATCCGGGTCTATAACCTTTGGATAAGCGTGGATATCCGTTCTAATGAGGGCAATGGTTACTTTCAGTGTTTTCCTATGCCTCACAAGATCAATGTTTCAAATTGCGGAACTGACCTGATATTCTTTATTATACAATTATCAACGTGATCTTGTTAAGCGTAGACCGACGCAGACCAATAAGCATTTGCATGGGTTGGATGCAAATGAGAGGCTCAATTCTTTCGCCGCTATGAACACCTTTTTCCACATTTGTCGTATGCTTAAGCTTTCTGTTTCAAGAAAGTAATCACAGTATCAAACATCTTACATCTCGATTAGACCTGAGTTGTTCATTGGCACTTGACCCTTTCCCTGTTCAGTATTCATGTAAGAAATAATGACACCGTCAACAATTATTAGCAGAATTTTTACGATGTCAACTTTTCATAAAAACTGTAGAATCAGACCTTTAACATGTCAAAAGCAAACAGTGCAGACCCTGGTCAGACGGCTCCTATAGGTTCCGGATCTACTCTTTTTGCAGATGCGTGAACATGCGTTTAAATGGGTGAAAGCATTACGGTTATCGACACGTGAAGGCAAAAGAGGTAGCTAAATGGTAGCTAAATGTGTATCCTATTAAGTCTAAACTATTTTGATTCTAAAGCTCCATAATCGCAGTTTCAATCATATGTCATAAACGACAATTATATGTTTTATACCCATGCAGTTTATTCCCTATTTGAAACACAACGTTAAATCTTGTAAAGGGTCTAATTAACTGGGCCTTAATCAGCCGCTGTGTTCACAGCTGGGCATCTCCTGTCTATAATTCTAGACTCCGCACACAGTCACATCCGTTTTAAAGGACCACTGAATGATTAAATATAAGGTTCTTAACCCTTTCGCTGCCAATGCCGGATCTGTGATTACCTATGCAAACAGTTTGGATCCAGATGAGACGCCGAGTAACTCGGCGTCTCATCAGGATCCAAACTGTTTGTTACTGTTACTATGGTTTTAAAACAAAAATGAAGAAAATAAAAAAAATGAAAATCTGTAGCAGACTACAAAGTTAGCAGACGACAGAGTTTGGCAGCGAAAGGGTTAAAAGAAGGTGATTACTAAATTCAAGGCATGCAGAAAGATCCTCTGAAAAGTTTCTGCAGTACCTTTGTCCTGCATTCAATTCCAGTTTTATGTGATTTAAATTTAGCTGTCAAATAGCTATTCACAAAGTTTTCTATAAATATAATATAATTTTACGTTTTGTTTGTTCAAAACAGACACACAAAAACATATCGTGAAACAAGCAGACAAGTATTAGACACATGGTAGCTGTGCCACCATGATGCTATTACCCAAACGAAGATACTTGGTTGTGTCACTTTGACGTTGTTACCATATGGAAGATACATGACATCTGTGCTACCCTGCCATCATTACCTTATCGAAGATACTTCGTAGATGTGTCATCCTATGGCCATTACCCTATGGAAGCTATTTCTTAGTTATGGAAAAGTAGTAAAAGTACAAAAATGAGTCATGCAGGAAACACCACATACAGAACAAACACTCGCCCGAACAGCAACACAAGGAAAAAGCAAATGTATATAAGTAGAAAAAACAACAAGAGACGCGCAAAGACAAAACAAACATACAATAGGAGGAAGATGGAAGTACCGCCTTGGAACGGTCAGTGACAAAAGTCACTGGGGGGTTAAACCGGTTTATGGGCGCCCAACCTCACTCTTATTCCATCCTCACCCTAAAAGACAAACAGTGTAAATAAACGTATCCCCTCTCCGACTAATCTACAACAACCGCGACGGCAAATACAATGGTAAAGTGCATGTATAACGAAAAAACATTTAATTGAACATACTGTATTCACCTATCGCTAGTGTACTCAATGATTGAGCTGCAAACAGAGTAACTGTAGAAAAGTAATAAAGGGTACGACAAAAATGAATTAGTACAGATATCCGACGTTCTCCTTCCATTTCTGGATTTAAGAGGTCGCCTTCATAGAGTACTAAACCTTTCTTGTCGGCGTACATGCAAAGAGGCCAGAGTGATTGCCAACTGTAAAAGGGTTCACAACCAAACATGCAGTATGTTGTAGTACTACAGGATCATATCCCTTTTTAATGAATTGTTTAACACATTTGATGAACAAAGTGAGAAAATGGGTATGTCCAATAATTTTACGAAGTTTGTAAATCACATCACCATAAAATTCAGGATGTGAAATACCGTGTCGTAGAAGCACCTTGAGTCAAGCAGGCAAAGCCACATGCAAGACGCAACCACCACCAAAACACCGATAGACAGCATGACACACACACACAACCACACACCCAAACGCACACACACACACGAAATGAACACAGAAAACACCAAAAGACACACAAGAACCAGGGATAAACGTTCCACAACATGAACAAACCACAAGCACAAAGACGCAAGGCAAACAAAAGGAAGGGTGACAAAGAGAGTGCCGCCTTGGCACGGTCAGCAGCAAAAACACCACTGGGGGTTTAAACCGGTTTACGGACGTCCTAACCTCACACTTCTCTCAAAGTCACCCTAGCTTTACATATATTGTAAATAAAGGTATCCCCGCTGGACTTACCCACAACATAGACGACGGTGAACACAGGACAACATGTAAAACATAGCATAATAACTGTGACAATCCGTCAAATATGTACTCAATGACTTTGCTGAAGTCAGAGCACCTGCAGGTAAGCCGTTAAGGGCACGACAGGGAAAAAGTAATACATGAGTCTGGTAAGCTCCTCCTGTATCCAAGTTTAAGAGTATACCATCATAGAGTACTACCCTCGGCCTGTCATCGCGCAAGCAAAGAGGGAAGTGTAGCTACCGACTGTAAAAGGGTCGATAACCAAACATGCAGTGTGTTGCAATATAATAGGATCATAACCTTTCTTTTTAAATGTTTTAATGCGTTTTATAAACAAATCATGAAAATGGATATGACCCCGAATTTTCCTAAGTTTGTAGATAACATCCCCATAAAATTCTGGTTGAGAAATGCCTTGTCGCAGTAACGTCCGTAGATTGCAATTATATTTACTAATGAAAGGTAAATTTCGATAATAAAATTTAGAAAAGGTTTTCCGAAGTTTGTGATATCTGTAACCTTGCTTAAGAAGTTTATCAGTTATAACTAAATTACGTCTGTTAAAATCTTCAAGCAAAGAACAGGCTCGGGCAAACCTAATAAGTTGAGAAATATAAACCCCATAAGATGTAGAACGTGGCACATCCCCATCTAGAAAAGGATAATTAACAATTTTAAAATTAAAATCTTCTCTTTTATCGTATACTTTGGACGAAACTTTATCATTTGTAATTGAAAGATTCAAATCTAAAAATGAAGCATTAATGTCAGATTGATTAGCTTTGTTTAAAGACAGTTCTTTTTGGTAGATTGAAGAAACCATAGTATCAAAATAAGGATTATCTAAATTCAAAATATCGTCTAAATACCTTGAAGTTTTATTAAAAGCATTAACAATATCGGTCTGTGTATCAGGTTTTAAGCTAAGCATAAAATCCCTCTCGTAGCAATACAAAAACAAATCTGCAACAAGAGGGGCACAATTTGTACCCATGGGTATACCAACAACTTGACGATATATGGTATCCCCATAACGCACAAATATATTATCTAAAAGAAAAGTAAGAGATCTACAAACATCAAGGCAAGTCCACATTGTGTAATGTTCAACTTCTGAATTCGAAAAGAATGAACGTTGAACATTACAAGCAATGAACATTTTGTTTTCTCTGGCAAAGGTTTTTTCTATTAATTTAATAAGTTTATCCTTTATAAGATGGTGAGGTAGAGTAGTATAGAGTGTAGAGAAATCATAAGAGCTCAGTAAAGAAATGTTATACTGTTCATTTTCAAGTTTTGTTAAAACATCATTTGAATTTTTTATGGACCAAAAAACATTAATACCAGAATTTTCATATATTTTATCACAGTAGCGTTTAACATGTTCTTTGATCGTAGTAAGACAGGACGTCAAAAGTATAGATAATTTAGTAGTGGTACAACAGCTAGAGTTGGCAATAAAACGCGACTTATAAGGGTTTTTATGTAGTTTCGGAATCCAGTAGAAAGTTTATGTTGTTTTATGTTAGGACCAGACTTAAAATTATTGCACATTTTTACATGTTCCGAGACTATATCTTTTTCAGGTGTTTGAACTGTTATATAAGTTTTTGAATCAGTTAGCTCCTTCTTTAAAACATCAACATAATACAATCTTCAAATAATGATTACATTGTTTGATGCCTTGTCCGCAGGAACAAGAACATAATCTGAATGAAAATTAGAAATGTTTTTCTTCAAGTAGCGAAATGTAACTCTAGGTCGAGGTGGTAAAAGATGGTAATTTGTGCCATCTTGGTGCAATAATCTGTTTTATAACATAACTCGTGGCTTCAGCGTGACGTAACACTATCATTTATGTTTTGATATTCACGGGCATATATTCACTAGTGAATAACATTCGAACGACCGAACTGTATTCATAAGCGCTGTCAAAACAAACAAACTGACGGACGGTGACCTACCTGTCAACGATTGAGTCACTATAGATGGCAAAGGACTGTTGGCACTTGCGCCTTAATTTCGATAAAATAATACAAATTGTAATCGCTGTCAGTAATTATATACAAAATGTATGCCAAAAAAGACCTACCAGCTACTCTGACCCATACAATCCATTCTACATAGAAAATGCCTCCACAACTTTGCATTTTCTTCACCGCATGTCCTTTTGTTTATGCAGATTTCTATTCATAAAATATCTCGTCAATCAACAACTATAGTCATCTGAATCCAGCACAGCACAAACATATTTCAAATATGCTAAACTCAGCTGATCGTAAAAATCTTCCTCCTGTTCCAACACATTTTATGCAGCAGTTCGTACTGAATCTTTTGTCCATTTCAAACATTTTCACTGAACTTGAATCGAGATTTTTTTTCTCGGTGGAAATGTCCATGTCCATGTGTATACAACACTAATGAAGGACTTAATATACCAAAACGAAGGCGCATTTCGAATCCCATTGACAGTGAGTGTCAGAGTGCTGGCGGCTGTATGTGGGTCTTCATGTAAATGGCGCGCTTTACATAGACACATGTTGTGTACAATGACGTCATAATGTGACGTGTTTGTAACTATGTATACATGTCAAAACTGTAACTCAAAATTTATTTTGACGTGTTTCTGTATGTTTTTGTATCATAAACTATCACAGTTAAATTGAATATCAGAGAGGTCTGAATTAGATCCTGGTTGATATGACAGTAAGTAAAACAAAAAGTTGGAAAATTTGGGCCTACTTTGTCCCAGTTACCTAGCGAACCTAATAACACCTTTCATTCATCATTTCTATATGTAAGGAGAATTTATAACAATCCACGTTACTGCTGAAATATTGGCTGCAAATAACATTTGTGTGTGTTATGTTACAAATAGGATCTTGCATTCGTGTTCATGATTATTGGATTTATTAAATTCGTCTTTTTAAAACGATAAAATAAACTCGCTAAAGCTCGTTTTTATCGTTTTAAAAAGACTCATTTAATAAATCCAATAATCAAAATCACTCATGTAAGATCCTCTATGTATGTACACGGTATCTTATCCAGCAGCCCTCTCATCAGGGAACACACTGTATGCAAAGGACATAGTGACTCGTTTCCAGCACTGAAAGAATGAATGCGGGGCGGAAGTTATTCATCCTGCATTAAGTAATAATCTTCTTTCAGCAGCATCAATACTGACTCATCAAGTGGTCGCTTTAGAGAGGTTTTACTGCCCATCGAGGCAATAAAGGACACGCTAAATAACGCACAACAGGGTAAAGTAGCTTTGCTGCTACAATTACTACAATTCACTAAATTTTATATGCTTTGCTTCCCAAGGGTGCACTTTGTGAATATTTTCCAAGATAAACTAATTACCAAATTGAACTTAATGATTGTGAATACAAAACACAGATATCATTAAATTCATCTTTAGTTTCCTTTCAATCTATAAAAGTCCTAAAATGGAATATGAAGTTGGATTGTACATTAATTTGAATTGCAAAATACTCGTAATAATTCGTCATATAAATCGCAATGTAGAAATAAGGCCACAATCTTAACCCTTAACCTGCTGAATAGTCGACACTGGGTCCTCCCTTTCTAAAGATTAATTAATCCCCAAAATGGTATCAAAGTTTATCACTAAAGAATATGATTGGTATTACAATTAGTGCTGCAAACTCTCCCCAAAGAACTTTCTTGGGATTAGACTCTATATCGTTTGCAACTGAATGTCTTATATACAGTAGAACCTGTCTTAAACGGGGTCTTAAACGGTCATTTAAAGAGGTCTAATAATGGGTCTGTAAGGCAGGTGGTAGCTGAATGCGTGTCAAAAGTAATACACAAGGTTCCTATATGAGCTTTCTGCATTAGTTTTGCCCTGTATTCGGCAACCACTTGCTTTTGATAACACTTATATTCAATAAATGAACGACCGTTTAAGACATGTTCTACTGAAGTCTGTGTTCGTACTCTAAGGGTTTAAACTAACCATTCCATGTGTAATTTATGTGGCACACGATCTCTAAAATGTAGCATATTAACAACGGACGTTGTTTGATCTAGTAATCATATTCCTTTTTTGTCAAACAAATCATCAACACCAATTTCATTTGACGATAATTAACTGCAAGGAGTATTCTTGACTTTCTCTGTAACGCACAAAGTGTTTGAACATTCCGGAACGAGAAGAACTCAAATACAAAAATATGGTTGCCATATATAGGTTTGCGAAATTAATAGAAGATGGTGAAGAGAAAACCTAAAACCTGAGATCCGACTCCGGATGGACGGAAAGAAAGAGGTCAACGTCCAAACCATTTCTGAAATAAAGTTGAACTTCGATATCTCGAACTCGGATAACTCGAACTTCGGGGATAACTCGAACTAAAAGATCGGTCCTTCCAAAACTTACAATACAGAATTGCTCTTTAATGTATCACTACGGATATCTAGAAACACATGTGACAGCTTACTGCAGGAGTAAAGTAATGATGAACGCTCCTTCAGGAGTATTCAGCATTACTTTACACCTGCATTAAGCTGTCCACTCGAGAGATTGTCCAGATAAGAAATCCGATTACTCGGAACTTCTGTTATCTCGAACTAATTTGTATATTCCCTTGGAGTTCGAGATATCGATATTCATCTGTATGGCTGCGTATGGACACAAACGCTTACATGTTCTGATTTTCTTTGAGAAACAAAGGGTCATAACTGTAATGCTCTAATGTCAATCTGGGTAATACTTGCGAGGCCGCGTTTAACAATTGGAAGTAAAATTTAACACAATTTTTCAATGAAACACTCCAAACCATTTCTGAAATATGACTGCAGATGAACAAAAAGGTTAAGTGTTTGACAAACAAATAGTCATAACTCTGGTGTTCCAATGTCAGTGTAAGTGATAAGTGTTTGACAAACAAATAGGCATGACTCTGGTGTTCCAATGTCAGTGTAAGTGTTAAGTGTTTGACAAACAAATAGGCATGACTCTGGTGTTCCAATGTCAATGTAAGTGTTAAGTGTTTGACAAACAAATAGTCATGACTCTGGTGTTCCAATGTCAATGTAAGTGATACTTACACGGCCATATTTTCTTAAGGTTTGAAACATTTACACAAAGTCCGTTTTATTTTCTCCGTTAATAACATTCCCTTCAAGTTATATGGTCGTAATATATCCTCCCTTACAAAACCATAGACAGAAACCGTTTGTTAGCGTTGATAATAGTTACACTGATTTTTATCCCAAACGGTACAAATGCAGTCCCAACATTTGCTGCCATGCAATCTCTTCACCATTTTTCTAAAGGTCATTCTGTACGTAATGTATTGTCAATGTTTTATACCTGCCCAGTTATATGCATTTGACATCTTCTTCTCAGAAATCACTAGTTTTATTTCGAAATAAGTTCACAAGTTAATCATCTATCATACGAGAAAAAATACATGGCTGCCGTGTACAGTGCTAGTTTTCAATTTATGGGCAGCTGAGCGAATAAGATATGTCATAACTCTCTTCTTTTCTTACCGCAGCAGAACATGCTAAGATAAACTTAAGGAAAAAAAGATAAACACACATAAAACATACACAAAGTTTATTCACCCTGTTCTGTTTTGAATCCATCTTCAGTTTTATCACGACTTTGAATTTTCATACACTGCACACACTATTTCGTCTTTGAGGAGAACTTACAGTAACTATGATAACAGGATAATAAAGAACTGAGAGGTTCTGTCTTCTATATAGTGCGACACAATGTCATTGGCATATAGAAAAACTATTAACAAGACCAATTTCATTGGTAAACTACATAATGTACACATGCTACTATGTACCAGTGAAATGAAATGTTTTCTTCTGTGTTTTCATTCAGGTCATACTATACATATCGTTGTATTACTTATTATGTAGTTTCTGAAAATCGTTTATGCATGTAAGGCTCATGCAACAGGTCTCGAAGGATTCAACAGAGGGCAATACGCGAACAACAACTGTGTTAAGCCTATTCGTGCATAAAATTATTTCTGCTGCCGTTCCGTGGATCTATCATAATACATGACATGGGACAGACTCCCCTTAGACTGTGTAATGACAGCGTGGGAAATTCGAAAATGTGGGATATAGAAATGTAATAATGATTTACTTGTTTGTCGAAATGACAAACATAACCTTTTAATGCAGAATAGATTTAAATCAACAAAATACAAAACAGGAACAGGCATTCAGTGTTGGGATAGTAACCAATCGTTTATACAGTGGTTGCAAGTCATGTACTAAAATAAAGTGTCCATTTATGTATTATATATAAAAGGTAAACTTCCGAAAAGTGAAATATGTGTCGCATCGACTTCAAAGTGACAGTGTCGATAATGGTTTCTGTCGATTATAGCAAGATGAAATACATGTTATATATATAATATATATTTAATATATATCTAATATGTATCTGTTATATGGCTAATATTCTATTCTGGGAAATTAGGAAATACGCTGATAATAGTAGGAAGACCCGCGCCAGTACCAGAGCGTGTATGCAGTCTCAGATATGTGTAACTACCCCCCCCCCCCCCCCACACACAAAAAAACAACAACAACAAAAAGCTGCAGATTTTATGCAAGAGTGTATTGCTATGGATGATTTGCTATGTCGGTGCGTCTCTTTGTGTCTTTAATATACTTGTACATTTGTTGTTTGTAGTCGTGGTGCTGTTTGGGCGGTTGTGTGTTTTGTATGCGGTGTTCCTGTATGACTCATACAGTCATGTACTTTTTGTACTCTAACTTTCTTCCAAAACATGGATGCCTTTCGAGATATCTAATTTGATGAAATACTGGATGTTTCTAAAGTCACCAATAATCAACATGAATAACATTTTCCAGGTGATTACCCATCATTATCCATGCCTCAAGTGGAAACGTTGACAATATATCATTAGTAAATCATCACATGTTATTCCAACTGGACCGTCCTACTGTTGTTCATTCAACTAGCAGTGGCGCGGCAGAATTTAATTAAATTATGTTTTACTCTTTAATGGTATAAACATCTAGAGGGGTGGGTTCCTCGTATTTTAATTATACAATGAAATAACAAAACAAAATGATTTATTTTCTTGGTCATATTCGTAATATAAATCACTTCACTGGCTACCAATACGAGTACAAAAATGAGTCATGCAGGAAACACCACATACAGAATAAACAGGTGCCCGAACAGCAACACAAGGAAACAGCAAATGTACATACCTATAAAAACATCAAGAGACGCACAAAGACAAAACAAACATACAATAAGGGAATATGGAAGTACCCCCTTGGAACGGTCAGTGACAAAAGTCACTGGGGGGGGGGGGGGTAAACCGGTTTATTGGCGCCCAACCTCACAATTATTCCATCCTTACCCTAAAAGACAAATAGTGTAAATAAACGTATCCCCTCTCCGACTAATCTACAACAACCGCGATGGCAAATACAGTGGTAAAGTGCATGTATAACGAAAACATTTAAGTGAACAAACTGTATCCACCTATCGCTAATGTACTCAATGATTGAGCTGCAAACAGAGTAACTGTAAAAAAGTAATAAGGGGTACGACAAAAACGAAATAGTACAGATATCCGACGTTCTCCTTCCGTTTCTGGATTTAAGAGGTCGCCTTCATAGAGTACTAAACCTTTCTTGTCGGCGTACGAGCTCGAATAATGTTCCAAGATTTTAGTTCTTGTGTTTAGGATCTTGCATGGAACAGCTCCAATTTACCTCCGACAACTTTTAACCAGCAACAACCATGATACAGACTAAGACCAACAGACCAAATTAACGTTAACATTCCAAGAAACAGAACGAAGTGGTGGAATGGAATTCCACACAAAGTGAACACCAATTCAGAGCCAAACTTAAAACTCATCTTTTAATTGTTTTCCTCACTTAAAACATCTTGAGAGCTTTGAAAATGGGACTACGTAAAGCGCAAGTGAATATTGTATAATAGTCTTGGCGCTATATAAATGTAATTGTATTGTATATATTCTATTGTATTGTATTTCTTTTGTACTAGCGATGGCGTCTTATATTAAACCTTTGTACCACAGATACGATTTTAACGCATTCGCAGACACAGAAGACCAAGGCCATGTGACTCCAGTATGAGCCGTCTGATCTACTTGCTGTTAGCATTATATAGATCTGATTCTACAGTTTCTGGCATGAGCAATATGTCCTGTGTGCACATGTCGTTATAAATACAATCTAATTAATATCCATGATATCCTTTTTCTTTCATGAATGTTCATGTAGCAAAGGGTTTAAATCAATCAGGGCAGATGCCGACTTTGATACCTTTTTACTCGTGTTTTAGATTCGGCAGAGAATGTATCGTTATGCAGATATCCAATTACAGTTGAACTTAAATTTCTCGAACTTCATAGGACCCTACATATGACTACGAGATAACAGAAATGCGAGTCATTCGATTTCTAACCAGGGTCCATGCTTATAAAGCTCTTAGTTGAGCCTGAGTTTCGTTCTCAAGCTTTTGATTGGTCAGATTTGAATTCTCAAGCTTTTGATTGGTCAGATTTGAGCCAGAGGCTCAAATCTGACCAATCAAAAACTTGAGAACGAAACTCAGACTCAACTAAAAGCTTTATAAGCATGGACCCTGGACACTTTCTTAAACTCTGAAAGTAGGAGATCCTTCGAAAGCAAAAGCAGCAATGCAAAAAAAGAGAAAAATGCAGAATCGGTTTTATTGAGTCTGCTCATGAGCAGTGATTCAAAGCGCAACACTACTTACGCCCCCTATCACCGGTTTAAGTGGTATTTATTTTTTCTTAAGTTCATATTTTAAAGAGGAAGTCCCTACAATAAACGTATATTTTCAATATTGTCATAACACTTAATATCTGTTATGGTCAATCATTATTATGAAGATTGTCAATTTGAACTTACGCTCGCATATCGAAAAATGCTCCTATGATACAAAAACCCGTTTTCATCGACACTTATAATGTTTGTTCTACAACAAAATAGTATCGACTTTGGCCGAACAGTTAACGAAACCAAAACGCGAGCCGAATACATACTAAAACTTTGCCGAATAACACATCAAACATATGAAAGTTGCGTCGTCTTCAGTGTTTATTCGACTGATTTTCTTGCGATATACTTCTTTTCAGCGGATAAACACATGCGTTTTGTATATTTTAGGCACTTTTGAAACATGTCGAATGTAGGGAATTCCCCTTTAATGTCTACATGGATAACTAATGTGTTTTATAAAACACATAGAAACACATACCGTTCAGTGATTTATATGTTCTATATACAGTTTATTGCATGCAATGGTGGTTCTATAGTAACATTGAAACACTCGATAGCTGTGCGATGTTTCTTAAAACAGGTCATGGCATGAACATTATTTCATGAAGGAGTGTAGTAACAACGGCCTTAACGGGTCTTTATAAAAACAAATATTATTAGCTCGAAATAGAATAACTGAAAACAGAGCATTCATACACACACCCTGAGCACAACAGAATTTTCTGTGAGATAAAACGAAATGGTCATTTGCTAAAATGGAAGAGGTTTTAAATCAACATTTGCCACGTACATTATTTGGAATCATTATGGTAGTTGTGTGATTGGATGTAAATAATACGTATAACTTTAAGTTTGTTGTGTACATATCCCTATTGTACCATCCTACCACGAAGTTTGCCTGCTATCGCTGCGCTGTTATTTAATAACCGTAGTGATATACAGATAAACCTCGCTCAAGAGAAATATAATTCTAAGATTTTAAATCAGGTAGTAGCTTTATACAGGACAAAGGTTATGCAAAAAACTATTATATCAGTCGACCATTACTCTTGAGAAAACTCATCAAACCAGAATGTCTTATGACATGAGCATATCTTCTTGACGATGAAGCTACGAATAAAGTTTTGTTGAAATTCGAACAGAACTTGTGGAGAAATAGCTCGGACAAAACTAATTGGCGGATTGGCGGACCAGCAGGCCTACATAGTGACTCGTAATCCCTCCCTAAGATGTTTCGTTTGTAGGGATATAATAGGATAAACGGATGGCAGTACGAGTGATTTGTACTCTACCGCAACCAGGTACCTGTGAATGAAAACATCGGGGCTCATATGAAATGTTGCGATATTAGATGATCAGAGCTGATCATTGGGTTTTTGTTGGGTTTGCTATATATCGGACTAAAGACAATGTCAATTCTACTACTCGTATTTGATCTCAGCCTTCAACACAAAGCTTTATCAAGAGTATGCTAAACACCCTATAAAGCGGACGTTAAATCTAGTATAACCCTTGGCCTTCGAGACAGGGGACAGCTTAATGCAGGATGAAAGTCATGCTCTAGGAGCTTTCTGCGTGACTTTCACTCTGCAGCCACCTACCTAAATAATCCAAATTCTTCTCTACTAGAATTCCGGTATAGAGGGGGTTAACTGTATGTTTAAATCATTAATTGTAGTGTCGGCGTATTATGAGTTGTTTTATTCAATGAATAGGATATTTTGTTTTAATGTATCAACACAATGTCCATAGTGATAATTAATTCTAACAATTTACAATGATTGGATGGGTTAATTGCAATATCATTTTGTTTAACAGTTGAGCCCTCTGGTGGATAGTTTGCAGATCGACCTGGAGTTAATGATCATTAGTGCTTAGAGAATTATCAAATTTACATTTTCCCGTTATTGATGTAGAGTTACACCCTCACAGGGGAAAGCTACACTGATAAAAAATAAATGAATTTATTGCATACGACACACTTGGTTTTTAATAGGAACGGTCCATCATAGTTTTATGATAGAGTCCACACAGTATGAAATAGTATTCTATGCGAAAGGATTTAGAATGACAAACCATGTAGACCCTGAACAAAGGGTTCATCTAGGAGTACTTTGATGTGGATCTATACGGTTTACAAATGTCAACATGCACGTGTCCAGCATTCAAACAATTAATTGAAATCTGCCATAATACTTTAGAAATTATAATTACAGAGATTACGGGATATGCAAGTAGAACAATAAATGCATTCAGGCTGATAGGTTTCGGTCTAAAAATAGTGCAGTAATACAGTAATCATTAATCACTTAACCCTTCGCTTGCTATTCACGTCAATATACCTACCTGTAAATAGTGAAGACCCAGATGAGACAGCTCCTGCAGGAGCTGTCTCATCAGGGTCTGCACTATTTACAAGTTGCTTGTGCAACCAGCGCACTCCACAGCAGTGATTACACAGCTAAATACTTGTACACAGTGAAGATATATGTAATTATACAACAGAGCATGAGTAAAGAAGGAGAAACGTGTTTTAAAATTCAGCAAGAGAAGGGTTAAGCGTCAAATAAAATTTCGTTTGCTAACATTATTCTATGTTTTCAAGGTGAAGTTTTCTTCAGTCCCTTTACAAAAATACATAACCAGATGTCAGACAGTCAAGTTGATACGCCGTGCTGCTCGGTCTTTTATTGGAATACAAATTGTTTCCGAAATGGTTGTCAACGATTCGCCTATTGCGCGAAAGTGTAAATAAAATTGTTTCTGGGTAGTGCTTAGGTACAACGGGGCTCTTCAATCTAAATAAATCAAATGATCGGCAAAATATTGTATGGTAACAGCAGTGCTACAGATAAAGATGCGTACCCAAATATAAAACAAATCGTCATTTCTCCACCAAACCCTATACCGTGACCACTCTTTAGAGTCGTCACAGTATAAGGGTAGGTTGAGAAATAAAGGAGATATTCTTGAAACTGTTTAAATTTACGCATTTTATCTGGACCTCCGGAAACAGGATAGAAATGAACCATTCAGTTAATAGATAGAAATGAACCGTTCAATTAGGAAGACCCTAGAAAATAGAGGCTAGATCATATCGCCATAAAGAATCAGTAGGGAGCGGTTGATTGCGATTTCACATAACTCGCCAAATCAAGGAAATATCATAAATTCCATTATCAGTACGTAAATTCACTCGAACAGATAGACTAATCATTCCAGGATGCTGATGCAAAAACGAAACCATCACTGAGAGGATAATATCGTAAATATAATGCTGTAAGAAATGACGATGAGATACGTTTTTCGAACCCCCCCCCCCCCACACACACACACACACATACACACACTATCCCATCCCATAATGCTACCCTCTCAAAATCGACAAATCGTTCAGCGGAACGTCGGAAAACCAGTACCGCACCATTAAAACGCAAGAGTTATTACAGGAATAGTGGCGGTCGCAATGATTGATAACATAACCTAAGTAGGGACGATTGGCCCGTACTGGGTTTGCGCTCGCCTGAATATACCGTATTCAATACAGTACTAGAAGCACTTTTAACAAGTTACATCGATTTCGATGTACTGCCAGTGGAATGTTTGCAATATCTGAGACTTCCAGATTGATAAAAACGCCACTGAAGAATGATACATTGTGTTTCGATAACATCTAGACTGCCTTGCAAGGTCACCAACAGTTTACACCTAGCTAATGAAGCACTTCAGCTTAACCCTGAAAACTTGTAAACGACTCTAATGTAATGTTACATGTGATTTGTTATTGCATAAAAGTCCTGTTAATCGGCCTGTGACAAGCAAACCGAGGACACATATCGTTTGATACGGTTTCATAACACCATTCTGTTATTTTGGAGGATACATGTCGAATAAAACGTAACACAAATACAGTAAAACCTCGATTATTCGAATTTTCGGTATAGAAGAATTTAGACCCTTTTAGGCAGGTGGCTGCTTAATGCATGGTGAAAGTCCTGCAGAAAGCTCCTAGAGGAGCTTTCTGCATGACTTTCACCATGCATTAAGCTGCCACCTGTCTTTAAGATCGATACTAATACGTATTTTAGTGTTCGAATAATCGAAGTTTTACTGTATAACAGTGTGTGCTCACGTAAACGTGTACTAAGACTGAACAGCAACTTAAAGGACGAACAGAATGGCGCATACATGGAAGGAAAGGTGAAGATGAGTAACATAACACCAACCGTATTAAATAGTAACATTTGGTTAAGTATATACTCTCATTATAATACATAATTCCAATAACATAACTTATTAAAAAAAACCACGTATTTCATTTCATCATTGCTTAGATTCATCAATCTCAATTAAGCCTTTAAATACAATTCATTATATCTACATTTATGTTAATTGTTTCACAAAACGGAACACGTTTTAGATGGATTACAGAGGTGATTGGTGTTGTTATTTCTAATCTTGTATAAGGGTGTGTGTAAGAAAAAATCTTCATCTTGAAATTTACTTTGTTATTCGGTACTGCACATATGGAATAGGGTATTTCATCATTGAGTTTGATAACGATATCATACAAACTATAGCATGCATTTCTCTTAACCATTTCCTTCATATACACACATTTTCTTTTCACGCATTGGCAAACAAAGCAGACCCAGATCAGACGGCTCATAGAGGAGCCGTCTGATCAGGGTCTGCTTTGTTTGCTAATTGAATTTGATAGATCTATTTCTTTAGTTTTAAAATGGCTACAATGTTCCACCTTCCATATTTTATTGAAACTATATAAGCCGTACCCCGTTAACAGCGACTAGAGTACTTGGATCTAGATGAGACACTGTGTAACTGGACATCTCAACAGGATCTAAGCGGTTTGACACGAGGTCAGTAGTTCAAAACGCAAAAGTACACGTAGTAACGTATTGGATAAAACTGCTATTACACTCTTACTGCCAGTGGCAAATATGTTATATATACCTATGTAAACAGGTTTGAACAAGATAACTCAGGGTATCAACTGGTTGTTACTGTAATTATATATTTGTTTAACAAAACCAAAGACAATTCATTGGAATTATCAGTGAATGAGATGCACATGTCATTCAAGAGCTTGTCAGTGTGTGCGTTAATTTGATTAATAATAAGTTCAAAGCTTTGTGAATAATCAACCGCTTACTGTAACGAATTGCGCTTTAAGATTACGAAAAGGTTTCGTTGACATTCTAACAGTAGTTTTTGAGAAACAATGCGAACAAGAAACCCCGAACGAACGATCAACGGTTCGACCAAACAGGCCGACAAACTACCTGCAAACAGCGTCTGCCTCAAGTGAATGTTCGTTCAAGTGTTTCTCAAAATATAATTGGAGTGTCAAATAGTTTGAATCCTATCGAGATGACACAATCGCCCAATGCGGCAACCCACATGAGTCGTTTATCGGCATCGAAGCTATAAATAATAATACCGTTTTCCACAATGACCATGTTTGTATGTTGTATTGTATGAGTGCATGCTATTTAACGAGGTACCTGATTGTGTTCAAGTTGAATAAAGTATGTTCCGTATCCGTTCCGTTATAAAAAGCAAATGTTAAAGAAGATGCTCAGGTCCCATGGGGTTGTTCACCAATGTTTTAGTCAAGTAACGATAACATGTCCAAACTAATGAAATTATCCCCATGAAGTGTGCCATTTTTACATCCCATTCTGACATATTCTCACAAACACTTTCATCTTAAACCCTTTCAACACTGAATTTTCAAACACTCCAAAAATATTCCAAAATTCAAACTGGTCAAGCTTACAATGAATATTCATGATTGTTTTTACAAAAAGTGAAACATGACAAATAGTGCAGCTTCTGGTGAGAGGGTTCATCTATGAACCCTATCGTATGGGTCTACATTGTTTTCAAATAGCATTAGTGGCTCGTTTCCTGGACAGAAAGGATTAATAAATAATCACAATAGATAAAAGCCGGCAATATATACAGTACAATCTCTCTAATACGACCACTCCAAATAAGTATAATTCTGGATTTTAAACATGTGGTAGCTTAATGCAGGACTAAGATTATTCAGACAGTTCCTATATGAGCGTTTGGCATTACTTTCGCTCTGTATTATACCTCCATCTGCTTTTAGAGACTCCTATGTTAAGCCCTCCCTGTTCAGTATTCATGTAAGAAATAATGGCATCATGAGTATTTTCAGCTGAACTTATCTAATGTAAACTTTTAAATGAAGTTTTTGTTTAGTCAAAAACTGCACAGTCAGGTCTATATCATGTCGAAGTCAATAGGGCAAGCCTTGAGCAAGCAAACGACCACTATTGAAGCCATCTGGGCCCAAGGTTATAAAACCTTTTGACTAAAGTCGTAAGGTAAAATACGGTGAGAGAAGTTCCATGCATGCAGCTCCAAAACTCTGGAATGCTCTGCCATCTGGCATTAGTGATGCAAGCTCACTGGCATGTTTCAAAAGATCTCTGAAAACACATTTCTTCAACATATGCTACTAGGACAGTTTAGGAAAAGTAGCTTATAATAATCAATTCTCATACCTTACGATTCCTTTGCCATTGCAGCCCTTGGGATATGCTGTAGGAATCAATCTCTCATTGACCGGGTAGATAATCATGTGGTTCCTACCGGTTAGTGATTTCATATTTTTTTATATATCATATTTATTGTATATATATATTGCTTATAATTCACCGACTTGGTAATTAATCATGTGGTTCCTACCAGTTGGTGATTTTATACTTATTGTATATTTATTGCATATCTTTCATTGACTGGGTAGATAATCATGTGGTTCCTATCGGTTAGTGGTTATACATTTATTGTATATCTATTGCATATCTTTCATTGACCGGGTAGATAATCATGTGGTTCCTACCGGTTAGTGATTTTATATTTATTGTATATCTATTGCATACATTTCATTGACTGGATGGACGATCATGCCGTTCCTTCCGGTTTATGATTTCATATCTATTGTATATCTTTTGTATATCCTTCACTGACCGGATGGACGATCATGCGTTTCCGTCCGGCTAGTGATTTTTTTTATATTTATTGTATATCTATTGTAAATCATTCATTGTCTGGATAGATAAGCATGCGGTTCGTTCAGATTATTGATTTCATCCATGTACAGCGCTTTTGAACGCACATATCCTGTGTGAAAAGAGCGCTATATAAATGTGGTATAATAACAATAATAATAATAATAATAATAATAATAATAATAATAATAATAATAATAATAATCTGAGTCTCAGACCAATCAAACGCTCGAGAATGATCTCAGACTCAAGCAATTGCTTTTGTAACCTTGGGGTCAGATCTGGGTCTACCCTGTTTGCAAATACGTGAAAATACGTCAATATGAGAGAAAGGATTAGTAAATATTATGGCCGATTTAGCAAGATGTTACTGTATATATCCATGCCCTTTGTATATGTTTTAAAATTGAAACATGTAAACATTGAAACATGTAAACATTGAAACATGTAAATATTGAAACATGTAAATGACCAGTTTCATTTCACTTCAGTGTTATAACCCTTTCCGTCTTATAAAAGCGATTTTACGCGTCTGTACACAGAGTAGACCCAGATCTGATCAATCTGTTCCGTTAGTTTCTAAAATAGCTACAGTGTTTCACCTTCCATGTTTCATTATAAGTATTGTGTTCATGAATATTCAGTAGGGAAATGGTTAACAGATATGTTATATATTGAATGTTAAAGTGGCAATCCCTATAATAAACGCATGTTTTTCAGCGGTTATCTGTCTATTTTCACTTTTGTTCTAGTTTTCCACCAATCAGAAACTATGTTACATTGTAATTTGCATATGACCTACTAGTATTTTCTAGTAAACCGTATTTTCATTAGTTAATCCCTTGACTGGCATACAGCCTTTTTATAATGCCTCTACACATGGCCAAACTGAATGTAGGACGTTTCGGCATAGGAAGTTTCGCCCCGGATGTTTCGACCCAGGACGTTTTGGCCATCTATTTATTCGGCCTAGGACGTCAAAAATTGAAAATTTGTATTAAAAGCAAAAATTGAATAATCAAAATCATTAAATAACTATCAATATGTTAAATATTGATATGTGGTCCATTTATTTTGGTTAATACAGATCAGGATATTAGCTAAGCAGGTGACATATTCACACTTACTCAACCTTGGGTACAATGAGTGATAAAGAGGTGCTTTCAAATACTATAGCCACATTGTTTAGTCATTAAAACAGCCCCAGACCACATAACACATTACTAATGATTTACTATCCCATTCAGTTTTGATTTTAGTCTTGGTCCAAACAGTTTGCCACTCACTTTATGCTTTTTGTTTTCAGTCAAAACGTTGTTTAGTTCAACTTTTGGTGGATTCAAATACATGTACAATACTGTAGTCACATAGTTGTTTATTACCATGACCGGTAAAACAATATGAATTATTTATTACTTTGGTCATTATCAAAACTAGAGTATATAATACATAAACAATATTACTGAATAAAACTATATAGATCTATTATCCTCAAAAGGTGTGGATCAATTTTGACTATTCAATTTTTGGTGTGTCATACTTTATAGCAGTTCCTAACCCATTATCGTACTTATCACCTCATGGTAATGATTGCTGAGCATTATTGCCAGTTTGCCAAAACCACTATTAAACTTTTAAACATTTATTATCATTTTGCTATCAATTTAATACCACATTTAATCACATCCACTTTGACGAACATGTAGTTTGCCGAAACCACCATAATTCACAGGCAATGCTATAGGAAACTAAAACTAAAAATAAATACTGATACATTGGCGAATAACATCGGGTCTTCGATAGTCTGGTCTTCTTTGGTGATTATCCGGTTGGTTTCTTGCGATAATTCTTCGTATTAGCGTACAAACAAATGATTTATGTAATTGTAGGCATTTTAAAAACGCGTTACAAGTAGAGATCATCACTTTAACCCTTTCATCCATAGGATATTTTAAATAAATCTACTAAAAATGAGCATTAACTAGAGAAAAGGAAAGTTTAGAATTTTGTAGTTTGAAACCATTGTGATAAATAGAGCATTTGCTCCTATAGGAGCAAATGCTCTATCTATCACAATGGTTTTAACAGGTGACCTTTACAGAGGCGTAGAAAGGCATAGTTATGGAGGAAAGGGTTAAACAAATCAAACAAGTATCAAATTTCGTCTCTAAACCAATACGCATTTCAAACGACTGAAATTACAAAATTCATTTATTTTATGTTTCTTAGAAACTTCAGCCACAGCGAAATATATTGATATGAATCATACAGCCGTAACTAATGCATATACATTTACAAATAAAACAAATTGACAACAATAATTCCAGCCTCTCAACTTTCATTAACCCCTTCTTGCGGGAATGATTATCCATTCTGCATGATAACTATGCACAGGGGCGTAACTAACGATGCACTTTTGTGCACGTGCGTAACATCAATCTGAAAGGTGAAAACATTATTATTACCCACGTGGAACTAACATCGAAGGCTGGGGAGGGAGGGGGCTTTGATAAACGTCCTGTCTTGTCATGCAAACTCATATTGACGCCTTTTGACGCCTCTGTAAAAATCACATTTTGAAACCATTGTGATAGATAGATGGTCTATTTATCACATTTGAGTTCAGCTACGTTCCTGCGCATGTAGTATGATATATTAGTTACAATGTAAGCGGTCTATAAAACAGGGTTCCAATTAGCACATAAATTGGATTTGATAGACGTCCGGTTCTTTCTTCACTCTTTGCACGCTAGCGGCGAAATTGTGATTACACATGCAAACAATTTGGATCCAGATGAGACGCCACATAATGCGGCGTCTCATCAGGATCCAAACTGTTTGTCATCTTGACCGTATGTTTGTAAAGAAATGAGAGAAAGTTTATTTTAGGAATTAAAGCAGGCGACAACTGTTGCAGACGAAAAATTACTTAGCGTGCAAAGAGTTAAATTCAAAGAGTCTAAGATGGCTAGATTAGAAGCATAACCCTTGGTTAGAAATTGATTGAAATATTTCCGTTTGTGCTGCAACTATCAGAGTTTCGCTCTATGTGTGATCTTTCTTAACCCTTTCGCTGCCAATGCCGGATATGTAATGACCTATGCAAACAGTTGGGATCCAGATGAGACGCCGAGTAACTCGGCGTCTCATCAGGATCCAAACTGTTTGTTACTGTTACTATGTTTTTGAAACAAAAATTAAAAAAATTAAAAAAATAAAAATTTGTAGCAGACGACAAAGTTAGCAGACGACAGAGTTTGGCAGCGAAAGGGTTAACCCTTACCATGTAGACTTTTCAAATGGGCTATTCCAAAATTTCAACAGGTCAAGGATACGGTGAATATTTAGGGATGTTTTTAAGAAGGTAACATGACAAATAGTATAGACCCTGATGAGAGGGCTCATATAGGAGCATTTTCACCTGGGTCTACACTGTTTGCAAAGGACATTAGTGATTCGTTTCCTGTGCTGTAAAGGTTAAGCAATATAAATGTTTGAAGAGTATGGGAAATTGGATTATTTTGGTTACGCGCCTTGTGGATGACTTAACCCTTTCAGTGAGGAAAACTTATTTATTTTGCTAACACAGTAGTCCCAGTCTGCGCTGTTGGCCATGCTACACTTTTCTTTAAAATATTCCCGAATAATCACGGTCAGTATGACTTGTTTTAATATTGAAAGGGTTCATTTGAAAGGATAATATTTGTATCATATATAACAAAATGGCTGTCTTTATTCGTGCAAATATAGAACTTTCAATTTCCATATGTATTTTCAATTACTACAAATTTCATCCTATAATTTGACGTGTTATCTTGGATTCCAATCTTTAAGATTATACTTGCCATTTCAAATACACGCACACGATATTAAAATGACAAATATTTACAAATTCTGGACGTGAGTCAGTGCAAAAAATCAAATAATCTTGCCAGAAGCCTGTCTAATATTTTATTTAAACTTTTTTTATTAGCTCACCTGGCACAAAGTGCCAAGGTGAGCTATTGGGATGATCCTATGTCCGGCGTCCGTCGTCGTGCGTCGTGCGTATGTGCGTTGTGCGTCGTGCGTCGTGCGTACGTGCGGGCGTCAACAATTTACTTAACATCTTCTTCTCTGGAACTACAAAGCCAAGAGCTTTGATATTTGGTATGTAGTATGATGTAATGGTCCTCTACAAAGATTGTTCAAATTATGTCCCCAGGGCCAAAAATGGCCCCGCCCCAGGGCTTATCAGTTTTTCATAGGAAAATCTTTAAAAATCTTCTTCTCTGAAACTGTAAGGCATAGACCTTTGATATTTGGTATGTAGCATTATCTAATGGTACTCTACTAAGATCGTTCAAATTATGACCCCTGGGCAAAAAATGGCCCCGCCCCGGGGCTTATCAGTTTTTCATAGGAAAATCTTTAAAAATCTTCTTCTCTGAAACTGTCAGGCATAGACCTTTGTTATTTGGTATGTAGCATCATCTAATGGTCCTCTACTAAGATTGTTCAAATTATGACTCCTGGGCCAAAAATGGCCACGCCCGAGGGCTTATCAGTTTTTCATAGGAAAATCTTTAAAAATCATCTTCTCTGAAACTGTAACGCATAGACCTTTGATATTTGGTATGTAGCATGGTCTAATGGTCCTCTACTAAGATTGTTCAAATTATGACCCCTGGGCCAAAAATGGCCCCGCCCCGGGGCTTATCAGTTTTTCATAGGAAAATCTTTAAAAATCTTCTTCTCTGAAAATGTAAGGCATAGACCTTTGGTATTTGGTATGTAGCATCATCTAATGGTCCTCTACTAAGATTGTTCAAATTATGACCCCTGGGCCAAAAATGGCCCCACCCCGGGGCTTATCAGTTTTTCATAGGAAAATCTTTAAATATCTTCTTCTCTGAAAATGTAAGGAATAGACCTTTGGTATTTGGTATGTAGCATCATCTAATGCTCCTCTACTAAGATTGTTCAAATTATGACCCCCAGGACAAAAATGGCCCCGCCCCAGGGCTTATCAGTTTTTCATAGGAAAATCTTGAAGAAAGCATCTTCTCTGAAACTGTAAGGCATAGACCTTTGATATTTGGTATGTAGCATGATCTAATGGTCCTCTACTAAGATTGTTCAAATTATGACCCCTGGGCCAAATATGGCCCCGCCCAGGGGCTTATCAGTTTTTCATAGAAAAATCTTTAAATATATTCTTCTCTAAAATTATAAGGTATAGACCTTTGATATTTGGTATGTAGCATTATTTAATCGTCCTCTACTAAGATTAATCAAAATATGACCCTCGGACCAAAAATGGCCCCGCCCAAGGGCTTATCAGTTTTTCATAGGAAAATCTTTAAAAATCTTCTCCTCCAGAACTGTAAGGTCTAGGCCCTTGATATTTGGTATGTAGCATCATCTAATGGTTTTCTACCAAGATTATTCAAATTATTACCCCTGGGTCAAAAATGGCCCCACCCTGGGGCTTGTCAGTTTTTCATATGAAAAGCTTTAAGAATCTTCTTCTCCAAAACTGTAAGGCAGAGACCTTTAATATTTGGTATGTTGCATTATCTAATAGTCCTCTACTAAGATTTTCAAATTATGAACCCCGGATCAAAATTTGCCCCGCCATGGGGCTTAACAGTTTTTCATAGGAAAATCTTTAAAATATCTTCTCCTCCAAATCTGTAAGGTCTAGACTCTTTATATTTAGTATGTAGCACCATCTAATGGTTTTCTACCAAGATTTTTCAAATTATGCAATCTGTCATTGAAATCATTAATCTGTTACGAACAGGTGAGCGATTAAAGGCCATCATGGCCCTCTTGTTCAAATTGTCAGAAGCATAAACACCTGATATAATTGTGTTTAGTATTTTAACTCGTTTGACGCAAAATAATGCCCGGCTGCAAACAATGTCGCCTGTTTTAAGCTACAGAGTGTATGTTCGTTCATTTTCTTCTCTGACAACGAAAGTGGCGTATCAAACAGTTTGAAAGTGGCGTGTCAAACAGTTTAAAAGTGGCGTATCAAACAGTTTGAAAGTGGCGTGTGAAACAGTTTGAAAGTGGCGTGTCAAACAGTTTGGATCCTGATAAGACACCGGCGTCTCATTTGGATTCAAACTGTTTGCAAAGTTATTCACAGATTTGCCGATTGCAGCAGACTCCTGCTCTAAGTCAACTTCCCAGGTAAATATGTACCAAACATCAGCCGTATATATTATAAACTTTTCCCGTTACCAATTTGGGAAATACAGTAACACACCCGCTTCCTTTCCTAACTGGACGTTCAAATTAGTATCAATGCCAGTCTGTAAGACAGGGGACAGCTTAACCCATTACCTCATAGGCTAGTTTTAGATCCAACCACTTTGAATAAATGTTTTCAAAAGGAGCATTAACTAGAGAAAAGGAAAATTTTAGAATTGTGTAGCTTGAAACAATTGTGATAAATAATAAATATTTTATCACAATGGTTTCACAAAATTACTTTTACAAAGTCGTCAAAAGTCGTCAATATCAGGGAATGGGTTAATACAGGGTGATAATTAGCAGAAAGCTTCTAAAGGAGCGTTACTAATTACATTCACCTTGAAACATTAAACATACATCTGTCTAAAAAGATATGAATTCTTCTTTACTATATTTCCGGTTTAGAAGGGTTTTATGTACCAAAATATGTCAAGTAAGAGCTCCTAGAATATGATTGTAAGGCGCATTCTGGCAAATCAGTATATTGCACACTGCGAAGTTCATTGGTAACTGAGATGCTTCATTCTTTCATTATGCAGTAAAAATAAAGTAGAAGCTTTATGCATTACTTTCGTCCTGCAGTAAGCCATTCCCTCCTATTGACGCATTTTGACGTCTCTGTAATGCCACCTTTTGAAACCATATAGAGCAAATGCTCTATCTATCACAATGGTGTCCAAACTACACAATTGTAAAAGTTTCCATTTCTCTAGCAAACGCTCCTTTTCGGTAGGTTTATTCAAAGAAGTTGGGTCTAAAATAGTCCTGGAGTAATTCCCGAACCATGTGCTTTAACACACTTATATGTTAATGAATTATATGATCATAGATTAAAGGACCATTCTCTATTACTTTCGCCGCCATGCATTAACCCCTTCCGTGCCACAATGACGGGTTTATGATATCACATGCAAACAGTTTGGATCCAGATGAGACGCCGAGTAACTCGGCGTCTCATCAGGATCCAAACTGTTTGACACTCTGTTTACTGTTTTATAAAGAAAATGGACGAAGTGCATACTTTATTATTATTATTATTATTGGAAAAGTAGTAAAGTCAAGCAGGCAAAGCCACATGCAAGACGCAACCACCACCAAAACACCGATAGACAGCATGACACACACACACACACACAACCACACACCCAAACGCACACGCACGCACACATACGAAATGAACACAGAAAACACCAAAAGACACACAAGAAACAGGGACAAACGTTCCACAACATGAACAAACCACAAGCACAAAGACGCAAGGCAAACAAAAGGAAGGGTGACAAAGAGAGTACCGCCTTGGCACGGTCAGCAGCAAAAACACCACTGGGGGTTTAAACCGGTTTACGGACGTCCTAACCTCACACTTCTCTCAAAGTCACCCTAGCTTTACAAATATTGTAAATAAAGGTATCCCCGCTGGACTTACCCATTTATATAGCGCTCTTTTCATACAGGATATGTGCGTTCAAAAGCGCTTCACAAAGATACAATTTATGTACAATAATGCGTAAATTATAGAACATTTAAAATAAAATATATTTAATATTTATATATAGATAATAAAAAACAAAAACTTGAATACAGCATTCTATGCGCAGTGCCAGTACGTCACATAATTTTGACCCAGACTCAACAGACTTGGGTACATTTGTTTTGGCATACAGCACTGCACATAAAATATTGCCGGAAAATTGGGTAACAGAACAGATCAATTTGAAGTTCATGCATATAAACTAAGCAATACAAATAAACAACTGTTATATACGCGCACTATGCAACCCCTCCAGTCAAACACTATTCGACCCGCTATGGCAATGAGGGAGTACACAGCGGATCATATTTTAATAGAGTTGCAATAGGGTATATCCAAGATTTAATTACAGAATAAAATGTCTTATTATGGGAACCCAAAAAGCCCAGCCAAAGTAGAGCTAAAGAAGGTATCCCGTATACTGTTCCTACAACATATCCCACCGGCTGCAATGGCAAAGGAATCACAACGGACAAATCGAGACTGATTGAGACACGCGATGCTGCATTAGACCGTACAGGCTTAATCCGCCCGCTGCCCATATATTACACGACCCAGTTCACTGATAAGCACAAATAAGGAAACTGGGTTAGCTTAACAGGAATCCCTGGCACTGGTTAACGGCAGGGTAGCAAGTCATGCCAGCAAGACTCCCAATGTACCAGCGCGGAATTATACCGTAGAGGGATGCCCTGTTCCACTACGGTGCTCCCTCCGGCATTGGAACTGGAGTTACCAGAGGTACCAAGCATATAGGGATGCCCCGTTTGACAACAGCACTCCCTCGGCCACCACCACATCTGGACAGCGGAATCCCGCTGACACAACACCCGCACGTTCAACAGCAAGGGGATTCCCTAGAAGTCCATAAAAATATGGATGAGGTTTTTGTTATTCATTTATCTATTTTTCTACACTTGTGGAGCATTATATTTGAAAAAAGGGGTTGAAAAGTCTACAGTCATAAGGAAGTGGCAGGATCAACACTCTGTGGCCAATGCAGCAGTTATGATAAACGACGATTAGCAGCTACGTTTTCTAAACTGCCCTAATAATATATGTTGAAGAAATGTGTTTTCAGAGATGTTTTGAAACATGCCAGTCAGCTTGCATCTCTAATGCCTGATGGAAGAGCATTCCAGAGTTTGGGAGCTGCATGCATGAAACTTCTCTCACCGTATTTTACCTTACGACTTTTTGGTACAACCAACGACAAAGAACTACTTGCTGATCTTAATTCTCTGCGGGGCCTGTACACGTCAAGCATGTCGACAATGTACTTGGCGGATTCATTGTGCATGGCTTTATACGTAAGTGTCAGAATTTTGAATTCAATCCGATGCTGAACCGGAAGCCAGTGAAGTTCCTTCAAAACCGGTGTGATATGATTATATCGAGAAGTCCTTGTTATGATGCGGGCTGCTGTGTTTTGCACTCTTTGAAGCTTCCGCAGTGTTTTGTTTGGAATTCCATGCAGCAATGACTCTTTGAAGCTTCCGCAGTGTTTTGTTTGGAATTCCATGCAGCAATGAGTTGCAGTAGTCTATTTTTGATGTAACCAGAGAGTTCACCAAAGTCTTGGTAGCAGCAGGCGAGAGATACTTTCTTACATGACCTATTCGTCGGAGCTGTGCATAACTAGACCTACACACGGAGTTGATGTGTGGTGTCATATCCATTTGTGAATCGAGCCATGCGCCGAGATTCTTTATACACAGAGATGGCTTGATTTCAGAGGGTCCTACTTGCACATGAATCACTTCAGGTACTTCTGTGTTTTTAGTATGAAACAGTATGACCTCAGTTTTGTCAGTATTGAGCTTCAGCATGTTCTGGTGCATCCAAGACACTAGCTCCTTGAGACAGTTCTCAACGCGTGATAAAGCTTCCTGTTGACAGGAAATGTCCTTGGGCTTAAATGATAGGTATAATTGTGAGTCATCGGCATAAAAATGGTGGTTGAGCCCATGGTTTTTGCAGATTGAGCCGACAGGTTTTGTGTACATGATGTAGTGCTTCGGTCCTAGGACCGATCCCTGTGGTACGCTATATCTCATTTTAACTGGAGTGGACAATTCCCCATCTATTGACACTATTTGATAGCGGTCATTTAGATAGGAGGCCATCCACTCAAGAAGTTTCCCAATGATTCCGAAGTCTCTTTCCAAGAGTTTTTGGCCGGTAAGGGCATGAAAACATTGAATACTTTAATTATGAATACACATGATGTTAATCTGAAGAAAAGTACAATGTTACAGCTTTTTGATTCTTTTGTCGGTTCTATACTTAGCTATGCATGCGAAGTCTGGGGCAATTCAAAGAGTAAGTCATTGGAACGGGTACATTTGAATTTTTGTAAGAAAATATTGCAGGTCAAGAGATCAACGTCGTCAACCGCAGTGTACGGAGAACTTGGACGTTATCCGCTTTTTGTAAATCGCTATGTAAGAATAATTAAATATTGGTTGAAATTAATTGATACTGATAATATTATTTTAAAACATATAGATAAGTTGATGGTAAGTGACAATGAAAAGGGTCGCAGAGATTGGGCAACAGGAGTTAAAAATATGTTAGAGGAATATGGCTTTAATTATGTATGGTTAAATCCCCATGATGTTAACAGTAAACATTTTTGTAAAGAATTCAAAAGGAGAGTTATTGATTGTTTCATGCAGAAATGGTATGGAGATTTAGATAAGTCTAGTGTTTTATATTCCTATAGGCATTTTAAGTGCATTTTTGTATTTGAGGACTATTTAGATTTACTATCGTGGAATTTAAGTTGTTTTATTACGAGACTACGATTGTCGTCCCACCCATTGAAAATTGAATCTGGTCGATATGGTAGAGCACGAGTAGATAGAAATGAGAGATATTGTGTGTTTTGTAGTAGGTATGATTTGGAAGATGAGTACCACTTTGTTTGTATTTGTACATTATACAACGACTGTAGAAAGAAATACATGAGAAAAAAATATTATTTAAGGCCAAGTTATCTTAAATTTTGCGAATTAATGAGTTCATCAACTAAGATGGAATTAGTAAATCTGGCTAGATTTATAAAGGAATCTTTAGAAATTCGGAGGAATGCGTTAAATGCTCAGTGAGTCTGAGTTCATCCTAAACATCGGTTTTTGATAGTTATACATGTACTTGTATTGCATTTAGGCTATAGTTTGATATGATATATGGCATTGGTGTGTTAGAAATTTTGATTATTTATTTGAAATTTAGTAGTGGGTAAATTGCGATATAGTGCGAGAGGAGTTGTGTGTATGAGTGAGAGAATGAGTGTGGTGGGTGGTTGTTAGGAGGCGAGGATCGGATGCGTGATGAGTGGTAGTGTGACCAAAATGACATTATTGAATTGTGTTGCAACAAGGTACTTATGTACACGTTGAAAAGAATAAAGTATATCTGTCTGTCTGTCTGTCATGCTGTCGCAGTCCAAATGATTCGAGTGTACTAACAAAGTTAGCAGTGTTTCTGTCATTTGGAATGTCAAGGTGGATATTTAAATCCCCTACTATGACGACCGGTCTATCGGTGGTCGCAAGTTTAGATAAGAAAAATGGCCACTCATTCTCGAGGAAATCTCCAGTTTTTAGGCCATTACCACGAGATGGTGGTGGTCTATAAACAACTACTAGGTGCATATTGAAATCTCGGATACTTATAGTGCAGTCCATATACTCAAAGTTTGAGAAATCATTATCTCTTGCTGATTTATGGAGGCGAAGTCCTATTGAATCCTTATGTATGATTGCAACCCCGTCGCCACGGTTGCCACTGCTGCGAGGGACATGTTGGATTTTGTAATGAGTAGGAACTAGTTCACTTAAGCAAGAATTGTCAACAGAACTACCGAGCCAGGTTTCCGTAATGGCTACCACATCAAAGTCATTTGAAACGATATAGTCGCAAATAGAAAGAGCCTTGTTTTTGACTGATCTAGGGTTTATACTGCATACTTTTACAAAGGTCTGAATTCTCACAGGCATTGGAGGATCGCATTTTACATGAACAACAGTTTTCGTTTTCTCAGAAAGGGACACTGTTGAGAATTTACTCGCGTACAGGTTAGGTTTCGAAACAATGGGGATTACCTGGGGGAACTGTTTCAAATGACTGAGATTTACGCCATCAGGTGAAACCCTACTTTCTGTCTGACGGTTTCCAGAAACAGTTGGAATTGACTGAGGTATTTCCCTTAATCTGTTTAAATGAACACCTTTATTTTCATCCCAAGTACGCTTTGGTTTTGAGTTGCCCCCTCTAGAGCCTCTGAATTTAGCTAAGCCAAATTGACCAAAGTTTAACAGCCCTAACTCTTTCAATCTGGATAATACTAGCTTGTTGGGTTTTAAAATAGGCGATAATTGCCCTATAATGGAAAGATCGCACCTGGTATACTGTAACTGTAACTGTAAATGTGGCTGTGCTGTACTAATCTGCTCTTCACCTGTATATCCTAATGCCTGAGGCACACACATCTGAATTTAAAAATCCAGTGCTGCACAAAAATGATTTATTAATTTCACTTTTTCCGTCAAATCACACAACAGAATCACTTAAAAAGTACACCAATCTATTAACACTTCCTTCATGCACAATAGTGTCACGTTTCAGAAAGTTTTTCGAAGTATTTCCCTCTTTAAACTGCTGTGAAGCCGAGAGGATAAATGTATGAATATATTGAATGAATGCCAAGGTAGGTATAAAATACAAGAAATACAAGTATAAACTTACCTGGATGGATAAGCGTGGCTTGTAGGTTTGGGCGTTCAGCTAGAAGAGGAGGAGCTACGCCGCCGCCTGGCGGACGTTCCAATTTTGCCCTTTCGGCCCCTGTCCATTTGGCCCATGTGGCTGTGGCGTCCCCGCATCACTCCTTCCCCACTTTGTTTTTTAGCAGTTAGTAATATTATTATTGTTTGTCCTCTTCCTGAGGCTCTACAGATAGAGAAAGTATAAAGAATATTAAGTTTTCGTTTCTATTAAACGGGTATTATCTTCAAACCCGTGGGTTCCTTCTACCTGAAGGTCTGGACCTGAAAACTTAATAAATATGATATTCATAATAAGGAAGAGAGAAAAGATAGCATAATGGAGTACAAAATCATAATAAATGTAATTATAGCGAAAACCTATGCCAGCTGCCAAATATAGACCAAAAAGAAACATACTAATACTCTAGGCAGCTGGAAACATGTGAAATGACTGCCATTAAATATGCTGTCTCAATTTAACTGATGAGAGGGCAAAACAGAGGTTTGTCTCCCTCTTGTTCATTCCTCCTTCACAATTCAAACCATTCTAGCCGATGCTTCCCCCCAGCCAAAAAAGAAAAATTGATTGAGAAGAACAATACTGACTTATCATAAACCGACCGGCTAGATGAAATCATCAGTACCATAATGAAAACCCCAAATTTGAATTTCAAGAATGACAGTAATGAGCTGTAGTCGGGTTTTAACAAAGACTACCAATTCAAGTTAAACAATTTAGCCAAATTTGAGTTGCTGCTACGAATCAGCTCGGGGACAGGCACTCCTACTATGGAAGAAACAGCCTGTATCACTAGACCTACCCTCCAAGGACCATGACCTCTGTCACCAGGGAAGGGCAGGTAAGGTGAATCGGTCTCAAAGAGCAGTTTACGATGACTTGCTAGCATTAAAGTTTCCTTAGTGCTAGAATCCACTGTGGATTGTCGAGAGAGACTGAAAAAACAATTAGGAAGGGTACTGCTCCAATCATCAAATTCTTTAGAGTCTCCAACAAAACAATGCCTTTGGATTTTTAAATGAGTTAGATTTAAAGAAACTAACATTTGGAGAACTCCTTTAGCTGCAGAACCATCATTCTTGTCCCTACAATGAATAACCACAGGCTTGTCAAGCCGGTCCGCCAGTTTAAGTGCTTTTTTGAGAAATTGGTGCTGGGCCTCAACCTTACCCTTGACGCACTCTTGCCTGTTATGGGCACTTAAGCAGCGACATGTAGTGGTAAAGTCAAGCCCAACTTCCCCAACAGCAACTGCCTCTGGATATTGCTGAAACTGGCGCTCCAGCTTGGCAAACATGTGATCTGCATTATTTCTGTAAAGGAGATGTGGGTGTATTCCTAAGGTGAAGCTGATCCTATTGTCTGAAGCAATCAATTTAGGAATAGTACCCCATTTGTTTGGAAAGACAAAATTTGTTACAGCATGGACTAGATTGACCTCAGATTTAGACTGTGCTTCCAATTCCCTAAGAGTTTTTGTAGAAGTACCAACTAGCTGATCCATGTGAAAGTGACCATCAATAACGTGGTACCTGAACACAGGATGTCCAACGGACGGACTAGAGCCATTAGGGTTTACATAGTTAACAATAGAGAGAGACAGTGTTCTTTGTTCAGGGTTAAGTTTTAGGAGAATTTGTGTCAAGGTCAAATAGTTCAACAGTTCAGAAGTGCGAGAAGGTTGGCAAGGATCATAAGATGGATTTGGCTCTAACCCAGCTAATCGGTCATACTCCCTGAGAAAGAGTATCTCCTCATCAAGGAAATGGGCCTTAGAGGAAGTAAGCTGCTTTTCCACGACAAGTCCCAGAAGAGCCTCAAGAGTCCCCAGTCCAAGGCAATTACTGATGAACAGAAGAAATCCGTTCACCAGCAAATACCAAGCATTTAGCTGGGATTCTCCCTCTATCTTGCTGTGACTTGCGTGGAAACGACGCAATTCAGACACATCACTAGAGGACTGGCAGCTGGCACAAGCAACTGCTGGACACATATACCAAGGTATATGTGTCCTATTTATGTGCCTTTTAAGATGATTTACATCTGCATTGCAGATGCCACAGAGTGTTTGAAAGCGAGCTTTCTTGGGGGGCATTTTGGCAGTTGTCTTGATTCTGGAATTTTCTAAATAAACAAGTAACAATTTATTAGTTATAAATTATATATCCATGGTATCTTTTGCTAATTTATTGAAAGCTATTTTTCCAATATTTGAAAATATTATGACCTAACTTTATAGATACGTTGTGTGTTAAATATAGTAGTTGGTTAGAGAAGGTAGAAAATTAAGAAATATAATATATACATAAAGTAACTAATATATAGATAAATATATATAGAAATGGGATTATAGAATTGAATTGAATGAAATCCCATGTGTTAAATCATTTGAGTATAATTCTCTTATTTAAATTTTTTTATCTGACTTAAGTTTTCTGGTAACCAGACGGAAAGTATAAAGAAGTTAATAAAGTTATGCCGTGCAGTCAATATATTGACTTATAAATCAATATTATGACCGATCTTCATAACCATACATAAACGGATACTATCTATCAATTAAATAAACCGACCGGCTGGTTAACAGATAGACAATCTCCAAACAGACAGACTTCAAACATGTAACAAAATTCCCATTAATCGATAATAATGAACCGACCGGCTGGATTGCCGATCAATAGGAATGAACATTAAAACAGTGATTATTACAATCCATATCTATCGGCTAAATAAACCGACCGGCTGGTTAACCGACAAAAATGAAACATGAAACAATATGTTAGGAACATTATGCCTTTCTATCAGCCACATAAACCGACCGGCTGGATGGATGATAAGAAAGAAACATGGAACAGAAGACATTACATCTTTCCATCAACTACTTGAACCGACCGGCTGGATAGATGATAACGAAAGAACATTAAACATAGAACATATGGACATTTCTTATCAGCTATATAAACCGACCGGCTGGATAACTGACAAGAATAAGATATAAAACATATCAGGTATATAATGCCTATCTATCAGCTATATAAACCGACCGGCTGGATAACCAATAGATAGGTACAAATAAAAGATCGAGAAAACATAGGACCAAGAGTTTACCCATCAGTCATAATAAACCGACCGGCTGGATGACTGAGGGTAAGACATATAGCACAAGACACACTTTACCCATCAATCATAATAAACCGACCGGCTGGATAATTGATGGATAAATGTAGAAAAATTAACCTATAAACCTGTCTTTCAGTCGCGCAAGCGGGCAGGCAATCTAATTTTCCGACCACCCCTAGAAGTTGGAGTTGGAGGCTCAGGAGTTGGAGAAGAAGGAGCCGTTTCCACCTCCAAATCAGGGTCGGACAGAGAATCCTCGATCAGCTCGGGCTGCGATTGGCTATCCGAGTCATCCGGAAGCATGTACGGCAATGTCTGATCTAGGTCTATGTCCATATCTGGTTCCTGTTCGTCTGTTTGCTGTTCGTCCAAGGTCTGATTCATGTCTGAGAAGTCATGTGATTCCGGATCTAAATCCAAAATCACATGCCTTCTCTTTTTGAGCCATAGAGGCAGATCAGAATCTCGGCAGAGTTTGAGCCGATCATGATGCACAACAAAAGACTTCTTGTTGGACTCTAACCTATACAAGGGGTGGTTTTGGGAACAGACAATGAACGGTCCTGTCCAAGGTGGTCTTAGCTTTGAGCTAACGCCCACCTTTGTTGAGGTATCTCTTAGATACACTGGATCACCTGGGCTAAATGACCGCTCTTTCAGTCTCAGGTCATAGTCACGTTTTTGTCTCAGCTGAGTTTGACCAATTTTGTCTCTAGCTAAGACATGGATTTCAGACATCCTGGAGATGAGACTTTTCACCCAGTCATCTGCTTCAACCGGAGAAAAGTCAATTTGACCCAACAAAAGATCCAACGGCTGGATTGTTTCCCTCCCCAGCATCATCATGTTTGCCGAAAAACCAGTGGTATGGTTTTTCATTGAATGCAAAGCCATGGCGATCAAGGGGAGAAAACCATCCCAATCCTTCAGACCTTTAGAGATGAAACTTCGAATCATTTGAAGAATAACCCTGTTAAAAACCTCACACTGTCCGTTTGAACAAGGCCTATATGGGGTTGTCCTAGTTTTTGAAATTTCCAGAAGTTTACAAAGTGCCTGAAACAAATTACTTTCAAAATTTCGTCCCTGATCTGAATGAATTTCGAGCGGGCAACCAAAAGTGCTAATGAAACGGTCAAGGAATGCTTTGACAGTGACTTGAGCATTCTGCTCGGGGATAGCAGCCAGTTCCACCCACTTTGTGAACTGGTCTACCATGACCAAAATGTACCTATTTCCTTTGCTACTTTTATGAAATGGGCCCAATATATCAATGTGAACCCTTTCCATAGGATAACCTGAGTGGTATAAACGTTGACCTGCCCTAGGGGTTCTATTGCCCTTCTTGTTCCTATTGCATATTCTGCACCCAGAAACATACAATTCCGTATCCCGGGTCATGCCGTACCAAAAATACTTATCTTTAAGTCTATTTGTTGTTTTGGCAATGCCAAGATGACCTGATGACCTACAGTCATGACATCCTTGCAACACTTGCTGTCTCAAGGTCTGCGGGATTACAATGCATGACCTTGTGCCTAATTCAGGGTGTTCAGACCATTCATAAAATAGGATGCCATTGGAAATTGAAATACGTTCACGGCATGACCACAGAGACCTAGTTTCGGGACTTGTCAACATCAGTTCCCGTCTGGATGGCTCATAACTGTGTTCGAGCCAGTGCATGACCAGACCTATGTTGGGATCTTGCCATTGAGAATCCCGTAATTGTCTAGAAGTCAGTCCTTCAACCCAATTGGATGATCCAGCTTCTTGTGAATCGCTCACCTCTACAATATTCATGACTGCCAGTGGTACCACATCGTCGACATCCTCGGCGAAGCGAGACCACTGGTTTTGAGCACGAGTACAATATGAACATCCGCCGCATGGGAGATCCCTCAGATCCGCTCCTGCATAATAGCAATCACATGATCGGAGGGTATCCCCAATGCGGCTCAAAGAATCTGCATTTACGTGCTCACAGCCTTTTCTATGGACAATAGTCATGTTATATTGTGATAGCTCTTCAAGCCATCGCGCTAATTGCCCTTCTATATGCTTGAATCTGGTGAGCCAAACTAAACTATTATGGTCAGTACGAACCAGAAATGGATGTCCCAGTAGGTAATGTCTGTAAGTCCTGCAGAATCTAACCAAACTTAAAAGTTCTTTACGTGTCGTGCAGTACTTACGTTGAGCGGGCAGTAGAGTGTAGCTACCAAAACTAATAGGTTTAACCACTCCGTCCTGAATCTGGGACAATGCCCCACCAATCTGTCTATTACTGGCGTCAACGTCCAGAATGAATGTGCCTTTAGGTGAAGGGTGGTAAAGTAATGGGGACTTAACCGCTAACTCTTTCAATTGAGTGAAAGCATGCTCATGTTCTTGAGACCACATAAACTGTCTGGCATTAGACAATGCATATAAGCTCTCAGCGACCCTTGCAAATCCCTCAATATGACTTCTATGGTAATTCATAAAACCCAAGAAGGACTGCAAGCCTTTCGCATTTGTAGGTCTAGGCCAGTTCTTTAAAATTTCCATTTTTCCTGGAGAAATTGAAACACCATGTTCACTTACAAGCTTTCCCAAGAACTCCACTTCCTTTTTAAAGAAAATGCACTTCTTGGGCTTAAGCTTCAAGTTATTTTCCTTGAATCTGGTGAAAACCTTGCGAAGGATAGAAAGAGTATTGTCAAAATCTGTACCAAGAATGATTAGATCATCAAGATACACGACAAGCTCTTCCCATGTTAAACCTCTGAGAACTAACTGCATGGCCCTTTGGAAAGTCGCGGGGCTGTTACAGAGCCCCATGGGGAGACGCGCCCATTGAAATGTGCCAAACCGGCTAGTAAAACTGGTTTTACTTTTAGAATTTTCTGCTAAAGGTATTTGATAATAACCACTACAAAGGTCGAGGACACAGAAAAGTTTCTTCCCTTGTAATGAGTCTAGACAGTCTTCAATTATAGGGAGATTGTAATTATCTTTGACAGTTTTATTGTTGAGGGCCCTATAGTCTAGACAATAACGTAAATCCCCTGACTTTTTGCGGACAAGAACTGGAGCCGAAGACCAGTCAGAAGAAGAAGGTTCAATGACACCTTGTTGTAAGAGTTTGTCAATGTATTCTTTTTCTTGTTGTTGGAATTTCAATGGAGTGCGCCTAAATTTTTCCTTAACAGGGATTTCGTCAGTCGTTACAATTTTGTGCTCTACATCTTTGAGACAGCCAAGGTCAAAATCGTCTTTCGAAAACACTGATTGGAATTCAATCAAAAGATTTCTGAACTTTGTTTTTTGAACTTGGTTCAGGTCCGAACTTGATTTTTCAAACATGCTAGCCAAATGTTCAGGCAAAGAACCAGTATTGGGTGTAGAGCTTTTAACAGACTTGTCACATGTACTGTCAGACTCAATGAGAGTCACTGGTTCAGCCTGCCCTAAGAAAATGTCACGTTTGAAAAGTCTATATGAGTTCGAATCATTGATGACCTTCAGTTTAACATTTTGTGTGTTTTCACCATACACTGACGCAACCAGACAACTTTTGAAGTTTGAAGGTTCAACTACAAAACTAGATGGCAAAAGTTTCTCAGTTTTTGCTTCTAAAAAACCAATTGAATTTGGCGGGATAACTACCCTTCTTACATTGTAGACTCTGCAGCCATGATCATTTGGGTAAATTTTCAAAGGGAATTTTTCATTGTCAATGGACATTGTGCTATTGCCAAAATCAATAATAGCTCCCAAGGGTTTGAGAATATCTAAACCTAAAATGCACGGAGTATTAATTGGGGCTATGCACACTGTGTGTAAAACCGTGCGATTACAGATTGTCAATGGTACATTATCTATTATTGAACCTTTAACTGGATCAGGACCAATGCCCTGTAGTATGCAAGGTGCAATAATTTCGTGATTTTCGAGCATACCTTTGAACTTTTCCTCTTGTAAAATTGTAATCATGGCTCCACTGTCTATCAATGCCACGACTGGCGTGGAGTCTATCAAAATTTCACGAAAAACCGCGTGCCCTTCAGTGAGCTTGACAGAAAATGATTCTATGTCACGACCCTTCTTATTGGGTGGGGCTAGTTGTGGGTCGCTTTCCCAACCAGCCCTTCCAAGTTTAAACACTTGGATTTCTCCTCATTAGGCAAGGGGCTAGCAGATCTTGCATGATAATCGTGACGGGGTTGACCAATGCCACGATCTGGAAATCGGCGTGGGGATTCTCTGTATCCCCTATCTGGACTACGGTAACGATCCCTTGGAGGGGATCTATACCGATCCTCGCGCCGATCCCAGTCCCTATTTCTCCTAGGGTCAAAACCACTCCTATTCGGACTTGGTGACCGCGAATAGGGTCTTGGGGAGTATGGCCTACTTGAATACGGCCGACTAGAATAACGGTCTGAACGGTCTGGTGACCTACGATAGGAATCCCTATCTGACCGTTCATACCTAAAGTTGGGACGCCCCCTATCGTACTCTCTGTGAGTGCGACTAGGACTGGAACCTCGGTCCCTGTACCTGTCATGGGGGCTTGGGTAGCGCTCTCCTGGCGCTTCATAATAAGGGGACGGTGACCTTGACCTCGGGTTTAAATGGGACTTTAAAAGGGACTCCATACCCCGTAATAAGGAGTCACCGAGTTCCTTGAAAGAAGCTTCTGGGGTCACAGAGAGAGCCTTTTGTTCAAAGGTCACCTGTTTTGTGACCCCCAGAACTTTAGAGTTTGCACAAAAAGCTTTCACAAATCTTAAAGCTTCTTGCATGCTCTTAGGCTTCCGTCCAAGAGCATCCAATGCTGCCTCCTTGTTTTTGAGCCCTCGGAGAAAGGCCTCTGTAGTCAGGCGATTGAGGAGTTCATTGTCCCTCTCACCCCTGTAACCATCATTGGCCAGAGCTTGGATTTTTTGAAGGAATTCCTCCTCCGTCTCCACATCCTGTTTGATGGCTGACAATTTCTGCCTGGCAGCCATTGGCTCATCTCGGTAATCAAACCGGACAGCCATGTCCTGAACTAACAGGCCGAAATTGTCAGCAACCGTAGACCTGTTTGCATATTCTAACGCTTGGTCAGAGAGACAGTCGAAGAAGCGATCTAATTTCTTCGCCTCATTCCACTGTCTCCTATTGGCCACACGATTGAACTTTGCCAAAAAGACATCAAACTTAACCCCGACAGGCTTGCCGGAGAAAGTTTGCATCCTTGGCACTTGTGGTGAAGTGGACCGATTTCTATGGGTCCTTGGTCTTTCCGGACTCGGACTACGAGGACGTGTATGGAGGAAGTCGTTAGTGGGTGTCCTATCGGTAGGTGGAGGGGGTGGGGGTGGTGGAAAACCATTACCTGCACCTGCGCCAACATAAACACCACCTCTGGTACTGCCTGCAATTGTGCGGCTTATTGTCCGCAATACATTAGTGGCCTGGCCAGTTTCCTCTTTAACTACCTGAGGTGGTGGGGCTTCTACATCAGAAGGTTGACCAGGTGGCGACAGAGGCTGCGATGGGGGCGGTAAAAATATTGGAGGAGGCAAGTATGGAGCCAATCCAGGAGCACTCACAGGGGGCTTGAATCTAGTATCTAGCCTAGATTCTACTGGAGCTGAGATTCAAAGTAACTCTGGCGCTCAATAAGCGGCTGGATTCTAGCTTCTAAGCTAGCTTCCAGTTGCTTAAAGTTGCTCGCCAGAGCGCGGTCACTTCTTTCATGCCGCTCTTCCAGTTGATAACAAAGTTTTTGCTCTATTGCATTTTGCCTGACTTCCTGTTTGTTTAAAAACTCAGTCAAAATTTTGGTTTGCTGATCACAGAAACTCTTCAAGGACGCCTCTTGACTTTCAAGTTGTCCCCGAAGAGCTACTCGTTCCTTTTCAGCAACCTGAAAATTTCTAATGGACAATTCGTCCGAATTACTAATTCGCTGGAGAATTTGTTCCAGCCTCTCATCGCCTCTTGGTCTGGTAAGGGAAATTTTCCCTTGATCTAACAAAGCCTGCCAACTAACTGCTTTGCTAATTTCTACCAACTCATCGACGGTCAAATCCCTCTCCTCATCAACGGCGAGTCTTCTGCTCTGCATTACAGCAGCGGCAGTCTTTTCCCCGACATTTTGGAGAGTTTTCATATCCGCCAATGAGCAGGTGAAAAAGTTCATGGCTTTGTCAGACATTGTTACAAAGTTATTTATCAAAAGAAAATGTCAAAAAAATGTCAAAAGAATGAAAGAAAATATTGAAGTAATTAATATTTAATTAATGGTGAATATTATCAACACCCGATGATATCGGATGGTGACGAAAGAGTACCGGTAAGGTAACACAAAAAGATGCAGTCACCTCGCGGAAATTTTCAAAGAAATTTCTTCACAAAATGCAAAAAATATCAATATAAATGGAAAAACAATTAATATATGTTGACAATTATCAATTCTCAACACCCGACGATATCGGATGGTGACTAATTACAACGGATAGAAAAAATTGAAAACGGCGTGGTAGCCTGTGAAAATTTGCAAAGAAAACTTTCACGAAAAAATGCCTAAAATAACAATTAAATGCCCTTCCTTTTTGCTCGCAGCGCCACTTGCTGTGAAGCCGAGAGGATAAATGTATGAATATATTGAATGAATGCCAAGGTAGGTATAAAATACAAGAAATACAAGTATAAACTTACCTGGATGGATAAGCGTGGCTTGTAGGTTTGGGCGTTCAGCTAGAAGAGGAGGAGCTACGCCGCCGCCTGGCGGACGTTCCAATTTTGCCCTTTCGGCCCCTGTCCATTTGGCCCATGTGGCTGTGGCGTCCCCGCATCAAAACTATGCAAAGCATCAGAGCGAAATCAATGCAGCCTTCACACTTTTGGCGCATATACTGTCAATGCATACATTTACACTAAAAATAAACGAAAATTTGCCCAGCAGACGACAATACTGGCACTGAAAGGGTTAAGCAGTCACGTGTTTATTAATTGAGTTGTCGCTGTAGAAAGTTCGTACTGTATTGTACATTATCAGTATGATTCAATGAACCTTGATATTTGTCTGCTAGTTATAAAACACAGATTATATTATCCGAGATAGAAATAAATAGTCTTCGTTTTGTACTAAAATGCTTTTATAGCATGCAATTGTCTCTTGGATACAAGGAAACACGATGTTTATGTCAACGAAAACCTTTCATATTATTACTTTTGTTCTATAATTTGATTTCAAGCAAATCTGGAAATAGGTACAGCAAAAGTACTATTCCTTTTCTTTTTTAATTGCACATCAAACTACAGTAAAGTCTCACTAATATTAACCACCCAAAATGATTATAATTCCGGATTTAAAACATGCTGTCGCTTAATACAGAGTACAAGTAATGCACGAAGCTCTTACATCAGCGTTCTGCAATGCGTTTGCCTTGTATAAGCAACCATCTGCTTTTAAGACTCCTATATGTTAACTAAATTATGTGGTCGCATTAGCAATATTTCACTGTACAAGTTGCACACAGAGACTGCGTGTCATTTGTAATATCTCTTTTTGGCGCCAAATAATTTTCCTCAATGAACAATGTCGTCTGCTTTAAATCTCAGAGTGGACTATTCTTCATTTTCGTCTCTAAAACGTAAATGGTGTGTCAATCAGTTTAGATCCTGATGAGACAGACACTCAGTGGATCCAAACTGTTTGCAAAGGTAATCACATATGCGCCCCTTCCGACTTCGACGGTAAAAACAAAAATACGTACTTATATTATAAACCCTGATTTAGCTTGTTGCCGCCTGTCTGGTATTTACAACAGTTTGGTCCATATCAATTTTCTACAAGCAAGGTTTTACGCAAGCGTCAAATGGCTGCGTAACATGTATTTAAGCAGGATAGAAGAAAAAGAGGGAGCACTATTTTTAGTACTTTTAATTAATAGATACATTGGGAAAACATGACTGTAATGTATAAATTAATAGCAGAAACGAGGGGATGTTTTAATGAGCCATGATGCATAATACCTGTGTATGACACAAATAATACACATTACGTCACAGATCAATGTTATTCATTTGCTGAACACACACTGACGTAGAAATAATTATCACATTAAGTGATATTCACAAGGCATACAAACCCTCATACTTACAGTCTACATGAAATTATTCGAAAAGGTCGACTCAATGCCTATTAACTTTTTCACTTATATTGTCCCCAAATTAAGAACAGGTTAATATAAGATATATTTAGATTGAAGCAAATTCATGCACAATGGTGAAATATGCAAAATGGTCAACAACACCATGAGTAAAAGGTCTCAGCTAAATAACTTTAACAAAGCCAAAATGCAAACAAAGGACTTATTTTTTATGTACAAAATGTGTTTAAACCAAAAGCACGTATACTAAGGGTGCTAAAAAAATATGAGAGAAAAAAAGCTTCCATCGAGGATCGAACCAACGACCTCACATTTCCATTTTCTAGTCTATCGTTATAACCCTTAGACCACGCTGACAGCAATGTGATTTTAATCAGTTATACCTAATTCACTAGCATTTTTATTGAAATTGGATCATGGCAGAAAAGAAAGAAAAAACACCGACAAAAATATGCTGAGAAAAATATATGAATGAAAATAAATAAAATAAATGAATATATATAAATAAAAACTTGTCTCACAGTAAACCATATTTATTAAAAAGATTGGCTTTTATAGAAACACAGGACCGCAGAAACGCCTGGTCAAAATTCAAAGCCGTACAAGAACAGAACAGAACAGAACAGAACATACTTTTATTCAACTTGTACACAATCAGGTACCTCGTTTCGCAGCCCAATGAAGATTCAAGCTGTCTGACACTCGCTAAAAATAAACGGCTCTCGAGACAGTCCTTTGATCAGAGTCTGTATTGTTTGTGACTACCTATGCAACCAGTTTGGATCCAGATGAGACGTCGAGTAACTCAGTGTCTCATCGGGATCCGAACTGTTTGTTACTGTGACTGTTTTACACAAAAATGAAGTGAAAATTGTAGCACACGACAACATTTGCAGACCACAAAAGTTGACAGAGAAAGAGTGATGTGTATGAATCATCTGCGCTATATATAGACGCGACAGTACGGGTATTAAGGCATCCGGTAAGCGATAAATGGTGTAGATCCTGATCAGTCTTACAAGCTGCAATTAATAAGATTATAAACTGCTGGTAATCTCTAAAGGTTTGTTTTCAATCAGCCGAACTCATCACCTCTACGACTGATAATTCTGATACAAATATCTATACTTGTCACTAACTTATCACTCGAATTGTATGGACTGGTGCCATGCATATCTTACCCTAAACTTTCATGAACTGTATAGACAGAGGGCGTTCACGCAGTCTTTTCGATTATTTAGAGGCTCGTTCGACTCTTGTGTTTTGTAGTCTGATTATAACCAATAGTGAGGGTTTAGTTAGGAAAAATATGATTCACATCAAATATGAAATAGATTCTGAAATTTTAAACTCATGTGTATTTGAGACCTATATCATATAGAGGATATGTTGCGAGTTGTCATTTTAAGATCACATGTTCCTAAACGAGCATCAGCAAATATGTTATTAAGCGAGCCTTTTCTTGGTGAGTTTAGGAACATGTGATCTTAAAAGACAACGAGCATCAGATTCGTATTCTCACATAACCAAACAGTGTAGATCTAGATCATGTTTTCCCTGTTAATGATATGCAAACATCGGTTTCCCCCAGTTTGACGGCATATATGACACATTCTAAAGTGTTGTTACACGTGTTACTGATAGGAGAATCTTAACCCGTTGTTCTAACCCGGAGATAAGGGAAGTTATGTGAGAAACGTTCTTCTGTCAGTTTAAACACAAATGGTACATACCAGCACACTTTGGGGTTGATCTTTCTGCATGGGACCCAAAGTGCGTTTGACCACAAAGGGCGGTGCATATTCCAGGGCACTTTGGGGTCGGACGCCAAAGTGTGTAACGCACTTTGGAGTCCGACACCAAGCTGCATTGGACACCAAAACACGATTTCAACTAGCTGTTTTGTCTCACCACTGAAATGCTGTGGGAAATAACTTAGAGTATTTTAAGAATACTTATGCATCCCTTAAAGGAAAACAGACAGACACTATATCCTTAGAGGACAAACAAATATGATTTAAGATAGATTTAGTCTTGTATGGTATTTATTAGTCTAATCACGCCACGGGAGAATTGTTTATTTCTTTCGCAGAATTCAGACGAGACGTTGAAAGAAGTCGTCTCGTAGGGATCTAACGTATTTGACACAGTTGTTATTTCTTAACTCTTCCACTGTCACTGTCGCATATGTGATTATCTATACACACAGTTTGGATCCAAAGAGTAACTCGGCGTTTCATCAGGATCCAAACAGTTGTGTAACTGTGACTATATTTTTAAAACAGAAATGAAGAAAATCAAACATGAACTTTGTAGAAGACGGCAAATTTTGTAGACGATAATATCTGGCATAGAAGAGTTAAAGGACAGAAATATCCCATGTGAGGATAGTATAGACAGTATTCTCTGCTGACTGTAATTTACTCAGCAAGCCCAAAGGTTGAGAATAATGTAGTGTAAGGGTGACAACCAACTTCTCACTGCAAATATACACATGTTGATGCCTTAACCCATTCCCTCATAGACTATTTTTAGATCCAACCACTTTGAATAAATCTACCGAAAAGGAGCATTAACTAGAGAAAAGGACACTTTTAGAATTTTGTAATTTGAAACCATTGTGAGAAATAAAGCATTTGCTCCTATAGGAGCAAATGCTCCATTTATCACAATGGTTTCATAAAGTGGTTTTTACAGAGGCGTAGAAAGGCGTATTTATGGGGGAAAGGGTTAACAAGTAGAGTGAACCCAGATCAGAAGGTTATTGTGGGAACCGTCTGATCAGGATCTGGCCCAAATAATATAAACATGTTACTGCAGTGCTGTGTTTATGTGTCAGTATAAAGACAAACTAAATGATATTGGTTATGGCATTAATTCTGGTGTGAATATCCTATGAGTAAATGGTTAAATATCCTATATTATACATGTTAATAACGCATGGTCGCATCTGAAATAGTATAAGTTATATCAATACAGTAAAACCCCTCTAAACCGGAATTCTAGTAGAGAAGAATTTAGACACTTTTAGGCAGATGGCTGCTTAATGCGGGGTGAAAGTCATGCAAAATACTCTGAGAGGACTTTCACCTGTATTCAGCTGCCACCTGGCTCAAAGACCACTATTTATACTAGTTGAACGTCCGGTTTAGAGAGGTTTTACTGTACATACTTTTGACAGCATATAAAGTAAGGTTACAATCTGATGTCTATTAACCAAACTCTATACTACAATATCGTATTTGAGTTGTTCTCTATTCGAGACATCATAGAAGGTTATAGTTAAAGTGTAACTTGTGTTGAAATATTAAACCTTTATCAAAAAGAGCATCAATACATTATGTTTCAACAACAGGAATTCCTCTGTAACATGTAGCAAATAAAGTAATTTAGAGCTCATCCAATACAAGATGGTATTTATTTTTATTGTAAATGTGTGTGTGTGGGGGGGGGGGGGGGGGGCAGGGACAGGGATAGTGGGGTGCGTGCGTGCGTTTGTGAGAAGTTGTGTACGTGTGTATATGTGTGTGTATGCGTGCGTGCGTGTGTGTGTACGTGCGTGCGTGTGTGCGTGTGTGTGTTGTTTGACTCTCTGTCAAAAAGTTTCTCAAATTCTTGATCAAACCGGAAGTAGTGAAAACTACACCAAATCCAAATAGTATTTATAACGGTGGGGTAAGGGTTAAACACTCGATATTTTACAAACACGTGTAACATCATCAACGTGTTAAGTGTGGACAGATCTAGCAAAGACTATTTTAGTAATGAAATGTGCCATTGTATTAGTAGTAACTACTGTATAAAATGCTGATAACAATATCCGATACTTTACTGGATATGAATGTAGGTCAATGTGTTCATATTAACCTTATCATGATGCATGCCGATGAGAGTTTTTGACGTGTAAGCTATATATAGCGTTAAGTAGAACTTTTTATCATCTTAATTGTCGTTTGTATTTCACTCTCGTATTGTGTTGTTTTATGTAGAAGAAACTAATCAGGTTTGTCATCAACATAATTCAGGTTACATTAGAGCATATCGCACACTAAAGATTAAGAGTACAGTGTGATCAGTGATCATTAATCATGACTGGTTCGGGAAATGACTTTCCTAACGGCATATCGCAAACTCCAATAAACCATATTGCATAAAGAGCTTTTACTGATGAAGTGATCACGTGATCCGTCTAATGTAAATTTGCTTGGGTGGGAAACCCTTGATGTGCTTTTTTTTATCTTCATTAGAATCACTCATGTTAAACCTTTACTCCATAAATACGCATTTCTACGCCTTTGCAAACAAAGTAGACCCAGATCAGACGGCTCGTATAGGAGCCGTTTGCGCACAGTCTGTTCTGTTTGCTTATGAGAGAATATGGACATGATTCAACAGTTTTTGCCATGTCCCAAAATTCCTGTGATCAATGCGCATTTATAACAATTAATCTAATTAATATTCATAATATGACATAATTTCTTACATGAATATTCATAGAGTAATGTGTTAAGCATTGACTAAAAAGTCAGTGAATAAACATAATAATCACCTCTGGATCAGTAACCTTTATCGAAGCAACTTAAGCTTACTTAAGCTATGTTGATACGAGCAGCTTGCGATATTTCGGTTATGAGACGTGAAACGAGAAAAGATGCCATCGAGATTTATGAAACCGTGTAGAATGTATCCATCACTCCAAAATGTTCGGACAAAGCGTGAAGAAAAATAATTGAAATCATGAGGCTAATTAGAGTAACAGCTCCGCACTTGGACGAATAAATGAAACATTGGAAAATAAGCTGCTTAAACATTTCCCCCATAGATATTAAAGCAAGAAAATTTATTACTTCGTGAATACTAATCTACTGATATTTGTAGTGGCACATTAACAAGGAAAGTTTTGTCTGTGACATGGGTCTACTCTGTTTGCAAATGTTTCCAGAACTACCCATTCTAGACGTTGCGTCGGGTAAGGATCGAGTGATATGTAATGATAGCCCAATAAATCTACTTGTCAATCCAGACACCCAGTGTAGACTATGACTTGTCAATCCAGACACCGAGTGTATACTATGACTTGTCAATCCAGACACCCAGTGTATACTATGACGTCACATTGTATACCATGTGTGCATATCCCTAGCGTTTTGTTTTCATTTTCTTACAGATGGTATAATTTGTTATTGTACATCGACACAATGCACATAGTTTGATAGACTCAATTATATGCCCTTGCGGCGAATGACTCTCTTAACCCTGAAAGTGTGGGAACCGTGTATAATAAATACCTTTGCAAACAGTGAAACCCCAGGTTAAAGGCTCCTGATTGTACCTTTTGACCAGGTTTGATACAATGTTTTGTTTAATTATTATTCAGAAAGAGTGTGGGGCAATTATGCGGCAGGTTAAAGTTTAATGCAAATAGTTTGCACCGTTGCGTACGGTGTTCATCATGGAAATGTATAACGTGTCCGTATGAAACCAGTCTTACTAATAGATTAGCTGTGTTAACCCATTATCACGTCTCGTTAGCCTTTGCAAACGGAGAAGACCCAGATCAGACGGCTCAAGTAGGACCGCGTCTGTTGTTTGCTTATTTATTGATATAGATCTGATTCTACAGTGTCTGCAAAATATGCATGTGTTGAGGTGCCATGATAAGAATTCAGTTAATTAATATGTATAATGTAATTATTTCTTCCATGAATATCCATAGAGTGAATATTTAAACGACATCATACTTGCAGAATCATGGAAGTAGAATACTAAATGTATTATCCAAAGAGTATTTTGAATAACTTATGTTTTAATGTTTCATATTGGAATGACACAGTTAACACATGAATTATCAAGTGGTGAATGAGAAACCCGTATCCCTAGGAAACCAAATGATACAAATACAGTGCATGTATGTATATAACGATTCAATTCTTACAGCGTGTCTGTAAGAAAAAAACACTGTTTCCCTTCTCCATTAAAATGCCAACAACATTTCAAAAAAGTAAATATTAGTCTAGCTTTTACATTACTAACAATAATACATCACATATACTTTGTTTTATTTGATTTTTCAAATCCCTGTAGTAAAGATTCTGCTCGGTGTTTAGGTTAGTTGTCAGTGAGAATGTTTCTGTTCTTTGAGCAAAAGTTCAGGCTAGGAATAAAGGAACGATAAAGTATGAGTGAGTTTGATCTCATATGCTGTTTTATGGCGTACGAGTTTCTTCACAGGCTGTAACTATTTCTAATATGTTTCCGCTCATCGTCCTATTATCAGTATCAGAATTCCAGATAAGATGCGTAAATTTAAACATTTTCAAGAAAAGCTCCTTTATTTCTCCACTAAACCCTATACTGTGACTACTCTTTAGAATCGTCTGTTTGTGTAGTCGCAGTATAGGGTGGATAAATGGCGAGTTTAGTATGTGGATATGCACGTTTACCTGTGGCTCTGATTAGTATCCATTATCATCATCAATATTATTTAGCGACGCAATATGACCAGTTTAATACCAACTTATCAATTCATTGGCCGAGAGTTGGACATGACAATTCAGATATGAGTTGCTCTTTCGGGATAGGATTTTATGAAATTGTAAACCATGTAGACCCATAACAGCCACCGCGTCTCCGATGTGGTACCCGGTCAGTGTCGTCAATGTTTGTCAAATATCAGAATTATAAGTTCCTTTCTCTATTGCTTACAGAGTAAAACTTAATCAGATACATCATCAAATATGTGATATCTGATATTTTCTACACGATTTGCAATAAGACCATTTTTCCCAAGAGTGATTCATATATTGAGAAGAAATAGATATCACTGACTGACTGTGAGTAACGTGTCATTACAATAAGACAAAACTCTATGCCAAGAAATATAGAAACAACGGAAAGGTGGTTAAAAACAAGTTGGCTTCCTTTACAAAGAAGCCAAAGAGAGGTATGCAGCAGTTGCTCATTAAACAGTTGCTATATACAGGCGCCGTTTGACAAGGCTCTACTTTGTTGTTTTACATAAGAACATTGTCACCGGATTGCAAATAGGTTCCTATAAATAACTGTTGCACATATGAAAAATAAAAAAGAATGTGTGCTATAAATAGAACGAAGACGATGTCTATCAAGCGCCACTACCTAGAAGTACAAAAATGAGTCATGAAGGAACCACCACATACAGAACGCTTTAAAGACGATTTCTACAGTTTGTTTCCTTCCGAGATTTTGTTTTGACTTTTTTATATTTTGTTGTTTAAAGTATGCTGACTGCAAATAAAAAAAGAAAATTGAGGGTTACAGGCTTTATTTTGAGTAATTACCATAAAATAAACATAAGCGTACTGCCTGTCTTTTACATATGGGACAGTACAAACATCATGACATCGGTGATATTTTCGTAAACTTTTAAGAAACTTATCCATTTTTTTTTCAAATTTTCACATTCTATGCTTTATAGTATCCTTAACATGAAATAAAAAAGAAATATGTGGGCTGCAGCTTCGTTTTTAAGTAATTACTCAATATATCACCTAGTAGTGGTGATCTCTCATGAAAATTACGCCAAAATGGGCGACGTCTTTTGACGTCACATTGCTATGACGTCGTACCAATTTGTTTATTATACTCCCGTACCGGATTTTCCTGTTTGATTTTTAAGTTTTTATACGTTCGGTTAATTATATTTTAGCAATTTTCTCGTGTAATCGAAAGTGTTGATACATTTAAGGTTTGTAAATGTTGGTCGAAATAAGTCGTTCGAAATTAGTGTCATCCAAAATACCGGTACCGGTTGTTTCCTTTGTAGAGAGTATTCGGCGCAAAAAGCTGCGCAGAACTTACGGTGAGGTTGGGCGCCCATAAACCGGTTTAAACCCCCGGTGACGTTTGTCACTGACCGTTCCAAGGCGGTACTTCCATCTTCCTCCTATTGTATGTTTGTTTTGTCTTTGTGCGTCTCTTGTTGTTTTTTCTGCCTATGTACTTTTGCTGTTTCCTTGTGTTGCTGTTCGGGCGAGTGTTTGTTCTGTATGTGGTGTTTCCTGCATGACTCATTTTTGTACTTTTACTACCGAAATCGTCTTTAATATAAAGTTACGGAAATGTATCTGTCTGACATACGGTGTCGGTCCTGTATGCGTTCACTTCTAAGTCGTTGCAAGTGACCAAGTCGGCTGACAGTCGACGGAACTGTCTGGAGCCAAATGATAGAATGTTAGCAGTGTAATAATAACATTGTCTTCACGTTGCAAGTAGTTCTTCAAAAACAATGTATTCTGTATACGTATTTGAAATTATCCAGTCACCAGGCTTCTCTAGTGACGTAATACAAGAGCTGCAGATAAACTTAGGTTAAATATGTTTTTTCTGGTAGTAGAAGGTTTATTAGTTTAGTAGACGTTTCTAAGGCATAATGATTATATAACCATATAACTATATATATGTTCTGTTAATATGCATATGTTGACGGATTAACAGAAACTTCACGAATAGAGTTATAGGATTAAGATAAAAGAAAAAAAGAAGAAAACATTTTTGGCTAGTGGTGGACTCGAACCCCGGCCGAATCATACAAAAGTGAATTTGAATCACAACGGGCTAACGTACTGTGCCACAACGTCTAAGACGATACTCATCGATAATTTATCATTGTCATTAACTTAAACCACCTTTCAGACAGTGTGACTAGCTTCAAGTCGATAATCAACTAAACTATTTATTTATACACCGTAATGTATTGGGGTTTTACTCTTAATTGGGCCAAACTTTACAAAGCAAATATACGTTATATCTAAACTTACATATTTGTACGTTATGGGAATGCTATATACCGTCAGGTAATTGGTATTCCTATGGGTACGAAGTGTGCACCACTTGTCGCAGATTTGTTTTTGTACTGCTATGAGAGAGATTTCATTTTGCGTTTGAATCCTCAATCACAAGAAGATGTTATAAAAGCCTTTAATGAAACTTGTCGATATTTGGATGATATTTTTAACATAGATAACCCTTTCTTTGATGCTCAGATTCCTACAATTTATCCTAAAGAACTCAAATTGAATAAAGCTAACCCGTCCGACAATTATGCAGCGTTTCTTGATCTAGACCTTAAAATTAGTAATGGAATGATTTCTTCTAAAATATATGACAAAAGAGATGATTTTGATTTTAATATTGTAAATTTTCCTCATCTTGTCGGGGATGTTCCCCGTGCTCCATCTTACGGAGTTTATATATCTCAACTTATTCGTTTTGCTAGAACTTGTTCATCTATTGACGATTTTAACAGTCGAAATCTCATTTTAACTGAAAAACTGCTTAAGCAAGGATATAGATACCATAAACTAAGAAAACTTTCTTTAAATTTTACTATCGAAATCTCTCACTTATTGGCAAGTACCAATGTAATCTCAAGGTGCTCCTGCGACACGGTATTTCACATCCTGAATTTTATGGTGATGTGATTTACAAACTTCGTAAACTTATTGGACATACCCATTTTCTCACTTTGTTTATCAAATATGTTAAACAATTCATTAAAAAGGGATATGACCCTGTAGTACCACAGCATACTGCATGTTTAGTTGTGAACCCCTTTACAGTTGGCAATCACGCTGGCCTCTTTGCATGTACGCCGTCAAGAAAGGTTTAGTACTCTATGAAGGCGACCTCTTAAATCCAGAAATGGAAGGAGAACGTCGGATATCTGTACTGTTTCATTTTTGTCGTACCCTTTATTACTTTTCTACAGTTACTCTGTTTGCAGCTCAATCATTGAGTACACTAGCGATAGGTGGATACAGTATGTTCACTTAAATGTTTTCGTTATACATGCACTTTACCACTGTATTTGCCGTCGCGGTTGTTGTAGATTAGTCGGAGAGGGGATACGTTTATTTACACTGTTTGTCTTTTAGGGTGGGGATGGAATGAGTGTGAGGTTGGGCGCCCATAAACCGGTTTAACCCCCCAGTGACTTTTGTCACTGACCGTTCCAAGGCGGTACGTCCATCTTCCTCCTATTGTATGTTTGTTTTGTCTTTGTGCGTCTCTTGTTGTTTTTTCTAATTATGTACATTTGCTGTTTCCTTGTGTTGCTGTTCGGGCGACAGTTTGTTCTGTATGTGGTGTTTCCTGCCTGACTCATTTTTGTACTTTTACAATAAATCCACATTAAAAGTACATGTACGAGTCATGCAGGAAACACCGCATACAAAACACACTATCGCCCGAACAGCACCACGACGAAACACAGCAAATGTACATGTATATAAAAGACACAAAGCGACGCACAAAGACATAAACAAACAACATGGGGAAAATAAAAGAACCGCCTTGGAACTGCCAGTGACAAATGTCACTGGGGGGTTAAACCGGTTATGGGGCGCCCAACCTCACACTTATTCCACTCCAACCCTTAAAGACAAACAGTGTAAATAGACGTATCCCCTCTCCGACTAATCTACAACAACCGCGATGGTAAGTACAGTGGTACATTGCATGTAAAACGAAAACATATTTAAGTGAAACAACTGTATCCACCTATCGCTAGTGTATTCAATGATTGAACTGCAAACAGGGTAACTGTAGAAAATTAATAAAGGGTACGACAAAAACGAGTACAAATATCCGACGTCCTCTTTCCGTATCCGGATTTAAAGAGGAAGCCCCTACAATGAACGCATGTTTTCAATAATATCATAATACTTGGTATTTGTTATGTTCAATCATTATTATGAAGATTGTCAATTTTAACTTATATCGAAAAATGCCCCTATGATACAAAATAAACCGATTTCATAAATACTAATATTCTTTGTTCTGCAACAAGTATTATAGGCATTTTCCGTTCAGATTTTCCGCGTTTTGCCGATTATCATCCGACCCCCCCCCCCTTTGTTTACGTAACAGCCTTTCTCGGAAGTGGCCGGAGAGACGCGAATAGCGCGAACAGATATGGGAACTAAAACCCGAATAAAACTGAAACATCGGGGAATAAAACTGGGATCGACAAAACCAAACACTTGGATGTTTTGCCATTTTCAACGTTTATTGGATAGGTTGGTTTGCTATATACTAATTTTTCAGCATATAAACGAATGTGCGTTGTATATTTTAGGTATTTTTGATACCAGTCGAATGTATGGACTTCCCATTTAAGAGGTCGCCTTCATAGAGTACTAAACCTTTCTTGTCGGCGTACATGCAAAGAGGGAAGCGTGATTGCCAACTGTAAAAGGGTTGACAACCAGAAATGCAGTATGTTGTAGTGCCATAGGATCATATCCCTTTTAATTTTTGTAATGTATTTAGTGTACAAACTTTCATAGATCTGAAGGCAAGACTATTGCACCGGAATTCGAAAAGATCAGGTTTTTCAATATCAAGAATGTGTTCGTTCTTAATGCAATAATAACAAATTCATGCTTATTTTTACGTCATTACTTCTGATATGTTATTCATACGCTTAATCGACCAGTATATACAAATTACACTGCCCAAACAAATAACATTCATTTCTCCAATGTTTCAGAAATGACTGCTCCTCCAATGAGTCAAACAATCCGTGATCTCATATAGTCGTCCCGCTCGTGCGGGAGGCCAATGAATTACTATCATTTCAGACTGGCACATAATGCTTCCCATGCTCATAGGCAGATTGTCATTAAACCCTTACACAGCTGTATGAGTTAATGGTGGCCCAAATTCTCATCTGGTGTAAGGTTTGCCTTCTTCTGATTCATTAAAGAATTTGAGAAACTATTGACCCAGTGTCAAACGGCACCAAGTTCGTATAAACCGTTAAGATGTGTACTATGGTTTGCACAATGTGAGCAAAGGCAAGGTAAATATAGTAAGAAACAATGTAAAGGCTTCGTTTACATGCTGGGGATTTATTGTAACAGTAACATCAATGTTCATGAAAACAGTTGGCAGGTTTTATACACGATCTAAAGTTAAAAGAGGCAATGGGGTAAAAGAACAGGGCATTGCTTGTGTTGTTTAGTAAAGAATATTATAAACATTAAACGAGCGACAAATAACCTTTATGTACTAATCAGCAGCAAATATATCAAGAAATGTAGTTTTCTAAGTAACATGGAGTACATGTAAGCCAAACAAAGATTATAAAAAGAAATATGTACTTTATGTCTTTACCACAATTATGAAAGTATAAAACGGTTAATATTTACGGCAGGATTTTGAATGACAAACAATGCACTGGTGTCCAACATTCAAAGGTGTTTACTAAAACAGTTTATAAAACATTATCATAAATCGTCACAAACGTATTTAGATGCGTACGATTTAAACGTATAGATAAAAAATTAGATCAGCTGGATAAAAGAGCGTTTATAGGAGAATATATAAGATCAATTTATACGAACTCGGTGTCAACATACAGAAGAATATGCCATTCCTAGTATACCTCTTTAAAAGACTTCTATCCATATCCCCGTCGTTGGTGAGAAAAACTCCATTTTCGCTTTTAAACAATGGCCAATCCATAACAAAGTCGTTTGAAATCTACAAAGATGCAAACCCATTAGAAAATCAAAGTTGATTTTTACCAAATGTCTTCAAATGGGATGTGGCTGCAGAGATTTTACTCTTTCATGTTTCATCTCATTGCAGCATGAAGCTTATCGGTGATTAAGCACAAAATCAAACAGACAAAGGAAATTTAGATCCAAGAAAATAAAGAATAATTGTGCATAGTTTTCATCTGATACAAGTGTGATCCTAAAAGCATTGGCAGAATCGCTGGACGATTCACAGTAGAACGTCTTAAGCGACCTTATATTGATTGGACAGAGAGAGAGAGAAATCTAAAAAAACAAGTGGTTGATTAATGTTGGCTAATATCATGCCGACATCAAGCTCTTACAGGAGGTTCCTGCATTAATGTTGGCCGTTATTAAGCTACGACCTGCCTTAAATATCCACAAGTAGACCTCGTTTTAATTGTCGCTTAAGACAGGTTTTACTAAATAAGAAATTATCTCTTGTCTCTCTGAAATATGAGACCTAAACATGAACTTGACAAGCAAAACAACAAATAGAAAGACGTGATACACGATATAGCTCTGATTTGATACAATCCAAAAATGAAACTTACTTGAATGTAGGCTCATGTTCAGCTGTTACATATGAGTATTGTGTTGATATAAAACAGATACAAATTACTTTTTACCACAAAGAAAGGGGAAATATACAAAACAATAAAACATTGGAAAAAGAAGCACCTTTATCCCTTACAAGGCATTTGCAAACAGTGTAGACCAGATCAGAGGGTTACTGGTTTACAGTTTATGGGAAACATCCCCCTTGAATCGCAATAAGTTCAATGTCAAATCTGGAGGGGTTCATTTGATACTTAAGCGTTATAAAGGCTAAGAAAGACCGGCGTTGTAAAAGGTATATTTAGAAATTAATCATTTATTTTAACTCTACGCTTTTTCACGCATTTGCAAACAGAGTAGACCCAGATCAGACAGCTCCTTATGAGCCGTCAGATCAGGGCCTGTTCATTTTGTTTATGCAATTATAATAGATCTGACTCTACAGTTTCTTCCAATACCAAGTACATCATGTGTATACATTCCATCACAAAACTTAGCTGTTAGATATTCAATGTGTCAGTATGTCATGATAATTCAACGGGGAAAGAGTTAACAATATAAAACGCATCGGAAAATATGTTAAAGAGCTGAACCATTAATTTTGATGTTTGTTTTTATATGGAAAATGCGGAAAATTGAAAACCTACACGTGTACAATTACTAGTTCTGGAGTTTGAAGATAATGAACTGAAAGCAGTTATCAAAGTCTTTAACCCTTTCCCTCATATAAACATGTTTTCACGCATTTCCAACAGAGTAGACCCAGATCAGACAGCTCCTAGAGGAGCCGTCAGATCAGGGTCTGCTCTATTTGCTCATATATTTTGATAGATCTGTTTCTTTACTTTCTAAAATGGCTACAGTGTTCCATTTTCTATATTTCTTTATAACTATTTTCTCCATGAATATTCAGTAGGTATTGAAATATGGCCTAAATAAAGAACAGGGAAAGGGTTAAACCAGTATGGATGAATATACCATTATCAAAGGCGGGTAGTTGGGATTGCATTTGTCAATTAGATATAAATACAAATTAATTAATAGCTGTAAACACTTTTACGAAATATGTAAAATAATAAATAATAGACTTTAGAAAGAACCAGTAGACGCTTTTGCGACGATCGATGCAAATCATGAGACCTTGAGGAATTCAATGTATAGCTTAATCCTTATAGTGCTGAAAACTCTGATCTCTTGTATGCTTTCTTACTTCTGATCCGTACACACGCTTGAAAAACTGTTAACCGAGTGTTAAACAGCTTGGGTCCTCATGAGAGACCGAGGAGATGGACGTCTTATCTGGATCCATACTGAAATGGACGTCTTATCTGGATCCATACTGACTGAAAATGTGAGTCAGGTAGCGCTTAGAATGATAAGGGTTAAAAAGGTTTTTGTGAAATAATGGAGTTTTAGAATTTAATAGAAAATGGTAAGACTTCTGGGCATGTGTTTAAAATGTAGCAATGCTTACTTAATAAAGCAAAACGCACGCCCGGGTACACAATTACTTCTATAAACTTTTTTGTTCCTATTTCGACTTCAGTCCAGCCAGTCAACAGTTTTGCGTGAGGCATATTCATTTGAACATTTATGTAATAAAAGTGTAAGTTTAGGAGATTTCACATACTGTTAAGAAAAAAGAGAGTAACGTTAACAGGAAAAACGAACGTTCAGTCCGTAAACAGCATGTTATAGAATTACAATGTATTTGTTTTGCATTGCCGGGATATCTTAACCCTTTCCCTGTTCTATATTTTCCAAAATTCCATACCTATTGAATACTCATGGATAAAATAGTGTTAATGAAGTATGGAAGATGGAGAATCGTAGCCATTTTAGAAACTAAAGAAACCGATATATCAAATTCCATGGGAAAACAGATCTGACCTTGATCAGACGGCTCCTATAGGAGCCGTCTGATCTGGGTCTACTCGGTTTGCAAATACGTGAAAACGGGTTTATATAAAGGAAAGGATGAAGCCACAAGAAACTGTCTGCTGAAACTCTAATATGATATCTCTTTCATAAACCCCCAATACTTTAATGTACTTAGGAAGTAATTGCCTGAGTGACAAACAGCTTACAGCCGGATAAAACGGTGAGTTACTCGGCGGCTCATCTGGATCCAAGCTGTTTACACATGTGACCAAGTCGCGTGTGACAGTGTAAGGGTTTTGTACTCAATACACACCCGTACATGGCATACAACACAAATATGTATACCATGTCAATACACACCCATACGTTAATCAAACCAAAAGCGTTTTAGGTTATTATGTTACTAGTTTCTTGTTGTGATTTCATTTTAGACAAAATGGAAATTCATGCATCTCTGATCAGGTAGTTAAGTGAATGATCGCTTTGTTACCACCATGTCTCATTTGAAAGTCAAAGTCGGTTTTGCGATTGTTTTTTATGATTTAAATGCTAAAATTGCACTTTTAATTCTAATTGAATGAGAAGTAATTTGAATATTTTCCAATAAATGTGCAAACGATTTTGTCGTCTAATTTACAAATATTCCTTGTGAAGCACGGCTTTTTGTTAATTGAATAAAGATTAAAATATCGATTCTTTGTCGGATACAATTAACCAATAATTGCATTTACTCTTACCCCGTTATGAAAAAACAACATCTGCTCAGTCCGGTTCGATCAGATCATTGGCCGTATGTTGACTCTTTCGCTGCCAAACTCTGTCGTCTGCTAACTTTGTCGTCTGCTACAAATTTTCATTCTTTTGATTTTCTTCATTTTTGTTTCAAAAACATAATAATAGTAACAAACAGTTTGAATCCTGATGAGACGCCGAGTTACTCGGCGTCTCATCTGGATCCAAACTGTTTGCATAGGTAATCACAGATCCGGCAATGGCAGCGAAAGAGTTAAACAGATTGATTCCTTAACGCCTTCCTTCACAGGAACGCGTCTGCACGCATTTGTAAACAGAGAAGACCCATATAGGAACGCGTCTGCACGCATTTGTAAACAGAGAAGACCCATATAGGAACGCGTCTGCACGCATTTGTAAACAGAGAAGACCCATATCAATCGGTTCCTATATGCGCCGTCTGATCAAGGTATGCGCTGTTTGCTTGTGATATAACATAGATATGTCTACTTTCGATTCGATCAAGCTTTTGAGAAAAAATGACCGAGTGTAAAAAGCTTGCAGCCTGATGAGACGCCGAGTTACTCGGCATCTCATCTGGATCGAAGCTGCTTGCAAAATTTAATGTGAGTCAGACCAAGGTATGGGTTAATGATAATAATGATAGTACCCATTACAATTAAGCCCCTAACCCTGTCAAAGTAGGAATGACATCTAGTTACCATAAGCTAAAATCTTTGGCAAAGTCGGAAGGAAATCTAGGTAGCATCCATGAGCAATGCTACTACGTAATTTTATGTAAGACTATATGTTGATAATATATATTATAATATATAATATTACATTTAATGACATCATATTTAGCTCCTTAATTTCTAAATACAGTAAAATATCGATTACTCAAACACTATAAAATACGTATCATTATCGATCTTTAAGACAGGTGGCGGCTTAATGTATGGTGAAAGTCATACAGAAAGCTCCTCTAGGAACTTTCTGTATGACTTTCACCACGCATTAAGCAGCCACCTGCCTAAAAGGGTCTAAATTCTTCTATATAAAAATCTGAATAATCGAGATTTTACTGTACTCGTAGTAGGATTATAAAACAAAGGAGACGTACAACAAATATGAGCTGACTAACTCCATCATAGTAATCGTGTTACGTGCATGTACTGGGTATTCCTCTATGATACTGAAACATTGTTCTGGCTGTATAATATGATGGTTGCTCTATCTCTCTAACTCGGATCTGGGGCAATTTTACTTTGATTCCGATTCGTTCTAGCGTATGAGAAAATGTTGAACCGGTGTCAAAAAGATCGGATCCTCTTAATCTGAATCAAAGTTCTTTGCAAATGTCCACCAGGTCGCGCTTAGTAAGAAAATATGCACCATACATGTAAGTAGCTGTTTCAACCATTTCCTTCTAGGCTATTTTAGACCCAATCATTTGAATAAATCTACCGAAAAGGAGCATTTACTAGAGAAAAGGAAATGTATTAGAATTATGTAGTTTAGAAACCATTATGACAAATAGACCATTTGCTCCTATGGAGCAAATGCTCTATTTATCACAGTGGTTTCAAAACGTGACTTTTACAGAGGCGTTAAAATGCGTAAGTAGGAGGGGATATGTTAGTGAAGAAACAAAACTAGTAAATACACGGTTATCGTATTACATTCAAGACAGCGTGTGTTATTATAATAAAGTACATATTCTTGCATGTACTACAATATTACCCGCTTATCTTTTAATGTGATATATATACTACTAAATATGATAATTACATTTTTGACACAGAAACATGTTTGAAGAAATAATCAGAGAGATCTTCACACGATAGAATTTCCAATCTTAATTACAGTATAGAACATTGTATGTAATTTATATGCAATAAATGTCACAGTTGAAGGATTGGTTCTCGTTTAAAGGAAATACAATAACGAAACATGTCAGTTGTATGAAATAAAGGATGAGCGGAGGCGTTGCTTTAGCTGTATAATTTTCCCTATACAAAATCTATCAAGAGATGGAAAATTAGATATCTTCTCAATTTATCTGGGAAGATGGCATTAATAGTATCACCTTCAATTTTAGGAATTAATGTTAAACTGTCTTTGACATCTATTAGTAAACGTTTATGGGTTTTCAAAAATTATTAGATATTGTATCATAATCAATCCTTTACATGAATTTTCATGTAAGAAATAATGACATAAGGAATATAAATGTATTTAGCTGAAGTCTTTATAATTGCACAAGAACAAGGGCTTATTTGGCCATGTCGGAAACTGTAGAATAGGATACATATAATTACATAACCGTTTCTCGAAATAGGGAAGGTGGTACATTGTAGCCATTTTAGAATGTAAAGAAACAAATTCCATCAGCAAAAAGAGCAGACCCTGATTAGACGAGTCCTATAAGAGCCGTCTGATCTGAGTCTACTCTGTTTGTAGATGCATGAAACGGTGTTTATATGAAGGAAAATGATAAGTAAATAGAGCATAGCCCGATCGGACGGTTCCTATATTATAGAAGTCGTCTGATCTGGGTCTTCTCCATTTGCGAATGAGTGAAAAGGCGTAAATATAGAGAAAGGGAGTAGAAAAACAGTGATATGACCCCAGCCATAGTGTTGCCATTAGACCATATGATGTGTTGTTTAGAAAAAAGCAACAACAATTTTTCATCTCCGTTTTATTTACAATATCGTAATAGCCATTCCCATATAACATACGTGTCTATATTCATTCAAGAGCTATGACCTCATTTTGCTTTATGCCATGACCTTTGAGCATAAATGGAAAACTAGTAAAGTCAAGCAAGAAAAGCCACACACAAAACGCCACCATTAACAAAACACCTACAGAAAGCATACTAATTTATACTCATACACACATATATACAGTAGAAAGTCACATACAAGACGCAAACACCACCAACACACCAACAGACAGCATGTCACACACACACAACCAAACACACGCAAACACACGAGAAGAACACAGAAAACACCTACAAACACACGAGCACCAGAGACAAACATGAACAAAACACAAACAAAAGTAAGAGTGACAAAGAGAGAACCGCCTTGGCACGGTCAGTAGCAAAATCACCACTCGGTGTTTAAACCGGTTTACGGACGTCCTAACCTCACTTATCTCAAAGTCACCCTAGCTAAACAAACATTGTAAATAAAGCTATCCCCGGCGGACTTCCCCTTAACATAGAAGACAGTAATCACAGTACAAAATGTAAAACATAGCATAACAACTGTGAAAGTCTGTCAAATATGTACTCAATGACTTGGCTGAAGTCAGAGCAACTACAGGGAAGCCGTTATGGGCACGAAAGAGAAAAGGTAATACATGAGTCTGGTAAGCTCATCCCATTTCTGGGTTTAAGAGTATACCATCATAGAGTACTACCCTCGGCCTGTCATCGTGCAAGCAAAGAGGAAAGCGTAGCGACCGACTGTAAAGGGGTCGATAACCAAACATGCAGTGTGTTGCAATATAATAATAGGGTCATATTTTTAATGCGTCTAATAAACAAATCGTGAAAATGGATATGACCCCGAATTTTCTAAGTTTGTAGATAACATCACCATAGAAATCTGGATGAGAAATACCTTGTTGCAGTAACGTCCATACATTACAGTTATATTTACTAATGAGGGGTAAATTTCGATAATAGAATTTTGAAAAAGCTTTCCGAATTTTATGATATCTGTAGCCTTGCTTAAGAAGTTTATGAGTTATACCTAAATTACGGCTATTAAAATCTACTAGCAAAGAACAGGCTCGGGCAAAGCGAATAAGTTGAAATGTAAACTCCATAAGATGTAGACCGGGGAACATCTCCATCTAGAGAAGGAAAATTAACAATTTTGAAATCGAAATTTTCCCTTTTATCGAATATTTTAGGTGAAACTTTCAAAGGAAGCCTGAATGTGAGATAGGTTCGCTTTGTTTAAAGTAAGTTCTTTTGGGTAAATAGAAGAAACCATATTTTCAAAATAAGGATTATCCAAATTCAAAATATCGTCTAAATACCTAGACATTTTATTAAAAGCACTAACAATGTCAGATTGTGTATCAGGTTTTAAACTAAGCATGAAATCCTTCTCATAGCAATATAAAAACAAATCTGCAACAAGAGGGGCACAATTTGTTCCCATAGGTATACCAACAACTTGACAATATATAGTATCCCCATTGCCCACGACTATGTTATCTAAAAGAAATGTTAAAGATCTACAAACATCAAGGCAAGTCCACATGGTGTAATTTTCAACTTCAGAATTCGAAAAGAATAAACGTTGAACATTACAAGCAAGGAACATTTTATTTTCTCTGGCAAAGGTTTTTCTATCAATTTAATCAGTTTACCTTTTATAAGATGGTGAGGTAGAGTAGTATAGAGTGTAGAGAAATCGTAAGAGCTCAATGAAGAAATGTTGTACTGTTCATTTTCAAGTTTAGTTAAAATATCATTTGAATTTTTTATTGACCGAAAAACATTAATACCAGAATTGTCATATATTTTATCACAGTAACGTTTAACATGTTCTTTGATAGTAGTAAGACACGACATTAAAAGTTTAGATAGTTTAACTAGAGTTAGCAATAAATCGCACCTTAAACGGATTTTTATGTAGCTTAGGAATCCAGTACATAGCAGAAAGTTTATGTTGTTTTACGTTAGGATTAGATTGACTTTACTACTTTTCCAATTAAAAGTATTGCACATTTTTACATGTTCCATGACTATATCTTTTCAGGGGTTTGCACTGTAATATATGTTTGAGAACCAGTTAATTCCTTCTTCAAAACATCAACATAAAACAATCGTCACATAATTATTACATTATTTGATGCCTTGTCAGCAGGAGCAAAAAATAATTAGAATGAAAATTCGTAAAAAATAATCAGATATCGAAATGTAATTCTAGGTCGAAGTGGTAAAAGATTGTAATTAGATTTGTAAAAAGCAATACGTGTAACAATAATGTCAAAAACATGGGGGTTTTTTCAATTCCGAAAGGGCATTTACATCAGCATGTTCTCGTCGACACCATTTGATGCAGACTTCTTGAATAGCTTCAGCAATATGAGTACGACAAGTGTCAAATCAATAAGGCAAGGTAATCTATATTTGGATCCTTTAGTAAGGAGGGTCCGGAGACGTTTATCTTTAATAATATTAAAATTACATGTAATGACGTGACCAACTGGTTTATAAAAAAAGCTTGAAGTGCTACAGTCTCAAGAAGTAGGGGTATTGACATCAGTATTTAAGTCGGATACAATTTTATTGTAGTTAAAAATAACGTTCCTTATTGGTTTATTGTATTTATAACAGATGATAGGTGATTCAGAATTTATGAAATATTGAGGAATAGTATCGATTACATTCTTATCACGAAATATACTTTGAATATCAATGAAGTCGATAAATTTATTTATGAATTGAAGTTTAAGAAAATGTCTTTTATGTTCAGATTCGTTATCAATATGAAATATGAGGACGAAGAACATGCTGGGTGTAACTTTGTATAATAGAGGCAGTTTTGATCAGAGGGTCTGTACGCATAAAATTTTATCAGCCTCCTCGTCAATGGACCGAATACAAGAAAATGGCAAAGATGATAAACAAGAAAGCATAACATGTTTGCCAGTTTCTTTAAGAATAGTATGTAAACCGTGAACTGACATATTAAGACGTAATTTGCGCTTAAAATTACCATTTCTACGTTTACCATGCGATCTGCTTTTACGTTTTCTAATTGAAAATATTGAGAAAATATCGATGTTTCGATCTTTAGATATATTACCACTTTGGTAAATGTTGTCATAAAACCCAAAGGGAAAGGTGTTTGTAATTTCTTAATCCAGTCTAGCTCTGTGATAAAACGAGCTTTAGATTTCAAACTACTGGTCGTATTAGAATCATAATAAATTTGCTCTACTGGTTGAACCGAAACATTTTAAATGAATGTCCTGTATGACGAAAATGCTGGTATGAAAAACCTTTTTTATACGAGAATGGTAATTATGTTCCCGAAACCTTGTTTTTTAAGAGCGACCCGTCTGACCTACATACTGAATACCACAGCGTGGCGCATTTCAGTTTATAACATATATAATATTTGACGATTTTCAGTCTACATCAGAATTAATCTTCACACTAAACACTCTACCAGGTACAAGATATTTAATAGTTGATCTAGTAGAAATAAAATTGCAACACATACACCTCTTACGAATGCACTTTGTAATTATGTCTCTATGTCTTTTGTTCAAATAATGTGGATTTAGATGAGCTTTAGTATAACGAAGGATAGATTGCTTTAAAGGAGAAGGCACGGTGTTAGGTCCATTATGAAAAACGTTATTTATAGCAGACAAAGGAACACGAAAAGACGAAGCCGAAAATAGTTTTAGAGGTTTTATACAAACAGGCGGCATTAGAGATTGAAAATTTGCCAGATTATGAGGAATCTGAACAGAAGACACAGAGTGTAAGTTTATGTTTTTAAGTTTTAGTGTAGGGAGACTATTCATAGCTTTTATAGTAGTTGTTTGAGCACCCTTTCGTAAAAAGCGACATAAAGGTAGACTTCAAATGCGACATAAAGGTAGACTTCATTGAGTACACTAGCGATAGGTGGATACAGTATGTTCAATTAAATGTTTTCTTTGTTATACATGCACTTTACCACTGTATTTGCTGTCGCGGTTGTTGTAGATTAGTCGGAGAGGGGATACGTTTATTTACACTGTTTGTCTTTTAGGATGGGGATGGAATAAGGGTGAGGTTGGGCGCCCATAAACCGGTTTAAACCCCCGGTGACTTTTGTCACTGACCGTTCCAAGGCGGTACTTCCATCTTCCTCCTATTGTATGTTTGTTTTGTCTTTGTGCGTCTCTTGTTGTTTTTTCTACCTATGTACATTTGCTGTTTCCTTGTGTTGCTGTTCGGGCGAGTGTTTGTTCTGTATGTGGTGTTTCCTGCATGACTCATTTTTGTACTTTCAAATAAGTATAAATATATCAAACTAAAAGAAAAGTCTCCATTCTATATATTTATAAAAAATTACATTTGGGGTCACTGTCCATGTCTCATGTTGGCATATGTGTCTCCTTTGTAGTGTGTTGTACTGTGCATTTTATAATTCATTTGGTGCTGCGCTGCTTCAGTGGGCTGCAAGAAACGATATAATTAAAAACTGTATTAACAAACTGGATACAGACAAGTTGACTGAAAGCCATGCTCATCAGTATCACGAATTAGAATAATCTATATTAACAAACTTGATACAGACAAGTTTACTGAAAGCCATGCTCATCAATATCATAAATTAGAATAAATGGTCTGACTGAAAATCATTCCATTTATATGACTATTGTGTCAACTGTTAGCTTAATAGGTTGGCTGAAAGCCATTCCTATCCTGAACTCAGTTGCCACTGTACATGACTACTGGGTCAACTGTTAGCTTAATAGGTTGGCTGAAAGCCATTCCTATCCTGAACTCAGTTGCCACTGTACATGACTACTGGGTCAACTGTTAGCTTAATAGGTTGGCTGAAAGCCATTCCTATCCTGAACTCAGTTGCCACTGTACATGACTACTGGGTCAACTGTTAGCTTAATAGGTTGGCTGAAAGCCATTCCTATCCTTTGCTTAGTTGCCACAGTACATGACTATTGGGTAATCTGTTAGCTTAATAGGTTGGCTGAAAGCCATTCCTATTCTGAGCAAAACTGTCCTAGTAACAAATGTTGAAAACGTGCGTTTTCAGACACCTTTTGAAACATGCCAGTGACCTTGCGTCTCTAATGCCTGACGGTAGAGCATTCCAAAGTTTCGGAGCTGCATGCATGAAACTTCTCTCACCGTATTTTACCGTACGACTTTTTGGCACAACCAACGACAATGATCTGCTTGCTGACCTTAACTCTCTGCGCGGCCTGTATACGTCAAGCATGTCGACAATGTACTTGGGAGATTCATTGTGCATGGCTTTATATGTAAGAGTCAGAATTTTGAATTCAATTCGATGTTGAACCGGAAGCCAGTGAAGTTCCTTCAAAACCGGCGTGATATGATTATATCGAGAAGTTCTGGTAATGATGCGGGCTGCTGTGTTTTGCACCCTTTGAAATTTCCGCAGTGAGTTGTTTGAAATCCCATGCAGCAGTGAATTGCAGTAGTCTATTTTCGATGTAACAAGAGAGTTTACCAAAGTCTTGGTAGCATCAGGTGAGAGGTACTTTCTAATATGGCCTATTTGCCGGAGCTGTGCATAACTAGACCTACACACGGAATTGACATGTGATGTCATATCCATTTGTGAATCGAGCCATGCACCGAGATTCTTTATACACAAAGATGGCTTGATTTTAGAGGGTCCTACTTGCACACTAACCTCTGCAGGTACTTCTGTGTTTTTGTATGAAACAGAATGACATCAGTCTTGTCAGTATTGAGCTTCAGCATGTTCTGATGCATCCAAGAGACTACTTCTTTGAGACAGTCCTCAACTCGCGATAAAGCCTCCAGTTGACAGGATATGCCCTTGGGCTTAAAGGACAGGTATAACTGTGAGTCATCGGCATAGAAATGGTGATTAAGCCCATGATTTCTGCAGATTGAGCCAACAGGTTTCGTGTACATGATGTAGTGTTTCGGTCCTAGGACGGAATCCTGTGGCACGCTATATTCCATTTTAACTGGGGTGGACAGTTCTCCAGCTACTGAGACTATTTGATAGCGGTCATTCAGGTAGGAGGTTATCCACTCAAGAGGTTTTCCAATAATTCTGAAGTCTTTTTCCAGGCGTTTCAGCAGAGTTTCATGATCGATAGTGTCAAATGCAGCCGATAAGTCGAGCATGACGAGACCAGTTATTTCGTTTTTATCTAGGGATTGAAGGATGTCGTTCTGAACTTTCAGGAGAGCAGTCTCCGTTGAATGATGCTTTCGGTATGCCGACTGGTGATGCTCATGTAGTCCGTTTGAGGTCAAGTGGGACTCGATGCGCTTGTCCACTACTTTTTCTAACACTTTGGAAACAAATGGCAAATTCGAAACAGGCCTATAATTCCTAAGTTCGTCTGAATCCAGATTCGGTTTCTTCAAAATAGGTCTGACATGTGACATCTTGAAGTTTTTTGGAACGTAGGCAGTGTCTAAAGAGGAGTTTACAATTTTCGTCAGACTCGGAAGAAGTTCACCAAGGCATTCATTTCCAATTCGTTTTAGGATTTCAGACACGACTAACTGGGAGTTATTCGGTGTCTCACTTACCTGAGAGTCAACAGCAGGTAGAATCTTGAAGATATGACGAGTTACTTGATGTTTCATCTTGTTCAAAACCGTTTGCAATAAATGGTAAGGCCGCAGTCGGAAGGATGTGGGTTAACAGGGATCCAGATAGGATGCGAAACTTTAAACATTGCGAATATCTCCTTTATTTCATGTTGGAGAAATGACGACTTTAGTATTCGGGTACACACCTTTATCTGTAGCTCTGGGTTGATGAGCTGAATAGTTTTTATTATATGTTTGTATTCCAGAAGAAGAATGGCATTGAAGAACGAGCTGCCATGTCTAATATTTAGCCTACTGAATGACTTTTGCAGCAGAAAGTATTTCACTCAGTTTTCAAAATTGATTGATATTGCATGTCTTTCTAAATAAAAACAATCAGTGTGCCAAACAGTTTGGATCATGATGAAACACCGGGGGACTCGACGTCTCACCTGGATCCAAACAGATGTCATAGGTAATCCTTCATCCGCTCTGTAACACGCTGATGGTTAACAAGCCGAACGTGGGACTATGTTTTGACAATTGATGTCATAAGACCTTGCAAAATGTACAGAAAATTCTCTCTTTATCGGTACATTAACAAATATGAATGAATGTCTCAAAAAAGCAGGTTGTCGCTAATTCAGAACTAATGTAGAATACAAAGGTCATATATTCTTTTTACTTTTTACTAACTTTTTACTCAATGAATACGTGATTAGTTATGAAAGACTATGCCCTCAATACCACATGTTAATTAATGTGGTTGAATCTAGGAGTCTAAAACATGAATATAGCTCCAAATAGATGAATCTAGGAGTCTAGAACATTAATATAGCTCCAATTAGATGAACCTAGGAGTCTAGAACATTAATATAGCTCCAATTAGATGAATCTAGGAGTCTAGAACATTAATATAGCTCAAATTAGATGAAACTAGGAGTGTAGAACATTAATATAGCTCAAATTAGATGAATCTAGGAGTGTAGAACATTAATATAGCTCCAATTAGATGAACCTAGGAATCTAGAACATTAATATAGCTCCAATTAGATGAATCTAGGAGTCTAGAACATTAATATAGCTCCAATTAGATGAATCTAGGAGTCTAGAACATTAATATAGCTCCAATTAGATGAATCTAGGAGTCTAGAACATTAATATAGCTCCAATTAGATGAATCTAGGAGTGTAGAACATTAATATAGCTCCAATTAGATGAATCTAGGAGTGTAGAACATAAATATAGCTCCAATTAGATGAATCTAGGAGTCTAGAACATTAATATAGCTCCAATTAGATGAATCTAGGAGTCTATAACATTAATAGAGCTCCAATTAGATGAATCTAGGAGTGTAGAACATTAATATAGCTCCAATTAGATGAATCTAGGAGTGTAGAACATTAATATAGCTCCAATTAGATGAATCTAGGAGTTAATATAGCTCCAATTAGATGAATCTAGGAGTGTAGAACATTAATATAGCTCCAATTAGATGAAACTGATACAGCTAAAGGTTCAAACAGAAGGTCATGTGAAACAAAAACAAATATTAAACAAGATGTGAAATGCAGTCAATGACCTTGACTCATGTCAAGATCACGCTTTCATAAGTATGACTCAACTGATTTGGAGTTGAGGGCTATCTTGGGAATGACTCCTGTCGGATCTTTCTGCATTAAGCAAATATCAGCTTTCTAAGAGTCTTGTGTCTAATCAACATAAGATCGCCTAAAACAGACTCTACTGAAATGTGTCTACAATACAACATCTCTATAACGGCCACTAAGTTGTGTTAATTAGTTGGTATTTAGGGCAGGTGGCTGCTTAAAGCAGGGTGAAAGTAAAACAGAACGCTCCTATAGGAGCGTTCTGTTTTATTTTCACCTTGCTTTAAGAAACCACCTGCCTTTAACAAAAATACCATATGTAATTTAGTGACCGTTATAGAGAGGTTTTACTGTATATACTATCGTGTCATGAGTTTCTGAAGTTTGGGTTTTGAATACAGAAGTTCTTTTTATGTAAATAAAATGTCATCTCGTTCCTTCAAAATTTCCGTCTGAAGTGTGAGATTTATGTTGGATCGAAAACAGAAATGAGATGTGAGAAATTAGTTTGTTTTGCATACATAATTCCACTCGAGCGCAAACCTCGCGCTAAAACACGAGACATGTGTCCGAGTTGCAAACACAAATCTCACACCAAAACGTGAGAACTTGTTTCGAGTCGCAAAAACATATTCCATGAGGATTGTGTTCCTACAGAGCCAACTGATCAAGGTCTGTCCTGTTTACTTATTGAATTATATAAACCTTATTCTACATTTTAGTCCATGGACAATATATCCTGTGTGTTTATGCTATTATAACTAATATTCATTGTGCCATTATTTCTTAAATGAATATTCAAGGAGTAGGGGGTTAATTTTAGTCCTGCATTAAATCTTTCTGTTATATCTGTAATTTTATATGCAAACAGTTTGGACCCAAATGAGACGGCAAGTAACTCAGCGTCTCTTGAGGATCCAAATGAGACGCCGACTAACTCAGCGTTTCTTGAGGATCCAAATGAGACGCCGACTAACTCAGCGTCTCTTGAGGACCCAAATGAGACGCCGACTAACTCAACGCCGACTAACTCAGCGTCTCTTGAGGACCCAAATGAGACGCCGACTAACTCAGCGTCTCTTGAGGACCCAAATGAGACGCCGACTAACGCGGCGTCTCTTGAGGATCCAGATGAGACGCCGACTACTCAGCGTCTCTTGAGGACCCAAATGAGACGCCGACTAACGCGGCGGCGTCTCTTGAGGATCCAGATGAGACGCCGACTACTCAGCGTCTCTTGAGGATCCAAACTGTTTGTTAATGTGACTTTTTAAAAATAAAAACTGAAGAAAAATAAATAATTAACAAACTTGTAGCAGACGACTAAGTTTGTAGACGACACAATTCGGCAGCGAAAGAGTTAAGCTACTGGATAACTCAGAATAGATACAATGAATGAAGAAAATTAGAAAGGCTTCCCTGTATTTGATTGCAAAGTATTACAAACACTCTTTTGAAAAAAAATACCCGGAAATACAGTAAAACAGGTTTAAAGCGACCACGCAACACAAGTCTCAATCTGTGGATTTAAAACATGTGATAGCTTAATGCAGGACGAAATCTATACAGAGCTTTCTGCATTACATTTGTCCTACAATAAGCTCTTGTAGAGCCACATTTTATTCATGATATGGTGGCTATGGACATGTTCCACTGTACAAACATTATCATAATTGATGATAAAAAACTACTGGACAACATGGCGCTGATTCTTTATTTAAATCTGAATTCCGTAGTGCTGAATTATCGCCGTATTATTTTTCCTTTAATTTTAAATGAAATGACCAAGAATCAATAAATAGCAATTCTATTCAGCTGATTCAGTACGCGTTCATCAAACAAAAATGTTGATGGAGATGTGAAATTTCGGACACATCAGTGATTCTTGTTTGTTAGCTAACTACAGAAGAACCTGTATTAAGCAACCTTATATTGATTGGACACATGCATCTTAACCCTTTCGCTGCCATTGTCTGTCGTCTGCTAACTTTGTCGTCTGCTACAAATTGTTATTTTTTTGATTTTCTTCATTTTTGTTTCAAAAACATAGTAACAGTAACAAACAGTTTGGGTCCTGATGAGACGCCGAGTTACTCGGCGTCTCATCTGGATCCAAACTGTTTGCATAGGTAATCACAGATCCGGCATTGGCAGCGAAAGGGTTAAAAACAGGTGGTTGCTTAATACAGGACAAAATTAATACAAAAAGATCCTATAGGAGTTTTCCGTATTACTTTTGACCTGCATTAAACTATCACCTGCCTCACAGATCAATAATTAGACATGTTTTAATGGTCTATTTAGACAAGTTCCACTGTATTTCAATACGAGCGGTTACTGTAGTTAATTCAATTTGTTGAAAACTTTAAATCTGTAGATGATTTATCGCTGCTGTTGGAAATCTAAATTGATTTAACTCATGCAAACAGTTACGTTCCAGAATGAAATTGAATTTTTAGCTCTTAATATTTGCTGCGCAACAGACGTTGAATGAAGGAAAGAGAACATGCATGAACTAATTCTACAGTAAAATCCAACTAAAACGACCACTCAAAAAGGTCTAATTCTGAGATTTAACACAGGTAGTAATTAGTGTAATGAAGCATGAATGTTATGCAAGGAACCGTTTCGCATAATTTGAGACAACTACCTGTTTAAAGAATCACCGCGTTTATATTAGTAAGATGTTCTACTGTATACAGAGATTGGGCAAATATATTTGTGATTCAGATGATATCTCAAACAAGTGCTGATTATGACCATTGCACACGTTTGTGTCGATCTAAAATCTGAGTCGTGGAGACAGGTGGAGACTTAGTGCAGGATGAAAGTTATGCAGATACAGACATACGAGTATAACTAAATTCGCTGTAAAATAAAAATAATTACACCCATTATATACCACCTTTTATAACATAACTCGTGGCTTCAGCGTGACGTAACACTATCATTTATTTTTTGATATTCACGGGCATATATTCACTAGTGAATAACATTCGAACGACCGAACTGTATTCATACGCGCTGTCAAAACAAACAAACTGGCGGATGGTGACAATATCTACAAAATGTATGCCAAAAAAGACCTACCAGCTACTCTGACCCAAACCATCCATTCTACTAATTCGTCTCGGCATGTCCTTTTGTTTGTGCATATTTCTACTCATATAAATATCTCGTCAATCAACAACTATAGTCATCTGAATCAGCATAGCACAAACATATTTCAAATATGTCATACTCCAAATCAGCTGATCGCCAAAATCTTCCTCCTGTTCCAACACATTTTATGCAGCAGTTCGTACTGAATCTTTTGTCCATTTCAATAAACTTTTTCACGGTGGAAATGTCCATGTGCATACAACACTGATGAAGGGGCTTAATATACCAAAACGAGGACGCATTTTTAATCCCATTGACAGTGAGTGTCAGACGTGTAGGCGAACTGTGTGTAGTCTTCATTTAAACTTTTAGCAAATGGCGCACTTTACACAGACACATGGTATGTACAGTGACGTCATAATGTGACGTGAATGTATGTCGAAACTGTAACTCAAAAATTATTTTGACGTGTTTCTGTAGGTTTTTGTTATCATACACTATCACAGTTAAATTGAATATCAGAGAGGTCTAAATTAGATACTGGTTGATATGACAGTTAGTCAAAAAATAGTTGGAAATTTTGGACCTACTTTGTCCCAGTTATTTAGCGAACCTAATAACTCATTTTATTCATCATTTCTATATGTAAGGAGAATTTATAACAATCCACGTTACTGCTGAAATATTGGCTGTAAAACAAATTGTGTTTGTTATGTTATAAATAGAATCTTGCATTCGTGTTCATGATTGTTGGATTTATTAAATTCGGCTTTTTAAAACGATATTTAAAGACTCATTTAATAAATCCAATAATCAAGAACACTCATGTAAGATCCTCTATTTTACATATAACATAGCAGCCTTATGAATGTCGTTGCGCTTTCAATCAAGACATTTCGTAGGCAGTATACAATGAAGGAAAGCACAGAGACGTGATTTTCTTGCCCATAGTTCACTATGCTACTCAATATTACTAAACACAATGCATAGGCATTATAACTGTGTTTTCAAATACTCACGCATTATCAAAGGTAATTGTAGATTTAAAAAAGAACGGATATGCTAATCTTCAAACGGATTTATAATTATAACTCTAGAACTAATAGTTTTTGGCTCTTTTACAAAAATGCAGCTATCAGACATGCATTGGCTTGATTAAAATCTCCATGCAATAAATTGTTATTGACATGAGATGCAGGTACCAGCTATTCCAGATGCATAAAACAATTATACGAGCTGGGCAAGCTATTATAGATGCACTCTCCGATATGGTTGATGCCCCCTTTGCAGTTTATTTAAGAAATGAATGACGTGCTTCCGGTGTTCATGAGGTTATGCAAAGCATAGCTTTACGAGCAAAGTTAGTGAAGCCCGAAGGGCTTCACGTGAATCTTTGCTCGTAAAGCTATGCGTTGCATAACCCATGAACACCGGGAGCATGTCATTTATTTCTTATATTTATATTCCATTGTATTTCTTATATTTAAGAAATGAATGACGTGCTTCCGGTGTTCATGAGGTTATGCAACTTTCTTTTTAGAATAAGGTTATATAAGGACGTTGCAGGGCGAATGTAAATATATGTAAATAACAGTGGTGTTGTAAGCTGCTAGTATGAGTGATATGTGTGTACTTTTACCTTCAAAACAATGATCATTACCAAACCGTGTGAAATGAAACCTATGCTGATCGCTTTAATCAACAAGTACTCGGTACAACTCAACGTTAGCAAAAGGTTTCTTTTAACTCTTTCCTTCATAGAAACGCCTTTTCGCACATCTACAAACAGAACAGATCCAGATCAGACTCTGCTATGTTTGCTAACTTGATAGATCTGTTTCTTCAGTTTCTAAAATAGCTACAATATTCCAACTTTCAGATTTCATTCCAATTTTTGTCAACAAATATTCAGTAAGTGCTGAAGTTTGGAATAAGGAAAGGGTTAATGTGTGTTTTCATACATTCACGCTTGAGAATGTGTAAGCTTCATAATGACGTAAGCGTCAAATATTTTTAACCTATTAGTGTCCAGTGTCCCTTAAAAAAGATGTAGGCAAACAGCGTAGACCCAGATCAGAGGGATCCTAACACTTTGTGATCAGGGTCTGTACTGTTTGATAAACCCAACAATGTCAGTTGTTTATTCTAGCATATATGTTACCCAGTGTCCCTTAACCCAGTCCCACCTACACTAGTTTTAGACCCTACCTCTTTGAATAAAGCTACCGAAAGGGAGCATTTACTAGAGAAAGGGGAAACATAGAATTGTATAGTTTTTAAACCATTGGGATAAATAGAGCATTTCCTCAAATGGATCAAATGCTCTATTTATCACAATTATTTCAGAAATTGACTTTAAGACAGGCGTCAAAATGTGTCAGTACGAGTGAATGGGTTTAAAGGGACATACCAATAGACAAACAGTGTAAACTAAAATCAGAGGGCCCCTAAAGCCATTTGTCAGTGCATGTACTGTTTGATGAACCCATCAATATCAATGACTAATTCCAGCAAATATATTGTTTGCTGTGCCCCTCCAATGACAAATGGATGCGTTCTATTGTAAGATATGTATGGGGCTTCCTTAAATAATTGGAGTAAGTGAGTTAATAATACGTACAATTGTTCGCATGATTCACACATTGTAATTCAATCTCGTACGTTTCATATATATGTATTCGTAAGTGTTACGCATATTCGAGAAAAGGTTGGGACCAGTGAGAGAGAAATACTACCGTAAGTCGAATAGTACCTGCATCCCTGTGTTATTAACCTTTTATTCCATGAATATTCAAGAACTAATTACACCTGGCATATTACCTACATATTGTTAATATTGGCACGTGAACACATGGAATTGTGTTTGCCCATGGTGGAAACTGTACTGTAGAATCATATATATATTACATTAAATACGCAAACAGAGCAGACCTGGATCACACGGCTCGTCTGGGTCTACCCTGTTTGCAAATGCGTAAAATGCGTAATTGTGGAGTAAAGGGTTAACTGTCTTCTCAAATTATTCTAAACACGTATGTAGGAATACAGCAAACATTTGATATGTATCGTTACCAAGTATGATACTATCTAAATCTCTAACAGGCATCAGCAGTATACTAGTGCTAGCCATCAAACTATCGAACTATTAACCCTTACCCCGCTGTAAAATGAATGATGTCCGCTCAGATATTAGACCATGGAAACGTGGTTGAGCAATCGTAACTACTCGCCGTATTCCGTCAGAGTTCGGAATATTTATAGAAATAGCCGAGGTGTTCCGAGTGGTGGTTGAGGAATTATTGGCGCGGTGTAAAACAGCTTGATGCGGACGACACCCCGCGTAACTCGACGTCTAATCTGGAGCCACACTGTTGTGAGTCGGGTCACTGATAGCGGTATAAGGGTTAACATGTTCCTTTCTCCAAGATCCAGAGTATAAAAGGACCGACCTCGGTTCTAACATACAGTTGATCTTCGATATCCCGAACTTCAAGGGACCATACAATTTATTTCCAGACAATAGAGGTTCGAGTTATCCACATTCTACCCTGAACAATTTCTCAAGTTCACAGCTTAACCCATTCCCTCATATTGACGATTTTTGACGACTCTTTAAAAGTCACTTTGTGAAACCATTGTGATAAATATTATCACAATGGTTTAAACTACAAAATTCTAAAAAAAATATTTTCTCTAGTTAATGTTCCTTTTCAGTAGATTTATTCAAATAGGTTGTATCTAAAAATATCCTATGAGGGAATGGGTTAATGCAGGTAAGGAGCAATGCTGAAATCTCTTGTAGGAGCTTTCAGCATTACTTTCGACCTGCATTAAGCTCTCACATGTGATTCTAGATATTCACACTTTTACATATTAGAACAATAATCTGTACCTAACTTTACATTCGGATTATCCCGAAGTTCGAATTATCCGAGTACGAGTTATCGAGGTTCAATTGTATATTAAAATTCAAAATTATAAACTCACCATTATCCCTGAGTCTGCCGAAAACACAATGTCTGCTTCAACTCTGATATGAAGCAAGTTTAACTTTAATTCCGTTTCGATTAAGCTTTTGAGAAAGTACTGACCTGACCGAGTGTCAAACAGCTTGGATCCTGATGAGAGCCGAGTTAACTATAAGCTGTGTTTATGAATTGTTGCGATCAGCAGGATAAAGGTCGTAGAACATCGGGAAACATTTAATTTTGTTGTATATTGAAGATGTAGCTAAAGAAAATGACAGCTGAACAAGCCCACTTGATTGTACCCATTATTCATACTATTAGTTTGTCATGCAGGATCTGACATTCCATTTACGACTAGAATTGCATCTTAACTTTTTGAACGCTAAATAATTGTCGACCGAAAAACAAACAGTCCGTTACAATTCTGAATTATATATTTGTGTTCAATTTTCTAAAACCAATGCAAACAAAGTAATGAATCAGTTTTTATCCTGGTGAAACGGCGAGTTATTCAGCGCTTCATCTAAATCCAAACAGTGTGCCTTTAGAATTTGCAAATTCTCCATAAGGGTACAAAGACTTGAGTGTTGGCAAGTGGAATAGCTTAAGATTAACCGGGTTTTCCCCCGAAACATAACGGGACTGGTAACAAAAGGCCTAAAGAATCGCTTTACAACCCCAGCTTGTCACCTTGTTATAAATGTTTCAAATTAGTTTCATATTAGTTGGTGGTGCGGAGGTTTTAACATCGATTCATACTCAAAAGTGTCATATTTTGAATTCATAGAAAACATGCTCAATAATTTGTTAAACTGGGTACAGGAAAACTCTTCTAAACCGGATTTCTAGAAGGGAAGAATTAAGACACTTATAGGCAGATGGCTGCTTAATGCAGAGTGAAAGTGAGACAGAAAGCTCAAAGATGAGCTTTCTGTATGACTTTCACCTTGCATTAAGCTGCCACCTGTCTCCAAGACTGATACTTATACCAAATTTAAAGTCCGGTTTAGAGAGGTTTTACTGTCTTGTCTCACAACCTTAATGCTTATCTCACAATTCGTGATCTGGGTCCGTGCTTATAAAACGTTTAGTTGAGTCTAAATTGGTTCTCAAGTTTGTATTACCAATCAAAAGCTTGAGAAATCAAATCTGACCAATCAAAAGCTTGAGAACGAAACTCAACTAAAAGCTTTATAAGCATGGACCCTGACTAGCATTTCCAAACAGCTTGGCATCCAGACGTCCAGTAATCAGGCATACCATCAAACTGTTTAACATTTTACTCCATAAATACGCCTTTTTACGCCTTTGCAAACAGAGTATACCCAGATCAGACGACTCATACAGGGTCTGCTCTGTTTGCATATTATATAATATAGATATGGTTCTACAGTTTCTGTCATGGCTAAAACTACTGTCTCCTTGTGCTATTATAACAATTAATATAGTAATCAATATTCACGAGGTCGTTATTTATTACATAAATATTCATGGAGAAATGATTAACCCTTCGCTTGCTGTTCACGTTAATATACCTACCTGTAAATAGTGAAGACCCAGATGAGACAGCTCCTGCCGGAGCTGTCCCATCAGGGTCTGCACTATTTGCAAGTTGATTGAGCGACTAGTGTACTCCACAGCAGTGATTGCACAGCGAAATACAAATGTACTTGTACACAGTGAATATATATGTAATTATACAACAGGCATGGGTAAAGAAAGAGATATTTATTTTAAAATTCAGCAAGAGAAGGGTTAACACTTGTTCAATGGTTTCTCATTTCAGCTAAACCGCTCTAAAGCCGACGGTAGATTTAGCATATCGGTCTTGGAAACAGGTGGCAGCTTAATGTAGAGTGACAGTCATGTAGGAAGCTCCTCTATTAGCTTTATGCAGAAAGCTCCTCTAGAAGCTTTCTGCATGACTTTATCCCTGCATCAGGCAGCAAAAGTGTCTAAATTGTTTTGTACTATAATTCCAGTTTAGAGGGGTTTTATTGTAGTTGATCGAGTTGCTGTGACAGTGTTTCAGTCATTTCGTGACGTCCAGCTAATTACAGGTAGAGAAATATCCCAGAAATTCTTCTGCGCACGAAACAAATTCCAATATTTGGGTAGAACCACCGAACTACAGCAAGCCAGCCGAAAGGTTCCATCACATGAAAAATTCAAATGTCCAGACCAGGATACGAACCACAACGGTGAGTTGAATAGGAACAGCTTTGACAACGTGTTGGTAATGTTCTTACATTTTTATAATACAAACCTGCTCGGAATTAGTTAATATGCAAATAAGCATCAGTATCGGTATTTTAGACAGGTGACCTTTTACTCAGACATTAATTTTAACCCTTTTGTTGCCAGCATTGTCGTCTGCTGGACACATTTTCGTCTACTCCAAGTGTTAGAGATCGCACTTCTGCCATTTTCTTTATAAAACAGTAAACAGAGTGTCAAACCGTTGGGATCCTGATAAGACGCCGATTTACTCGGCGTCTCATCTGGATCCAAATTGTTTGCATGTGATAGCCTAGACCCGTCAACGTGGCACGGAAGGGGTTAAGTAGCCATTCGCCTTACATGTTTTCATTTCTTTGCAAAATGCTCCAATTACCGAAATGTTTTGTCTGTAGTTTGTCATCTACCTAACATGTTCTAAGTTCTGTTTTTACTGAAAGTTATGAATTGGTGAGGATTTACTGTACAGTAAAATCTTGATTATTCGAACCCTAAAATACGTATTATTATCGATCTTTAAGACAGGTGGCTGCTTAATGCATGGTGAAAGTCATGCAGAAAGCTCTTCTAGGAGCTTTCTGCATGACTTTCACCATGCATTAAGCAGCCACCTGTCTAAAAGGGTCTAAAGTCTTCTAAACAGAAAATTCGAATAATCGAGATTTTACTGTATATGATTTGGAAATGAAATTACATGTATTTACAGTCTCTGAATAACTCCAATGACCACCAACTCAATAAAATAAACACATGTTATACGTCAACACAGTTTGACGTATGCAATGTTTATTGCCATTATTGTTACGTTTTGCAGGTAACAGTTCGACATGTGAAAGGGCAGAGTCAAAAATCACTTACACGTAGTCAATGCCGGAATACAATGCAGCGCATACGTGAGAATTATAGTTTAGGGCTAAACTGCACTTTAGCGGTAGCGTACGACTCCACCATTAACTTGTGCTCTTCTTATTGTGATGCACAATTGATTTGTGAGGAAATGAAATAAGTTCTTTACAAGCTACCTTTACTCGACGTTCCGTTTACAAACAATAACGATGGCATATCGAAAAAATGCAGTTTTGTTATCCAGTCCTCTGCATTTCTCGATGATGCGTTTCAACATTGCTTTAGGAACGAATGAAATATAACTGAACATCAACATGACAGTGTCGATTTGTCATACGATTGTCATCAATGATCGCTCAGAAGCTACGAAATACATGCAAACATTGACATGGCTTGGCGGCGTAACCTAATTATTCTTTAGGGTTTTGTGGTCAAAATATTAAATATGTATTTTGACCAGACTTTTACCTGAAATGTTACGGTGATGTGTCAAAATCGGAAATAATATGTAAAGTTGTCGCATATATAACCATGGGACTTTAACATCCCGAATAGCTGTGAGGTACAATGATATGTATACATTACAGACCAGTGTGTCATATTGTCAACCCTAGAGATACAATACCGTGTGTTGTAAAACTGGGCCATGACATTCTGCTACGATAGTTGATAATATGAACATCTCACACATTGGTCTGTAATACTTTTTTTTATTAAACCGAGCCACAATCTCTTAATGTTTAAGATACGTTTAATGTTTTCTTTGACAAACACGCCGTTTGGTAATGCCATGGGTTGTGATTTTGCGCGACGTTACTTAACATTGTCCTTCGTGGGAGTTACGTCATATACGTTAAGTTAAAACAGTTTTGTGCTACCGTTATTCTTTGATAGTAACAGTCTGGCGTACGGAAATTCATAATGCAAAATCACTAGCACGCTGAAAATGTTATAATATAATACAATGCATACTCGACATTCGTAGTCTTGGGCTAGACTGTATTTACGTGAACAATGTCAAATGTGTTAAGCCGTTCGAACGGCGTTGTGATGGGTATTGATGGGGTAGTCCTAAGAAACAGCACAATGAAATTTTGTTACCAATAGTCTAAGAGTGTTTTACATGTACGATGTACCTTTATCCAATCTTCTGTCAACAAAACATTATTTTTGCATGCCGGTACAGTGCAGTCGCCCCTAGTTTTCCCCCGAAATCCTTCGATTAGCTGAAATGTTAATATCTTTCAGCGATATGCCTAAATCGGAATATATAGAATAACACTGTTGCATATGTAGCTATGGGAAATTGATATCGCAAGCAGAAGTGAATGAGAACAACAATATAATTCCTTGACTATGGATTTCCAATTTGATACTGGCCGTATCCTGAGGCAATTGTTGATTCAGAATTGTTATTTATAAGATGTCTGTTAACTCCAACGCATCCATACTTCAAACAATATTATGAATTAATAAAGCTTCAAACCCAAGGGCACTAAGCATTACTTCCGGTCCATACAATGGAAACGCGTCACTTTGTAAGTGGACAAAGGTCTCTCTGGACGCGAAATAACGTTTGCAAATAAGGAAATATCTGAATGGGTCTCACTATTATATAGATATATTAGCCATTAACAGCATAACACCGACATTAAAGGACGAACCAGAACTCTAATAAGAGTAATATGTCACGGGATTTCGTGATGTGCGTTTCATGTACATCTGTAGAAATAGGTTATAAGTAAGTCACAACTCTATTACATGTCCTTAATAATTCAATCTATTTGATAGAATGCTAAAATACTTAGTGACATTCCATTTACGACTGCTAATGACTTGTGCCCTACTTACTTTATCAAGATGAGCTAATGAAATATCAATCGCTTCGTGAATATTACTCAAGACCAGTGATAGTGCTAAGACGACCGTTTGTTATACGAATGTAATGCTTGTTTTGAGATATGTCTGATCTTGCAACAATATTTATATATTTACCCACAAGTCATAGTTGCTACATGTTTTACTTACTACCAATTTGCACCCTGTTTGTCTTGTTGTGGACATCAATAATAACGCTGTGTATTAAAACATTAACCATTTTGGGGTGACGTAAATTTATTCAGTACATAAAATAGAAAGTAGGTCCTCATAAGGAAGATGAACGCGATTTGTCACAAAAACCAGATAACTTCTGTTGCGTATAACTGATTTGTGTTTCAGTAATATCTATTTTATGTATTGTAGAAGCAATAATTCAAACGATAGTTTCCAGATATTCCCCCGTGATACTATGTATCACTCACTTCTGACAACTCAAGTGTGTATTGACATGATTTGCCGAGCTTTAATGGATCTACCCAATAATCATATTTGCATGCATGCCTCCTTTCAGATTCATTCCAGAAAAAAACGTTTTTCACAACTACTAATACATGCACAAACATTTTTATTCCTACAGATGCCAGTTTCCATGTTTCTAATTTGTTTTCACAAAGTAGTAGGGGAAATCCAATAAAACCCACTGAACAGAGACCAATACAGTGGAGTTCATACATCGATTACAGGGGTATTGCATGTATAAACATAGAAAGTGTCTCACTGGTCAACAACATAGTGTGGTTAAAAACTACAATACTTTGAGTACAAATAATGTAATATGCATATCATTTACTGTCAAACTAAGTTACATACGTATAGATAATGATTTATAAAACTTGATTGAAATTTCGAATAAAAAACACAATATTAACTTTAAAAAACATTTTTTCTCTATATCAGAACAGGGATTGTTTTCTGTTACCTGGTGATTCCAAATGAAACGAAAACTGATTAGAAAATAAAATGTTATGCGATCCACATATTTGTTTTCTTAAGATAATACAAAACTAATGCTTCATGCAAATCAACAAAATGCATAGAGGCCAGCTTGCTATTCCTTTCATAATTCATTTTTTCGTCTTATCAGACTTGCCATATATTTGAAATATAAAAAACGTATATAAATGTCAGGGCAGTAGGTTTCGACATGCAGAATTTAAACAAGGCTGACAGAAAATCTTGATTCGATAGATTGGAATAGCTTATTAATATTTGACAGGGTGGAGTTTTAATTGACAAAGAAATATTTTGCATTATGATTGTTTTTAAAGAATTATTGTACCGAAACACCTTTCCTATTAATAAGCGATTTAAATAAATACAATTCGATTCCCGGGATCTTACTTTGTCGGACTTTTCTTTAAAACGACGTACATCAGCATCATGATCATGGTCATAGTCACCGACCAAATAATAACATAATAATTGTTTAATGAGTAAACTATATACCTGTGTAGTTCAACACTGCACTTTTATCGCAACTTCAACTTTCTTTACTGACGAGCAAATGAAATATTACACTAATTGGACTTGCTCAGAAGTTTGCGGGTCACTAACTGTTTTTCTGGATAACGTATTTGTACGTTATGAGAATGCTATATACCGTCAGGTTATTGGTATTCCTATGGGTACGAATTGTGCACCACTGGTTGCCGATTTGTTTTTGTACTGCGATGAGAGAGATTTCATGTTACGTCTGAATCCACAATCACAGGAAGATGTTATAAAAACATTCAATGAAACTTCTCGATATTTGGATGATATTTTTAACTTAAAAAAATGAATAAAGCTAACCCTTCCGACACATACGCAGCTTTTCTTAAAATTGACAATGGAATGATTTCTTCTAAAATTTATGACAAAATTTCCCTCATCTTGACGGAGATGGTCCCCGTGCCCCATATTACGGGGTTTATATATCTCAACTTATTCGTTTTGCTAGAGCTTCTTCATCTGTTGATGTTTTAACAGTAGAAATATCATTTTAACTGAAAAGCTGCTTAAGCAAGGATACAGATACCATAAACTAATAAATACTTTCTCTAAATTTTATTATCGAAATCTCTCATTTATTGGCAAGTACAAATGTAATCTCAAGGCGCTCCTGCAACACGGTGTTTCACTTCTTGAATTTTATGGTGATGTGATTTACAAACTTCGTAAGAATATTGGTCATACCTATTTTCTCACTTTGTTCATCAAATATGTTAAAAAGTAATTAAAAAAGGATATGATCCTATAGTACTACAACATACTGCATGTTTGGTTGTCAACCCGTTTACAGTTGGCAATCACGCTGGCCTTTTTGTATGTATGCCGACAAGAAAGGTTTAGTACTCTATGAAAGCGACCTCTTAAATCCGGAACGGAAGGAGGACATCGAATATCTGTACTATTTCGTTTTTGTCGTACTTTTATTACTTTTCTACAGTTACTCCGCAGCTAAATCCTTCAGTACACTATCGATAGGTTTGTTTCACTTAAATGTTTTCGTTTTACATGCACTTTACCACTGTATTTGCCATCGCGGTGTAAATTAGTCGGAGAGGGGATACGTTTATTCACACTTTATGTCTTTTAGGGTAGACATGGAATAAGTGTGAGGTTGGGCGCCCCTAAACTGGTTTAAAAATTAGTATGTGAAATACCGCGTCGCAGGAGCGCCTTAAGATTATATTTGTACTTGCCAATAAGTGAGAAAATTTGACAATACTATTTAGAGAAAGTTTTTCTTAGTTTATGATATCTATATCCTTGTTTAAGCAGCTTAAAAATTCGTAAATCTTTATACGATGACTGATCAGTACATGTATGTAACCTTTGACAAATGGGTAATGCTTATATGAACTCAGTAAAGCTACTGTGTTTCACCGTACATGTAATTAGTGGTCACATTTCTAGTTCTGTATCTGGTTTATGTTTGTGGTTGCTGGATATTCTCCATTATTAGTTTACACGTACATCTAAGGCGTTCTTATTGTTACAAATATTTCGCAAATTCAAATTTTATTACAAGAGGGTCATGGTGGCTCTTTATCACTGATTTGGGTAAAGATCGTATACTCTATAGTTCATGATGGCCCAAACATTGTTTTAAAATGCACCATGCCGTTAAAAGTACAAAAATGAGTCATGCAGGAAACACCACATACAGAACAAACAGTCGCCCGAACAGCAACACAAGGAAACAGCAAATGTACATAACAATAAAAACAACAAGAGACGCACAAAGACAAAACAAACACCCTAGGGGGAAGATGGAAGCACCGCCTTGACACGGTCAGTAACAAAAGTCACTGGGGGGGGGGTTAAACCGGTTTATGGGCGCCCAACCTCACACTTATTCCATCCCCACCCTAAAAGACAAACAGTGTAAATAAACGTATCCCCTCTCCGACTAAGCAGCTAGTAGCCATATTGCTTTAGGAATTACGGTTTGCTGTAATTGGTCACTTTTACTTATTGGTTCCCGATGTCCCTTAAAAGGAGAATATACAGACAGTGTAGCCCCAGACCAGAGGGCTGTTGAAGAAGCCCTCTAATCAGGGCCTGGACTGTTTGCTGAACGCATTGGTGTAATTCACTTATATCAGCAAACAGTTTGTTCGTTTAGCCCCCTCAGCATGTAAAAGGATGGGTTCAAAGATAATGTATTGACTGTTTGCTGAATGCATCGATGTAAATGACTTACTCCAGAATATAGTTGTTTCGTCGTTCTCAACATGTAAAACTAATTGGGTTCAAAAACAAGGCATGGAAGATGTCCATAAACCGAGTAGTTGTTTTCTCTTCAGTGATATACAAATATACAGAATATTGACACTTCTTGATAGAAGGAAGAAAGCCTTGACACTATTTATTCATTCATTTCAGTAAGATTCTGGCAAATTTATACATGTACATAAATCAACTTTGAAATCAGTATAGCTATATAGGGAGACATGTTATGTCCAATGCAGCCATGCTTTTTAAAGGAAACGCTTTCTTGAAATCTAGTTAGTCTACATCTTCTGACAAAGAAGCCGGATGCAAACGCACAAACGATTTAGATCCGGAAAAGAGACCCATACTCAAAAGAGCAAATTTGAATGTTGTTGAAAGCTCACCATTATCAATGTTTTTGTCTGTTTTAATGGAATTTACATAAAACTTTCTGACTAGTGGAGTGGGTTTATATGTATATTTAATAAAAAAAACATCGAATAAAAACGATTCCTCATGAATATGATATCCGACGTTTCAAATACCGAGCCCCAAATATATTATACTTATATTCATTAACATTTTAACACTATGTGCATGGTGCGCACAGATCCTCGACGAAAGTGTTGCTCGTTTCATTTCAAACATATAGTATGAATATGCGACAGTTTAGTTCCGCATGAAAATAGAACATGTCTAGATCATATTTTTTATCCGAGCTGTTGCGCTGGACATCCAAGGTTCGTTCTTACTATACTAAAGATTAACAGAGTGCAGTAACTGGCTTGCAGCACGTGCATTTGTAGTCTTAACACCAATAGATCGAGTTAGAGGATTATGTGACGATGTGAAGCGACAATCCATATATTCTCATACTGGTTTTCTAGAAACATGAAACATTTCTTCTTTTATTAATTCACTCCCCATTGCCGATATTAATTAGCTCTACAAGACGAAAACAACAAAAACATAAACCAAGAAACAACATTTGTTGCGTGCCTTGCGTGCTTTACCATTAATGTGCGGGAAACAATTATGTAAGGTAGTGTACGTCCAGATTAAAGAGCTCATAATGAAGGTCTGCATTGTTTGTCATAAAAATCCAATTCTTCAGTGATAAAATGCGATATCATCTTTTGTTTAATTGATATTCAGAAAATGGACGATAGTTTAATCATTCAGTAGATTAAGTGTAACGGATAATGGAAGATAGTTACATCATTCGGTAGATTAAGCGTAAGGGATGTCGTGACAGTGTGTATGTTCCACTACTGTACAACTAATTATAGTACGTCCTCAACCTGTCGATTTATCATGTCGAATACAAAAGTGGATCTGACATTCCATTTACGACTTCGATTTGTTTGTGCATTATATGATATTTGTCAAAATGAATTAATGTCAAATGGCGTTTATTTACCACCACGTTACAAAGAAAACAAGGTTGTTGAGGCTGATAGATGTGTTTTAATTGTTCTTGTGAAGGAAGAAAATTGACTTCCAATTCCTGTAAAGCCAAGATTTAATTCAATCAGGACAAGAATTATACTTGTGAAACAGATACAGTAAAGAAAAATAATTCGTTTGAATATATTGTCTTGGCGTCGTTACTCATGTTCCGGATTTATCTAGAGAGAGTGCTTACTTTTACATTTTGACTTTGAGAGAAGTGTGAGGTTAGGACGTCCGTAAACCGGTTTAAACCCCCAGTGGTGATTTTGCTACCGACCGTGCCAAGGCGGTACTCTCATTGTCACCCTTACTTTTGATTTTCTTGTGTCTTTGTACTTGTGCTTTTGTTCATGTATAGAATGTTTACCTCTAGTGCTTGTGTGCTGTTATTGTTTCCTGTGTTCATCTCGTGCATGTGCGTATGTTTGGGTGTGCATTTGTGTGTGGGGGTATGTGGATGTGTGTATGCGTGTGCGTGCGTGCGTGTGCGTGCGTATGTGTGTGTGTGACATGCTATCTATCGATGTTTTGGTGGTGGTTGCGTCTTGTATGCGGCTCTGCCTGCTTGACTTTACTACCGTCTCATTAGGTAAATGTAGGATAAGTGTGAGGTTGGTTACCCACAAATCTGGTTTAAGCACACGGCGGTCATTTTGCCACTGACCGTGCCAATGCGGTGCTCCTGCTTTCACCCTGTAGTCTACTTTGAATTTACATGGTAATGTTTTATATCTCTTTGTGCGTTTCGTCATGTTTTGTCAGGTAGCTGTATATCCTGACCTGTGTCAAATCTCCCATTTATCTCAAAGATCTTGGAGAAGGTAGTGGATAAACGTGTTGAACAACACTTGTCAATAAACAATCTTCACGAGGAACATCAGTCGGCATATAGAAAGTTTCACTCAACTGAGACTGCTCTACTCAAGGTCCAAAGCGATATTCTAGAGTCACTAGACCAAAACAAGGTTACTGTCCTCGTATTACTGGACCTCTCCGCTGCATTCGACACTATTGATCACAGCACACTGCTTGAACGTCTAGAACATGACTTTGGAGTAGGTGGTACACCGCTTGCATGGATGAAATCCTATCTCACCGATCGCTATCAAACTGTGTGCATTGACAAAGAACTCTCTGAGCCAGTCCTCATGAAATACAGTATACCACAGGGATCAGTGTTAGGGCCAAAAAACTATATTATGTATACAAAACCCATAGGCGCAATTTGTAGAAACCATGGACTTAATCATCATTTTTATGCAGACGACTCACAGCTATATATATCATTTGAACCCATTGACACTACTACACAAATGGAAGTTATAAGGCGAGTGGAAGCCTGTCTAAACGATGTTGTCTCCTGGATGCACCACAATATGCTAAAACTAAATGCAGATAAAACAGAACTTATACTGTTTAACTCCAAACGTAATGCAGAACGTGTATCAAACATAGAAATCAAAGTTGAACATGCTGAGATAAAACCATCAACGTGGGTTCGAAATTTAGGAGCATTCCTCGATTCCAATATGAACATGGAACAACAGGTGAATTCTGTTTGTAGGTCTTGTTATGCCCAGCTACGACAAATAGGCCATATCAGAAAATATCTTACCATTGATGCTACTAAAACCCTAGTAAATTCTCTTGTTACATCCAGACTCGACTATTGTAACTCCCTGCTTTGTGGTCTACCAAAGACAACTTTGAACAAACTGCAGACTGTCCAAAATGTTGCAGCTCGTATCATTACCAGGACATCTCGTTTTGACCACATTACACCAGTGTTAAAGGAACTTCACTGGCTCCCAGTTGAACACCGGATTGAATTTAAACTTTTGACTCACACCTATAAAGCATTGAATGACAAATCTCCAAGTTACATCACAAACATGTTAAAGATATATAAACCACAGCGTGATTTAAGATCAAAAAATGACTTTATGGCCCTCGTGATACCAAGATCCCGTACAGTAACCTATGGTGATCGTAGCTTTGCAAAGGCGGCTCCTAAATTGTGGAATGAACTACCGGTGGGAATACGGAAGTCAGCTTCACTTGAGTCTTTTAGAAGAACTCTTAAAACTCATTTCTTTTTAAAGATATATGGTGGCTGATGTATATTTTAAACCCAAATAGCTGTTGCATGTTTTAACTCAGCTACACCTGAATCTTTTATAAGATCTCGTAAAATCGTTCCTTTTTAAAGTATTATGGTGGCTGATATATATTTTAAGCCCAAACAGCGGTTGCATGTTTTAACTATAGAAATAGTATGCCATCAACATTGCTTTATTCTCTTATCATAATTGTATTATACCTTACTAGGCATATGGATTTTAAATTTGAGTTATGCGATGTTCTTTTTATACCTTAGAAATACACTGTAAATGTTGGGTTTTTTTTGTTTATTATGTTTTTATTTCTATTGCATATCTTATATTTTCTTTAATTTCTGCTTTAGTATGTATAAATGTTTTAATTGTAAAGCACTTTTGAACGTATTTAGATATGAAAAGAGTGCTATATAAATATGGTATAATAATAATAATAATAATAATATCCTGTTTGTCGGTGTTTCTGTGCCGTGCCCATGTTTTGTCCGGTAGCTGTATTTACTGTTTGTCGGTGTTTCTGTGCCGTGCCCATTTGTGTGTGGCGCTCACTGTAGGACTATTGTTCTCACGTTTGGTGAACCTTCCTTAGGAGTGATATGTCGATAAAGCAGATTGATGCTCTCCGAAGGATGAACAATAAGACTATGAAAGTTCTAATAATAAATGCGTGTCCTCTGGGTAGTGAACCGGTATAACGACTGGGTCTTGTGTCATAGCTAGTATGTATGTTGGACAGTTTACATACTAAAGTATCATTTAATGGGAATAATTTGTTTTCTTGGTATATACATCAGTAAATCAGCAGAAACTTGGTTTATTCAACTCAAGCAACAGTAATTATGAACCATTGAACATTATATCCACCTTTTGCCGGTTAACTTTAAACACACTTCATACGGTAAACGGAGTCTTTCCTTTAAATGTAAAACAACCCTGTAATGTGTGTGCCCTAATATTTCCGTTGTTGCCTGTCAAATTAAAAGTAGAAAATCACAGTTTGTATAACACACTGGGCAAAAGGCGATATTCATATTCTGCCATCCGGACCAACAGCAGGTATGATTCTTGTGTCATTGGAATATTTGCTATTATTGCTATTATTTGTATGCCAGTCGAAACAAAACACATTTATTGTGCCTTGTTTTCAGAAATATGCATATTTATCTGTTTTGAGTTATTACATATTTGTGGAATTAAACAAACTTTCGATCTTTATCCAGATCGCCCCCTCTGGTCTATAAAAAACGCGTAAAATCGCTTGTTCACCAAGTAGTGGCCCTTCAAAGTCAGACTTGCAATTGTACAAAATATATCCTATGATGCCACAATATTGCATTGCAGTTTAATCATTCTCTAGAGTCCAAAAGGGAGTCCTTGTAAAACATAATTAGGCTTGTATTACCTCCTTTATCATATTAATCCTTTCAATGCTGAATTTTCAGAGTGGAATAGTTTATGAGACTATTTTAACTCATTCCCTCCTTGTGACGCATACAAACTATCTTTGGAAAAACCCATTTTGATAAATAGAGCATTTGCTTCATAGGAGCAAGTGCTCTATTTATCACAAAAGGTTTCAAAACTACTAAATATCATTTTCAATAGTAAATGCTCCTTTTCGTTAGAATTATGCTCCTTTTCGGTAGAATTATTCAAAGAGTTCGGATCTAAAATAGACTAGGAGGGAATGTGTTAACGGGTTGGACTAAAGACATTGGTTTTGAAGTGCATTTGAGATTGCTCTATGTTATACCATCGTTAACACTTCGTTTGATATTCACGACAATATACCTACCTGTAAATAGTGAAGACCCAGATGAGACAGCCCCTGCAGGAGCTGTCTCACTAGGGTCTGCACTATTTACAAGTTGATTGTGCAACCAGTGCACTACACAGCAGTGATTGCACAGCGAAACACTTGTACACAGTGAAGATATATGTAATTATACAACAGGGCATGGGTAAAAAGGAGAAATGCATTTTAAAATTCAGCAAGAGAAGGGTTAATAAACGCTAAAACGACTGGTTCTGCAATTTTATATTGTATTTTGTTTATTAATCAATGAAACCTCGTTTAAAGAGGAGGTCCCTTCAATGATCGCATATTTTCAATAATATCATAAAACTTGGTATTTGTTATGCTCTATCATTATTATGAAGGTTCCCAATTTGAACTGATATCGAAAAATGCCCCTGTGATACAAATAAACCGATTTCATCAATACTGATAATTTTTGATCTACAACACAATATTATCGACCTTTTCCGTTAAATTCTTCCGCGTTTTGCCGATGATCACCCGATCCCTGCATTGTTTACGTAATAGCTTTCTCGGAAGTGGTCGGAGAATCGCGAATAGGGCGAACAGTTACGAAACTAAAACCCAACCCGAATAAAACTGAAACATCGGGGAGTAAAACCGGGATCGGCGATATCAAACACATGGATGTTTTGTCATTATAAACGGTTCTTGGATGGGGCTTTTTACGATATACTACTTTTCAGTATATAAACAAATGAGTTTTGTACATTTTAAGTGTTTATGAAACGCGTCAATTGTAGGGACATCCCCTTTAATTGTATTCATGTTGTTGATGTGAAATACAAAGATATCTGATGCTATGAAATATCATTGCATATTATGCATATATGATCAAGTAAGAACTATGGACATAAAACAACTAGCCTGTTTTTTCTGTCGTGGTCTTATTCTATCCCTAGGGTGATAAAATAGACTAGTAAAATGTTATGGTGATGACAATGGGCTGTCAAAAACCTTTGCTTACTACAAATTGGCATGTCCAGGCGGTCCATCTGTGAAGGTTTGAAACAACAAGATCAAATGTGTATGAGCATTTTGACACACATGATAATCAATATAAAACAAAGTGGCATTGTAACAACATATGATGAAATAATATTATAACTATTTAAATTTCAAATTATTACATAATTATTGCAATGGAAAATGTCAACAAAGGATGCAACAAAGTATGAACGAAAAATAAATGCTTTCGAAAACAAGACACACAGGGGACAATAAGACGGACGGTCAGACGGAGACACACTGGAGCCGAAAGTAAAAACAAAATATATCGTCTCGGACGTGTCAATATGATTAACTTTGTATTACAATTTGCATAACATCTCAATACTTACACATACGCCTCATCTCAGCGACCTGTTAATAATTAGTAAAAGTAAAGTACCTAGTTATAGTCTACTTTCAGTCCGAATGACCGCTCAGCCGACTGTACATTTACTCCCCTGGTCATTGAGTTATTCGCCTACATTATTGAGCACTGCTAACATATGGCGCAATCATGCAGCGGCAATACCCTGGGTGGAGAGGAGGTGCGGGTGGGAGACACTGTAAAGCGTCTCTGAAATTTCCGGGTGAGACCGGGATTTGAATCCGGGACCTCCGGATTGGTAGTCAAGCGTGTTACCACTAGACCACCGCATACCACAATGAGTGCACGCTGCGTTATTATTGCATGATGCGTTGTCACGTCAAGGACGGGTGTTATAATTTCATTAAATAAATAGTCAATTGATATATGTGTGCAATGTTAGCACAGGGTTCCTCTGTTACATTTCCTGTTGCAGCTAAAAACTTCCTTTATGCGAATTTGCATATAAAATCGTTAATATGTTTAAAACTAATATTAGTAAAACTGCCAGATTAATTCACTGTACTTAAAATAATCATGTTCTGTCAATATATCGTCAGCTAGAATCACTTCTGCTCACAAAGTTTGATCACGTGTAAAATATTGAAACAATCAAATCACAAGTGTCGAGGGAAATCGACACTGATGCGTTCCACTAAATATTTTACATAGCGATCAAAATTATCCCTTCTGTATATGTTTAATAGTTTTCAGAGCTTGTTATTTGTCTTCATAATGGTTTACATGCTGAATACACTGATCATTCATACTTTGAGAAGAGTGACTCTTAAAATCCATTCCCTCATATTGACGCCTTTATGACACCTCTGTAAAAGTCACTTTGTGTTAAGGTAAACATTTGTTCAATTTTGATAGCAAGTTTGTAGTAAATGTTCCTTTCCAGGAGATTTATTCAAATAGGTTGAGTCTAAAGACAGCATATGAAGGACCTGGTTAAATAACCATGTCGTTTAGGTACAAATACATGGGCATGCTTTACATACCCTTAACCCTATCATGCAGAGCCTGTCAGCTATCACTTTGTACCCTTCTGCACTCTGAGCAATTGTCGCCTGCAAATATGCTCGTCTGCTTCAATTCTAAAAATACGGTTAATCTACTAAAACGAAAAGTGGCAGAGTGACAAACTGTTTGGATCCTGATGAGAAACCGACTCTCATTTGGATCCAAACTATTTACAAAGAGTATCATAAAACCGCCGTTATAGTGCTAATGGGTTAAACTGTTTGAGCCAAATGAGACGTTGAACTAAATCTTAATGTAGCGTCATCGGAATCTAATAGGGGACTGACATATTTACAATATGGTTACAATATGGTTTACAATATGGTTACGCGAAGCTTTAAATCTACTGTGGAGGACATGTGCATTATATCATGCTAAAGAATATAAACTCAGATCTGAATGAAAAGGAGAGGTAAACCAGCCAACTGTTCCCATCGGTCAGTAAAATATGTGATCGGCTCAGAATACGAACTATTCAGTCAAAACAGAGTATACAAAACAATATTGCTTGGTCGTTAATTGGCAAAGAAAGATAATACAGTCATAGCAATCTCACGTGCATATGCCAACATTAATTTAATATTTTCTAAATATATCAAATGATGGACATCTATTACTGAAAAGGAACGATACATAAAAGTCTCTCTAAAGCGACCACTTGATATGTGCGTTTGGTTGTTGTTTTACCCCTTGAATGAGTGAAACGAATGCACTGTCATTTCTAAATAGTGTAGATCCAGATTAGAGAACTCCTAGATCAGTGTATGTACAGTTCCTCATTCAAAACCCTCTAGCGTACATCTTTCATACTGTATGGCGCCAATAATCAATAATGGGACTTCAATGCTGAAATGTCAACGTTGAAATGGTTAATGCAAGAACAAAGTAATGCTTTTTACATACTGCCATTAAAATAGACTGGACGTCAGGCACAGCGTTTACTCGGTATATTATACAGTAAACATTCGGTATCTCGAACTCGGATAATTCGAACTGCGGGATAACTCGAACTAAAAGTTCGTTCATTCCAAAAATTACAATAAAAAATGTGTTAAACTGTATCACTACGCATATCTAGAAATATATATGACAGCTTAATGCATATCGAAAGTAATGCTGGTTAGACATTAGAAACAAGAGCTTTCAGCATTATTTTAGACCTGCCTTAAGCTGTGAAATTGAGAAATTGTCCATATTGTCCATCACCAAATGTATGTGTTTACTATCGCGGCTGAGGTAGACAGTTCCTGGCTCGAGTACAAGAAAGTTTACCAACACAAACACATTACAGTAAAACCTTTCTAAAGAGGACACTAATTGACTAAATGCTAGTGTCTTTACAAGCAGGTGGATGCTTAATTCAGAAGGAAAGTAATACATAACGTTCACGAGGGAGCTTTCTGCATGACTTTCGTTCTGCATTAAGCTACCAGATGCCTTACGGGACAATATTTAGATTTTTTTGAGTGGTCATTGTAGGTAGGTTTCACTGAACCTAGATTCCAAATATTACTGAAAATGTTACTGACATGCGATTCAGGTGCCAGTTATTCCAGAGGCATCAACCAATTAAAAAGCCGGGCAATTTTATTATAGTTTTGTTTGATGTAATGTTAAGTATTAATATAAAAACCCGTTATATTGATAGCTGTAAGTATATGTAATTTGGAAAAGGTTTGCCTACCAAACATTGAACATTGCCAAACTGTAATGAAATTGAAACAATTCTGATCAATTCCCAGCTAAGAGTAGTAATATCGTACTAATTTGCTGAACCTCCTATTATGTATCATCAATAACCATAGTATCACGAATTGAGTTTAACCCTTTTCTCATAATTATGTAAGACATAATGGCATCATGAATATCAATTACATTAATTTTTATGAGGACATAAGCAGACTTTTTGGCCATGACATAAAGTATAGAATCCACTCTATATATTTCCATAAGCGAACAGAGTTGACCTTGATCAGACGGTTACTATAGCAGCCGTCTGATCCGGATATTCTCCGTTTTCAAATACCTTTAAAATCGATATATATGTAGTATTCATTTTCTTTGAATGTATACTTCCAATAGAACTTGCGTTTCTCTCTATATGTTTATATCTTGTAAAAGCACGATGACATATGCCAAACATAATTTAATTCATTTCTGCCGCACCTGCTATGTGAATGAACGATAGGAAGGCCCAGTAGGAATAAAATGTCAAGCTTTTATCAACGTTTTTTGTCAACAGTTTTTTGTCAACACATTCGAGGCATCAGCATCGACTGGAAATCGTCTGAAAAACATAGTTCGGTAACTTTAAATATACACAGTATTTCGTCACTTAAGATTACTCTAGAGGCATCTGTGATTTTGAAGAAAGAGTACATAACCATATCAATACACTCTTGCATAAAATCTTTTTTCCGATTTGCGTGTCGATATTGTATAGATATATAAATATTCCGTAATTTAGTACGTTACAAAAATTGAACACAGAAAGTGTTATTTATCTTATGGGTTTATTTAAAGTTTTAATGCAATTCACGATTTTATCAGGTTATTCTTCATTAACCATTTACCTGATATAGAAGCTCTTATTTGCCCTTGTAATCAAAGATCCAGATCTGACGGACATAAAATCAGTCTGATCAGGGTCCGTTCTACTTGCTACTTGCATCATATTATCTATAGTGTTACTACATTTCATCCGTATCATCTTCTGTCTCCAAACTAGTTCCTGCCATTTGTAACTAGTTCCTGCCATTTGTAACGAGTTCCTGCCATTTGTAACGAGTTCCTGCCATTTGTAACGTCATAAATTACGACACCGACATACATGTGTTTTTGTTTTATCCCGTTACATCTGACGCTTAAATTTGTGAACATGGATCCAAAGTTCGACAGCACTAACAGCGGTTGATACAGAGTATGTTTCACTTGATTTATCTGATACCAGATAAATCTAATGAAGGATATCAATTTCCTGTTTGATCGCTGATAAATGTAAAAGAGTTGGAAAAACTCGTTTGATAGAACTATTTTGTCAGATTTCGATATATAAACTCGAAATGAGGAGATTGTGGTGATTGCTGTGACTACCAGAATCGGTGAGAAAAATAGAAAGATATACTTTTGTGGTGATTGCTGTGACTACCAGAATCGGTGAGAAAAATAGAAAGATATACTTTAAAGAAACGTATGGTAATATAGTAGATTCTCACTAAAGCGACCATGCTATTTATTAACATAGCATACTTGTACAGCAGGTGGCTACTTAGTGCAGGGCAAGAGAAGAGGCTGAAACCTCATAACGTATCCTTTCTCCTGCGTTAAACTACAACTTGTTTAAACATTCAGAATTAAACTTGTTTTAGTGGTCGCATGAGAGAGACTTCACTTTACTTGTTATGATATATTTAGTATGTGTCTTGAAATGTATAATAATTTTATAACCACCTGTATAGTTGCCATAATGCCATGTTGGGCAAGTAGTTCCCGTATCGAGTAATTAATGTCAGAGTTCAACCAATCAGACTTTCTTAATTTGTATGATTGCCATAATAGTGGATATATTTGTTCGTAAAGTGCAAAACGATAATCGCAGTGTCATTACAGTACAGTGAGCTACATACTGTATGACTTGTTTCTACAGCTGACCCGACAATACAATCAAGTCTCGCTATAACGACCACTCAAACAAATCTGGATTTTGAAGACAGATAGTAGCTCAATGCAGGACAAAAATACAAAAAGAACCTAAAGGAGCTTTCTGCGTTACTTTTGGTCTGGATTAAGCAACTACCTCCTTTTTACAGACGCACACATCATTCTCAGTGTTGTTATACCTTCTGATCCTTCGAGATCATGAATTTCAGTACTTCTTGTTCTGATAATTGAATACCGCTTAAGCCGGTGCTAGGGGTGTGAGCAGTGTTGCACATGCAATTACTGTTCATGAGCAGACTCAATAAAACCGAGTCTGCAATTTTCTCTTTTTGTGTTGCAATTTTTGCTCTCGGGGGATCACCTCCTTTCAGAATTAATAAAGTATGCGACCAAATTAGCGAGACTTTACTGTATAATTATGACTTAACCTTTCTGGTAAGCCCGTCTATTTGCATAGCTGAAATACGTATTAAAGGTCGTAACCCTTTACTCCATTGGTATTCATGTAAGAAATTGTGCCATCATGAATGTTAATATGATTCATTGCTATTGGCGCGGAAAGTTTTGGCCCCGACAGAAACTGAAGAATCATATCTATATCATACCATAAGCAAATAGCAGACCCTGATCAGACGGCACCTATAGGAGCCGTCTGATCTGGGTATGCGCTGTATGCAAAGGTGTAGAAAGGCGTATTCATGAATTCAGCGCTTAGTTAATATGCAGTTCTCTTATAATTGTTCCAACAGTGCGTCTGAAGAAACATACCTCTCTTGTCAGGATAAAGTGCAACGTGATGCATATATTTGTTAATAGCGTGTTTAGTTTGATACAACTCTCTGGCCAGACCCTCTAACTATCATATATTTGTTCCAGTGTACTGATAGATACAATTGTGCAAATAGTCTATCTGGTTATGCTCAGTAAAGTGCAACGCTATTCATATGTTTTTCTTAATTGTGTGCTTAGTGTGATACAACAGTGCGAATTACATCTCTGGCCAGACTATCTGGCCAGACAACGTGCAAAACTATATAATTATTTTATTTGTTGCTATTGTGTTTATTAGAAGCAACCGCGAAATTATCCCTTCAGGTCAGTATTGGGCAAGTACAAAGTAGTGTGTCTTTTAACCGCTACGTTAAAAAAATATGCAAATTACATCTCTAGCACTTTAAGACTGTGCCTTTCTTTCTCGTAAGATTGTGTGTTTGCTTAGATGAAGTAGCTTCTTACTTATTCTGATTTCGTTAGATATAAGAGCGCGAATTACCTGTCTGTAAAAAACGATGTATCATGTTTCTGCTTCTGTATTAACTTAGATAATAGATGTGTTTATCAGTTAGGTTAAATATTTTGACTTCATTTTTCGTAGGTATATGTATATACATGTACGTAGAATGAATGTAAAACGCATTAATATATCACTGATTAGATATCTGAAATTTCATCTAAATACGAAACGGAATAAAAAATATATCTAAATTTGAACGATATACAAATAAGGAGAACAACGTATTTTGTGTGTCTTAGTGACATGACAGTAAATACTATTTTATCGTTAGCTTACATCCGCCCTGGGAAAATAGTTTGCTTTGAGCTATTACATCTGTAATTTAATATCGTTGTTGATAGAGACGCATTTCCACGGCAAACAGAGTAGACCCATGTCAGACAACTCTTGTAGGAACCGTTTGATCAGAGTCTGCCCTAGATGTTTATATAATTATATAGATCTGATTCTACAGTTTCTTCCATGGTCAAATAAACCTTTGATCATACTTTCATTATGAAACTTCTGCTAATTAATATGTATATCGTTATTATTTCTTATGAAAAAAAACATGAGGTCCAGATAAAATGCATACATTTAAACAGTTTCAATAATAGCTCATTTATTTTTCCACAAAAACCTATAATGTGACCACTCTTTAGAATCGCCTATTGTAGTCGATTCTAAAGAGCGGTCACAATAAAGTTTGGTTGAGAAATGACTATTTTAGTATTTGTGTACACATCTTTATCTGTAGCTCTGGGTAAAGTGCACCCACATTTATCTGTTATCTGTTCTCTGCTGAAAGGTTCTATGGTATTCGTTTCTTGAAACTCACGTGACATTCTATTAAGTTTAATTGCAATTGTTGCTATTCACATTAATATTCATCATCAGCTTAATGGGTTGATAAACACCTCAATAAAGATATGGAACTAATATTTCTCAGAAAATGACTGATTCTAGTTAGATAATATCGCATTTCTGTTGAGATTGCCACCGATCTGACATCTCGTCTATGACGTTATCTAGGTATTTCATTGAGTGTTAACCCTTCTCATTCTGACACGTAATGACTGTCATGTCTCTGATTTGCTGATTTTTCCATGACTTCCGAATCAATCAAACTTTTGAGGAACTCTTTACCGAATGACAACAGCTTGGATCGATGCTTATGGGACTCCAAACTACTCGACGTCTAATCTTGATCCAACTTGTTTGTAAATACAAGCCAAGACGCACTTTTCATGAGAAGAGTTATAGACCAAACCTCTTTAAGATAAATCTACTGAATAGGAGTTTTTACTAGAGAAAAGGAACCTTTTGGAATTATTTAGTTCTGAAACCATTGTGGTAAATAGAGAAATTGCTCCTACGGAGCAAATGCTCTATTTATCACAATGGTTTCAAAACGTGACTTTTACAGAGGCATCAAAAGGCGTCAATATGAGGGAATGAGTTAACCGAATGACTTCCAAATGCCTGAATATTATTTGGCTGCCAAAAACAATGTGATGTTAATTACAGTGTCCATAAAACCGGATATCGCATTCGCTTCACAATTCAAATGTAAAACTGACTACCTACTTTTCAACACCTGAATATAATGCCGCTACTCCAGTAGGATCGGTCTTAAGAGGCCATTAAAGTGGTATAATTAAGGTTCTGTAAGGCAGGTGGTAGTTTAATGCTGGTCAATACAATACAGGAAGCTTCTGTAGGAGTAATGCTTTCTGCATTAGTTTTGCCCTGCATTAAGCAATCACCTCACCTGCTTTTTAAGATGCATGTGTCCAATCAAAATAGTGCTGTTTAACCCTTTACCCAATAGCCTGTTTCTAGTTTTGAAGACATATGACCACTTAAAGCAGGTTGAAAGTAAAGCAGAATGCGCCTTAAGGCGCATTCTGCTTTACTTTCAGCCTGCTTTAAGCTACCACCTACTAGGATATAGAAAATATTTATTATGCAATATGTTCATGACTGTATGAATTTGAACTATTTTCTTCAGCGGAGGAATAAATCAAACACGCTAAAAGCCGCTTCTATCAGGTAAAGGGTTAAGACAGTTTCTACTGTATTTCTTATATTCCAATGACCATGCTAGTGATGATAGGTCTCAGACAAAGTTATGCCTGAGATGCATCGACTTTGCATCATGATTTTAGAGCTATGGTTATAACGTCGCAGCTGTTTTGAAACCTGTAAAATGAAGCATAAAACAAAAAAGAGGACGACACAGATTAAATTAGTATTGACTGTGTCTTGGAAAGTGCCATGGGTGCGATAGCTAAAGATTATTGTGACGAAATTCGAGTTACTTATGCTCTCCCTGTTTCATTCATGTACTTATATCATCATGAATATCAATTAGCTGAATTTCTATAATGGCATTGGTACAGCTGATCTGTTGGTATTGGTAGGGAATGTAGAATCAGGTCTATTATAATTTCTTAAGCAAATAGATATGAACCTGAGACCCTGATCAGACATCTCCTATAGGAGCCGTATTATCTTGGTCTACTCTATTTGCAAATGTGTGAAAATGAGTTTAAGGAGTTTTTAATTAATTCCTAATTAGCTAAACTTTATTTACTAACTAAAAATGTAATAGGTATCTGACTCCGTCGCTACCAGGCATTGGACCCTCATGGTGACACGCGGAGGAACTAGGCGTCTCATTAGGACCAACGTAGTTTAGTTTGGACCCTCATGGTGACACGCGGAGGAACTAGGCGTCTCATTAGGACCAACGCGATTTAGTTTGGACCCTCATGAGTACACGTGGAGGAACTGGGCGTCTCAGTTGGACCAACGTGGTCTGTGGCTCGATCAATAGTTTTTCAAGCACTTGAACAAACGGTAAGTAAGCAAACAATAGAATAGATCAATATTTGAAAACAAATCGTTTTCCAAGCAAGATAGTGTTTGTGGAAACACAGTAAAACCTGTCATAAGTAATCATTAACCTTTAGCCTGCTGAACAAATTATTTTTGCAGAATTTTTCACCTATTAGCTTTTCAAAATTCAAGCTATGATCAATTTGTCCACCAAAATGCAATTAGGATGTCAAACAATTTGGATCCTGATGAGGCGTCTCATCTGGATCCAAACTGTAATTAACCCATCCGCCCATAGCAGGCTAAAAGTTAAAGTATGGGTCTAGTTATAGGTCTTTTAAGCAGGCGGTAGTGCTCCTACAGGAGTTTACTGCATTTTTTTGCCCTGCTTTAATCAATCACGTGGTTTTTAAAACCTCTCATGTCCAATGAATCAATGATCGCTTAATCTTTTCCCTGTTTAATACCCATGTAAGGAAGAATGACTCTATAAATACATGTTATTGATAATGGCATATGTATGCGGGGTGATTTTGGCTCAGGCAGAAACTATATTATAACATAAACAAAGACGTCTACTCTGTTTGCAAATGCGTGAAAAGGAGTTTATATGAAGGAAGGGTTAAGACATGCTTTGCAGTGCACTATTTCGTTGTATACACGGCAGTTCTGAAGAAAGATGATGTACAACCAATGCAGTCGGATAAACATTTAGCTTGAGAGGCAAATTATCTTCGGCAGAAAATACCATTTGCATCGATTCTAAAATTAGTTTTCAACATTTCTTTAAACGTATTCGATCATCATATCAAACTATTTAGCTTCTGGTGACATTTTTAGTTACTCGACATCTCATCTGGGTCCAAACTGGTTGCATTTGTCGTCACACGCTCACATGTAACATGCTTAAAGCTAAGCCAATTACTTCCACTTCTTGACAGATAATCAATCTTGTGCATTTTCTTTGTCGCACATGCTTTGCAGAATATCAATATATTCAGGAGGGTTGAATGATTCTTGGTAATTTGATACGGGAAAGTTGATGTAATTCATTCGTTAAAACATTGATTAGATAATCAATGACATCATTCCATCACTTAAATCTTTACCTGATGAGTATTTATGTGAGACATAATGAAATAGGAATCAGGTGAATGTTTATTATGGTATATAAACACGGGAACATCTGAACATGGCAGACACTATATACTCGGCACTATGTTATATCATAAGCAAGTGCAGAGCAGACCTCCAACAGGAGAGTGTAAAGGCGCTTTTATGCGGTAACATTTATAACATCAAAGTAGAATATTTCCCAATCCTTATACAGTAAAACCTATAGCGGCTACTAAATTACATCAAATATTTAGTGTTAAAGGCAGGTGGATCCTTAAAGTAAGGTAAAAGTAAAACAGAACGCTCCTTTAGGAGCGTTCTGTTTTATTTTCACCTTGCTTTAAGCAACCACCTGTCCAAAATACCAACTAATTAACATAATTTAGTGGTCGTTATAAAGAGGTTTTACTGTTATTTCTTATAAGACACTAAGAATTGTCCAAACCACTAACATCTGCATGATGAGATTTAAAACGGTATACGCTTGAAGAGTTTATCATTCTGCCAATGCAGTCGTGCATGAAATACTTACGTAACCCTTTAAATGCGGTAACATAAGCGCACTTGCATGCAAGCAGTCTATACTCGGTTCAGAGGTCCTATACACGAAACATTTCATACTAAATGGACTTTACGCGTCAACACTGGCAGGTCATTCCACTTTGAATAGTCAGTATTTAAATGGTTCTGCATACATGCATGTTGTTACTTAATCGTTACAGAAATTTAAAACATTGTTCCACATTATGTTCAACGTCATTAGTGGACTGGAAACTTTTTGTTTCTGTGATATATTGTTCTATAATATTCTTTGACATCCCATGTTTATAAAGGATTGATATGAATCCATTTGTCGTTTAATAAGAATGTGGATATGTTAACAATACTCATATTATTATTGTTTTTAAACTTGGTGAGTATCACATTCAGTAAATTAAGTAGAACATTTACTTTTTTAGTTATGTGTACATTAACCCTCTATCTGACGGAGATGCCTTTTGTAAACAGAGTAGACCAAGATTAGACGGCACCAATTGGAACCGTCTGATCAGGGTCTGCTCTATTTATTATTATATACAGTAAAACCTCACTAATGTGCTAGATGCAGGTGGTAGCTTAATGAAGGATAAAAGTAATGCAGAAAGCTCCTAGAGGAGATTTCTGCATTACTTTTGTCCTGAATTAAGCAACCACCTGCTTATAGAGACACCCATACTTATTCATTAAGTGGTCGCATTAGAGGGGTTGTACTGTAATTATAAACATATAAGAAGACAGTTGGTAATGCTGATAATTGATTACTTCTATAGCTCTGGTACAGTAAGAGTTCTCTGTCTACTTGTCCAATTTCCATATTTGGTCGAACTCTCTACCAGTAAGAGACCAACCTACTTTCAGTCTTCTTACTCTTCTCTACGTACTGCAAGTCTACCACCAGTCCTATTTTCCATGCTTCGGGACCTCGTTTTATACTAAATTACTAGTCCTGGAAACATTCCCCGTTGCATAACGGTCTGTGCGTAATCATATCCCATTAACCACCAAGGGAACAAGTACTACTGCGTCCAAAACCATTAAACTATGAACCACTGCCAGTATTTAAATTATATTACACCCGTTCCATTCTAATTTGAAAGAAAAACATAACAAAAACATTACATGATGCAATTCAACATAACAGCTAAAACAAACACTGAGAATATGATCATTCCATAATATCATAACATGTCAGAAATTTTAAAATCTAACAGAATTCATTTATAATTAGGAATACTGAAGTTCCATACAATGCTTTCTGTGGTAAATTTAATGGCTTCTCTACAAATGCCCTGCCTTCAGACAATTATTTAGTACACTCGTGTTTTTAATGAATCACTTATATATGTGTGTGTGTGTGTCTTGCCTTACATATACACTCATGTGTTAGCCGTCACTTATGTTGTAGAGAGGTCAGACATGGAATACTATTTATCCACACTGTTCGTCCGAGTTTGTGAAGATGATATCAGTGAGGCGTTGCCCTGTGTTTTAAAGCCATAGTGATAGTAGTGTCACTGACCGTCCGATACGATACTCCTGCTTGTAGTTTATGTTTACTATTTGTATCGTGTTATATATGTGCGTGCGTTATATATATATACATGCGGGCGGGCGGGCGGGCGGTTGTGCGTGCGTACGTGTATCGACCTGACTTTCTTTGTCTATTGTTTGTTTATATGCATTCTCTTAAGTAATAGAAGTTCATGATGAATGTCTGCATGATGTCAGATGAGTCCAAAGCTGAATGATTAGGAAGGAAAATAAATACATCAGAACTAGTCGTTGATCGTAAAATATCATTGTTGCATTCGGGTGTCGAAAAGAATGGCGTTTGTATGTTCTAAAATTTATAACCTGCATCGAAACCTGATCATTCCCAATGAGGTTTTGCAAAGCTAAAACAGTTTCATTTGTTTAATAAAAGTAAATACTAAAACTGTATTTAATACCCTGTCTATCACAATACTTGTCATAACGTTTGTTTTCATGTTAATGCCAGTATTTAGCAGCTCGAGTTTATACATTCGAGAGTTTCGTTAGTTACATTGTAGCAAAAGTAATGTCACCGACCCTTTGCACATATTCTATCATTTCCTGATCCTTAATCTTACAAGATGAATTAAGATTTCTCAATCAAATCGTCAGTTGTCAATAGAAATTACATATTTTTATTTTTTATTTCTCTTAGCTGTTAGATTTGTTTCATTATTGGCAGAATATCGACTCTCCTATATACGATTATATATGTTATTATTCGTAAACAATGTTCCTTTAACTCTTTCGATTCCTAATTTGTCATCTGCCAACCTTGTCGACTGCTACATTTTTCATTTTTTATTGTTCTACTTTTGTGTTTTATAAACTAGTCTCAGTAACAAAAAGTTTGGATTCTGAAGAGACGCCGAGTTACTCGGCGTCTCATCTGGATCCAAACTGTTTGCATAGGTAATTATAGATGCGACATTGTCCGCGAAAGAGTTAAGGTTATTATAGTTCACTTTTTGATAACAAACAAAATAATAAAACAAATCTAAAATTAACAAATATATTTCCCATACATATTTCATATAACTATTACTACAAATGACAAACACGCCGTACGTTATGCCCAAATACACATCTCACAAAATCTATATACGGAAAGAAAATGTCTGCCTAATATGAAGTTTTGGAACAAATTGTCGCCACGCAAACATTTATTTACCTTGAACCTAATCTTTACGATATCTAATATTTTTAATCTGTCCCCTGAAGCAAATGTTACCGTAATATTGGATTTTTCTATTACAGACACAGACTTAATTGAATAAAATATATTTTGTGTAACAAGTTTACCGCTGTATCAGAATCAACTGGAGACCGAACTTGTTTGTGTCCTAATTTGATTAAACACGAATTGTGTACTTCCTTATTTGCAGTAAAATTATTATATGTCCCTCTTGTACATATTTCGGTTATTACCATTATTTTCAGTAGCCATACACCATGCCGGTATTTACAGAATGCCACATGAGCATCACGGGAGTGGGCGTTCGCACCAGCGTACAACGGTACATAAACATCTTACTGTTATTAAGCATGTTAAAGGCGACCTAACTGACATTAGCAATCAGCATGGATCCAGATGAGACGCTGAGTAACACGGCATTGTACACGCCAATTGTTTTACCTATTCATGCGGTCAATTGTCTTTTTACCCACACTACACCCAGTCAGATTTCTTCTTCAGACAACTAGATTCCAACGTACGTATGCATTTGTCATATGTATTTATTAAACCATAAATTTACCCCTTCACCTAATAAATATGTAGTAAGAAATGATGATGTTATGAAACTTAATTAACTTCATTGTTTCCTGCATGACTCATTTTTGTACTTTTATTATCACAACAGTGTTGCTTGTGCCGTGTGGTGGCCGTGAAAAGTCTCCCCGTACACGTAATCGATGTTGTTATCATTCTCTTGCAGGATATGCAAGTAACATACACAACTCTCATTCGCCTCTTACATCATCATAAGTATGTCATGCACCTCGTGGTAGGTGTTGTGTTCACCAACAATTTGATGCACTTGGTAGCTACAGTAATGTAATTGACGTGTTGATGAACACAATACAGGTGCCCCTCTATCACTTTCCAATATGAATAAAGTTAAAATACCTCGAATAGAACTTAAAGCTTTAAATATGCAATCTGTGTCGTCTGTACAAGTACCCAGAAATATTTCTAATTTCTCTTCCCTTCAACCTTTTGTTCGTTTAAAACAACTTAATCTTCAGTCGGCTTCATCTTTTCACATACCATCTCTTTCTATTAATAAATGTTTTTTCAATGGACCAAGAGTTGTACTTTCACCTTTAAAATCTGTTATCCAAAATGTTTCTTCTATTCGTAAACGGTCCTTATGCAGGCGACACAGAGTGTATCCAATTATCCAAAAGTGCTTTGCTAAGAGGTGCATATGTTGTAATAACATTTCTTGTAATTCCACTATAAAATATACAGTTAATGGTAGAACATTTAATGTCAAGATAAACTCAGACGTTGATTGTACTACTACTAACGTTATTTATGTTTTAATTTGAAACGCGCCTAGTTGCGGTATACAGTACGTAGGACAAACAGGACGTGCTTTGAAAACTCGATTTCGTGAGCATGCATATCAGTGTCGAAATCGTAAACTAAACAATTTTTTATACCAACACTTTCGGAAATCTGGCCATTCTTTTAAAGATGTTTTAGTACAAATTGTTGAGCATATAACATATGATAAGGAGGCGACTAGTAGCTTTAAATCGAAAGCTAGATTTATATCTGAATTAAATTGGATCAAAAAATTGCAAACACCTTTTCCGTTAGGACTGAATGATAATATTTACCAGACTGGAAATATTCCAAAAGAACCAGATATAGATATTTTTTCAATTTTTTCTATTAGAAAACGCAAATCTCGATCGCATGGCATTCGCAAGAATGGTAATATTAAACGAAAATCTCGTTTGAAATTGACTCTTCTTGATCTACATACTTTACGCCTAATTTCGGGTAAACATGCCATGCTTTCTAGACTTTCCTCCTTATCTATATGTTCATTAAAAGAAATTGACGAGCAAGCCGATAAAATTATTTTTCGATCAGATCCTCTCATAGGAACGGCTAGTTTGATACAAAGCTTTACTCTACATGTTCTCAGACCGCACATCGACAAATTATCTGAACACCAAAGATTCTTCTTGAAAATTCCTTTTATTAATAAAGGTATTGATTTTATTGACCTCCAAAGTATTTTTAGAGACAAAAATGTAATTGACACTATTCCTAAATACTTTAAAAATACAGAACCACCTATCATCTGCTACAAATATAACAAACCCATCAGAAATACAATTTTCAACTATAATAAAATTGTGGCCGACCTTAATATTAATGATAATATTCCTGATAATTGAGATTGCGCCACCTCAAAATTTTGCTATTCTCCGGCTGGTCATGTGATTACTGGTAATTTTGAGATAATTAAAGATAAACGTCTACGATCTCTTTTGAATAAAGGTCCCAAATATAGAATACCATCCTTGATAGATTTTAACTCTTGTCGAGTTCAGATTGCGGAGGCTTTACAAAATTTTAGTATTAAATGGTGTCGAAGAGAACATGTTGAGTCTACTGCCCTTTCTTGTTGGAAAAAACTAATTTTTGATATAATTGATAAACGCATTTCCTTTTACAGCTCTAATAAACACCTTCTTCCACCTAAACCTAGAACTTCATTTAGACATCTTAAAAAGGGTTTACAGGATTTCCATTCAAAATACGTTTTTGTTCCTGCTGATAAGGCATCAAATAATGTGATTATTATTTGACGATTACATTATATCGATGTCTTGAAGCAGGAAATTACTAATACCAATTCATACATTTCAGTTACCACTGACGAAAAGACCATCATTTCAGACCATGTCAAAAAGTGTGAACAATTTGGAACCGATATTAAAATTACACAACATAAACTTCCTACTATGTATTGGTTACCAAAACTACATAAAAAACCATATAAAGCGCGTTTCATTGCAAATTCTAGTTCATGTACAACTACTAAATTATCTATACTTTTGACTTCTTGTTTAACGAAGGTAAAGGAACATGTAAAATTTTACTGTGATAAGACTTATGAAAATTCTGGAATAAATCTCTTCTGGTCTATTAAGAACTCTTCAGAAGTCTTAAACAAACTTAAGAACAAAAGGTATCTTGCATCCACTGTAAGCACTTACGATTTTTCTACTCTGTACACAACTCTTCCTCATATTTTAATTAAGGATAAGCTTACTAGCTTGATCCAGAAAGTATTTGTCCGAGAAAAAACATCGTTCTTGGCATGTAATGCTGAAAAAGCTTTCTTTACTGACGAGCAAATGAAATATTACACCAATTGGACTTGCTCAGAAGTTTGCGAAGCACTAACCTTTCTTTTGGATAACATATTTGTACGTTATGGGAATGCTATATACCGTCAGGTAATTGGTATTCCCATGGGTACGAATTGTGCACCACTTGTCGCAGATTTGTTTTTGTACTGCTATGAGAGAGATTTCATGTTGAGTTTGAATCCTCAATCACAAGAAGATGTTATAAAAGCCTTCAATGATACTTGTCGATATTTGGATGATATTTTTAACTTAGATAACCCTTTCTTTAATGCTCTGATTCCTACAATTTATCCTAAAGAACTCAAATTGAATAAAGCTAACCCGTCCGACAATTATGCAGCGTTTCTTGACCTAGACCTTAAAATTAATAATGGAATGATTTCTTCTAAAATATATGACAAAAGAGATGATTTTGATTTTAATATTGTAAATTTTCCTCATCTTGACGGGGATGTTCCCCGTGCTCCATCTTACGGGGTTTATATATCTCAACTTATTCGTTTTGCTAGAGCTTGTTCATCTATTGACGATTTTAACAGTCGAAATCTCATTTAAACTGAAAAACTGCTTAAACAAGGATATAGATACCATAAACTAAGAAAAACTTTCTCTAAATTTTACTATCGAAATCTCTCGCTTATTGGCAAGTACAAATGTAATCTCAAGGTACTTTTGCGACACGGTATTTCACATCCTGAATTTTATGGTGATGTGATTTACAAACTTCGTAGAATTATTGGACATACCCATTTTCTCACTTTGTTCATCAAATATATAAAACAATTCATTAAAAAGGGATATGATCCTGTATTATTACAACATACTGCATGTTTGGTTGTGAACCCTTTTACAGTTGGCAATCACGCTGGCCTCTTTGCATGTACGCCGACAAGAAAGGTTTAGTACTCTATGAAGGCGACCTCTTAAATCCAGAAATGGAAGGAGAACGTCGGATATCTGTACTATTTCATTTTTGTCGTACCCTTTATTACTTTTCTACAGTTACTCTGTTTGCAGCTCAATCATTGAGTACACTAGCGATAGGTGGATACAGTATGTTCAATTAAATGTTTTTTTGTTATACATGCACTTTACCACTGTATTTGCTGTCGCGGTTGTTGTAGATTAGTCGGAGAGGGGATACGTTTATTTACACGGTTTGTCTTTTAGGATGGGGATGGAATAAGGGTGAGGTTGGGCGCCCATAAACCGGTTTAAACCCCCGGTGACTTTTGTCACTGACCGTTCCAAGGCGGTACTTCCATCTTCCTCCTATTGTATGTTTGTTTTGTCTTTGTGTGTCTCTTGTTGTTTTTTCTACCCATGTACATTTGCTGTTTCCTTGTGTTGCTGTTCGGGCGAGTGTTTGTTCTGTATGTGGTATTTCCTGCATGACTCATTTTTGTACTTTCATGAACAAGGGAATACTTTACCATAAACTGTAGAATCACATTAATGCAATGCCATAAGCTAACAGAGTGTACATTGACCAGACGGCTCGTACAGGAGCTGTCTGATCTGGGTCTATCCTATTTGCAAAGGCATGAAAAAGCCGTTTCTATGAGGGACAGGATACACTACACGTACCATTAAACATGGTTCACCAAACGTTCGGGAAATTTGATGGCTACATGTTTTCAGTAACTGCCATGACATCTTTGTCCTAGATTTAAGCTGGTGTATACTCTGATGACCATCTTAATATTATTTTCACTCTCCACACTATCACAACGTGTTATAAACAATTATATGATGCATAGCAAACTTTGAGTAGTCAACGATATTCATGTTTTTGATATTCGAAAGCAATCTCTGTAGTTGTATCCAGTCCAATAATAGTGGTTTAGCCAACCAGTCCTTGCTATACCCGTCTTATATTGTTGCGTGTGGATTCTAATGGTGTTGTTTAGAAGTGTTAAGTATTAACCGATTTGGACTTAGAACCTATAACATCGAAGAACGAACTTTACCGTATTTCCTATTATTACCATCGATGTTAATTGTATTACACTAAAAAACCGTTTTAAGACAATGTAACGAAAGTTGTTGTGTGAATTCCAAATTATAAAATGCATATAGTTCAAGCTGCATTTGCAAAGGTAATTGATACTCCGTTTTAATTATCGACACAACTATTGTGTGTACGGACATGTATGATAGATACTATTTAAAGCATATGCCAATTACATCACACATGAGGACGTGCGATGGTTCCCTCGGTATTTTCAGATATAAGCACTCGGTAGTTATTCGTACAAATTCTTACCCTTTATTTCATGAACACTTATGTAAGGAATAATGACCTCGGAAATATTAATTGAATTAATTGTTATAAAAGCACATAGACATAGAAATGTCTGGCCATCGCAGAAACCGTATAATCATATCTATGTTATATCATAAGCAAACATATCAGACCCTGATCAGGCAGCTCCTACTGGAGCCGTCTGATCTGGATCTACGCTGTTTGCCAGAGCGTAGAAATGCGTATTCATACAGTAAAGGGTTGAAGTATGCATGATCTAGACAAATATTCTATACTTGAAACTTGATCACTTGGTTAAACGCCTAATTTTACAAATAATGCATTCAATGGCGTTGTACATTGACAAAAATAAAATCAGAAAGAAATAAAAATCGAGACAGGATATATAATACACAAATATACATTTAAGAAAGCATAAAAAACTACTCAAAATCTACGGTGACTCAAAACCTGTTATAATATACTAAAATCCAGACTTTATAAAGTACAACTAATTAAACTCACAGACAGTTTCTAAGACACATTAAAGAAGTGAGTCAAATTGTCTGAAATAATGCGTTTTTAACTTTCTTTTAAACGTTTTAACACTTACTGCTCTTTTAATTTCGCTAGGAAGCCCATTCTAAAGTTTGCGAACAATTGTCCCAAAACTTCTATCTCCAAAGGTCTTTCTCTTGTTGAGCTTTGTCTGCCGATCTCAGACTGCATGTTGGTTCTGGCTTTACAAGAAGTTCTGTCAGATAAATGGTCGCTTGATTGAGAGAGCAATTGTACATGTATGTCAATATCTTAAAGGTTATCATAGCCTTGATAGGTAACCAATGCAAGTCTTTAAGAGATTGTTTTAAGCTGTCTGACAATTTCTTGCAACTGTCATGAGGAACACTGCACTCCAACATACGAGGTTGTGATTGTGACGAATTTACATTCACGCGACAGCTTCTTGGTCGTAAGTAGCAATTCAACCATTTCAGAGCAATATTACTTACTCCATATTGGCTCTTAAGAGAACATCGAGTGTCAACAGTATCAAAGACAGCACTAAGATCAATTGCAATTGAGGCAATTACCTCCTGTTTCTCCATAGCCTCAAGTAGGGCATGAACAAGTATCAATAAGGCAGATTCGCAAACGTGAAATAAGCCGATTGAATTTTGGGCAAAAGGTCATAGTTATTTACATGGATATTAAGTCTAAACAATGCAGCTTTCTCAATAAGTTGAGACAAGAAAGAACGATACGGGTCTGTAATTTGACAGTTCTAGTTCCAATCGCACTTTCTTCAGCAACGGTCTTATAATAGCTTGCTTCAATTTCGATGGAAAAACACAATGTTTTAATGAAGACTTAATTTACTTTGTGATTACAGGTAATAATTTATCTAAAATCAATTTTAGAATCTTTGTAGGCAGAACGTCTAATTCACATGATTTTGTCTTGAGCTCGTTTATCATTTTTTTTTTAAAATTTCATCTTAACTCAGTTCTACAAAATCAGTAAACTGTGCAACGGCTTTCTGAATGGGCTCAAATGTTATAAAAGAATTCAAAGAATCTCGAATGCTCCGTATCTTGTTAATGAAATAGCCGGCAAAGTTTTCACTGAGGGTAGTTTCACTTTCGCTAGGAGGCATTGGAATTCGGATTAAGTTCCTGTCAAGTCAGATACAAATTGATATGGCCTTTTAGAGTAACCATTATAATCAATTATTTTTTCACTCAATGTTGTTTTCTTTCTTCCCTATTTAATTGACAACTGTATTAATTCCTTACTGCTTTAAAGGCTTCCAACAATTCGGACTCCTTGTGATTTTTCCAAAGACGCTCAGACTTGTGCAACTTTCGCTTTAGCTTGAGTATATCATTTGTAAACCATGATTTTCTCTTTGAGAGAAACGTGTATATCTAAAACGTCCTTAATTTCGGTATCAAACTTTTCTACTCAAATATAAACATTTTCAGAATCAATGGAAATTCCAGCTAAATTGTTTGCAAATGCAGAATTGTTCATGTCTCTGAAATCTCTAAAGGTAAATGCTTAACTTGTAATGTTCTCGTTCTTAACGTTCGTGACGACTTTGACTACACAATGATCTGATTTAGGGCCAAGTCCCACTAGGCCTTACGACCACTGAAGACCTGTTTAAGATTGCTAGCGACCTCTGGTCGCCGATATTCGTACAAAGTTCGCACGACAAGTCACTGATTATCGCCGGTGGTCTTCATTAATCGT